>QVRM01004906.1:640000-757875 GCA_003439945.1 Dermanyssus gallinae | reverse complement strand
AGCATCGTTTATTTGTTTCTAGCGAACATTTTAGGCTCGGCATTCTGGTTGATATCAGATGTGACAAAAACTAGTAAAGGCTAAGGTTACGCCAAACTATACGCACTTAGCTAAATTACTCGATGTGTCGTAGATGGAATAGCCTTAACCAAAACTTGGTTAACGCGTTCAATACACTGCGTTTCTAAAGAATCTCGGTTGGAGATATCCTTCATCAATGCCAACGCCTTTTTGACGTGTTGATTGATCCGCTTGCTTTTTTCCTATAACGCCATCAAGAAGAAGAAAAGAATAACAAGAAGGAGTAGAATAAAACATGCTAGGTCAGCTAAAGCCTGACGACGCACAGTTCGAGGCTTTTTCCACGTTGCTTTCCACACAGCCTCCGACGACAGTCTACCGCTTCCGTAAAGCCCGTTGCCCACTGCAAACTCATAAACAGCGTGTTTGTCTGGCACTTCGACAAACTTACTGCGTTCACTGGTAGAAATCTCGTGACTGTAAGCTCATCATCACATCATCGGATCAGTGAACCGTCCGCACAAAGGGTTGTGCGCGAGTAGCACGCGAGTTTGCTACGATGTGTTCTAGCGAAACCTGAAGAAGCCGTTAGCTTGCGTTAGTTTCGCGTAGGGTAATGCGCTTGAGTTTCGAACGTCTTAGAGTTCTGTCCTGTTTTTCTATTTGTATACAACAAGCGCTTTGTATACAGTGATGATAACTGTTTGGTCCATTTATTCTCGTGTGCTTTATATTTGTGGCGATTGTAGTATGTACACACGCCCATATTGTCACACGGCGTGTAAACGTTTGTATGCAGAAGCATAACCCAGCTAATATGTATATATGTATATATATATATATATATATATATATATATATATATATATATATATATATATATATATATATATATATAATATATATACACATATATAGGCGAAGGCGAGCACTGCCGAGTGTGCAAACGTATTGTAAGTGATTAATAAATCATCACGATATTTTCTATATATATATATACTGGCGTGTGCGGTGCTTCTGTCTTGTCATTTGGTGTCGGGTAACGGGTTGTTGTTGTCGATGTTGTTGTTGTTCGTGGAACAGAAGTTCATCGGCGAGGACACACGTGCCGGTCGGGCCTATTCTCGGGGGAAAAGCAATTTTTTTTCCGTTAAAAACCCGCCACACTAAACACTACGCTAATTAGGTAAGTCAGACGTGGTTGAAACGCTTCGAACACAATTGATGTGTGTGTGTGTGTATTTGCGTGTGTCGAATGAATAATGCTTGTCAATATCGTCGTTTCTCCACATCGCTTACGCTGTTTGTTTAGTTAGGTATTGTATTTGCTACATTATTGTTAGTCGCTGTTCGTTGAGTATTGTCGTTGTTGTTGTTGTTCCTGTTGTTGTTGTTGTTGTTGTTGTTGCTGTCGTCGTAATTGCCAGTATTACTTTTCGTTCGATCTCGATGGTGTTACTGTTAATATTTTAGTTCATCTTGTCGTCGGTGTGTTGTCGCTGTTGCGGTTATGTTTGTTTTTGTAGCTATTTTTTTTTGTTGTTTCTATTGATGCTGTTGTGGTATTGCATATCTGCGGGTTGCGGTGCTATTGTTGTTATGGTCGTCGTTGCCTGTTTTTGTTGTTGTTGTTGCTGTTGTTGCTGCTGCTGCATTTGCCACTGCATCTGCTGTTATTGTTTGGGCTAGCCAAAGCGATTTGTTCACGGCTGTTGACTGTTGTGATACAGCAGCAGCAGAAGCAGCTGCTGCTGTATCCAGCTGGAGAGAGCTGCGCCTGCCGCCACCACAAAGCGTTCGCAAATTTGCGAAGCCCATGTCGTTGCTGTTGTCAGCGTCGTCGTCCTATTGCCCTCGAGGCTTTTACAGTGCTCACAATAACGCTATTCAGTCGAATCCAGCATATGATACCGCTGTGGGCCGGCCGGCCGGCGGCCGCACGCCCCGACTCATACTCTCAAAGAAGAACAATTACCACAACAACAGCAGCAGCAGCAGCGGAAGCAGCGAGGGCCAACAACAACAACAACAACAACAACAGAAACAACAACAACAACAACAGCAACAGAAACAACATCGACAACAGCAGCAGCAACAACAGAAACAACAATACCAGCACCCAGCATTGATGGCAGCAGAAGCTTACGACAGCACCACAAGACAAACAACGTAGAAGGTAGAAAGAAGTCGATGCGGTTCGCCATCTTTCGTTCTCCACAACTGGATATGCTAACGTGATGCGTAGTCGTCGTCGTCCTGGGTCCTCAGTCCTCGGTCCTGGGTCCTCAGTCCTCGGTCCTGAGTCCTCGATCCTTACCAATAACGCACCCCAGTAGCTAGCTGCTCGGAGAAAAACGCAAACGTGCCGGAACAACGGCACGCTAAAATGTTTCGATTTTGGCGGACAAAAGAAAAAGACCGAGAATAAAGAAAACAACAATAGAAAAAAATGGGTAAATGAAGACCGAATAAATAACCAAGTAGCGGTCATGTCTCGCTATTGGTAGGCAGTAAACAACAAAAGTGTTTAGCTAGATAGACGGTTGCAAGCGCACGCGCGACCGTGTGACAGAACAACGAAGACGACCAATGGAAACGCGTAAGACCGGGCTAGTGTTCCCTTGATTTTCGAAATCCAGACATAAAAACGCTATGTGCGCGAAGAACCAAAGATATATCAGATGTTCAAAAGTCAATGCTCCTGTCAACAGTGCGTCTAATAATAATTCGACCAAAAGCTCACAGTAATCTGCCAAACACATACAAAAACAAACAAAACCACAAATTCTACCTCGTTGTTAAAATGCTTTATTGTATGAGTATACATACATACATAAACGACGGAGTCTACGTGAACATCTTCGGTGAGATGCAGGTATCGCATCGGTTACTGAGTATATATATATATATATATATATATATATATAGCGTAGGCCACACAATTGTTAAAAGACAGAACATTCGAGCCTAGAGCGCAAATAGTCATAACATTACCAACTAGATTCGCGGTAACAAAAAAAAACACTTGCAGAGCGGGGAAGGGGGTTCGGGGATAGGAGGAGGTAGGTGTGTGGCCTGTGAAAACAGGCTCATCTTGCCTTCCTGGAGAGAGGATTTAGCGTATCACGCGAAACGGTATGCTTGTGTGAGTTCAAGCTTTGGCCGGAGCGCACCTGCGACGGCAAATCATGTCCAATATATCGATGGGCGGCCGCATCGGATACACGGAAGACGGTTGAGAGAGAGAGAGAGAGGCGTGCGATGCGGGCGAGTGAGTGAGGGTCCCTGTTGAAAAGTCAAACAAAGAGAATGTGTCACATGGAATTCGCTTTGAGTTCAACCACCAAGATGGCGCCGCTGACAGGCCGAATAGTATTACTTCTAGCTACGATTTTGGAAGTTTTCGTTCAAGAGATTTTGTCATCGTTTTACGGGGCGCTTGCGACTAGGGATTACGTAGGTTACGCTTGGCTTTCAAGTATTGTTCAACCTCGCAACATACATATATATATATTTCCTCCATATACAAACATATATATATTTCTCCCATATATATATATATATATATATATATATACGAGAGAAAAATAAAGTGGGTGAACGTAAGAGATGAGACAAGAGGATGCAAACGAAGATGGCGCACTCAATAGACTTATGTACGATGTATGCATGCGTATATGATGATGATGATGCTGCTGCTGCTGTGTCGCTTGCTGTGGGCTTATGCATAGACGGCTGCGACGGCAACGGCTAGGTAGGCTCCTGTGCCCCCGCTGATGGCTCTGCGCCCTTGCTATGGAGCGGCCGGCAGGGGCGGCGGCGGTGGCGGTGTCGCCGCAGGCGGGAAGGGGTGGCATGGTTATGATGAATGATGGCTGCATAACTCATTTACTATGTTAGACGTTAGTAGATGAGCCTATCATGGAAGCGGTAGTAGAGTAGACAGAGAAGAAGAGAAGGAAGGAGAGAGATAAGAGAGATAAGATATAGAGATATATAGAGAGGAAGAGCAGAAGCCCTTCTTCGCGACGGCTCTGCAAGTGCAGTCTCTAGTCTGATCTGGTCTAGCTCAACCTGCCGCTACAAAGTAGAGAAGGGAGACAGACACAGACCGTGTTTGCAGACTTCAAACACGTGTTTATTTATTATGCATTGCATGTCTAAGCGTGGCTGCAGTCTAGTCTCCACTACGGACGACCCAGCAGTTGCCTTTCCGCTGGCCTTTGTTATCCCTGCGTTGCTGTCGTTATTCGCCTGGCCGTTACTTCTGTAAAATTCTGAATCGTTTTCGTCGTCATCACGGTGGACGACGCCACCGATGATGGCCGCGGAACAATAAGACAGCACGCAATGCTACTATTAATTTTGTTTTTGTTGTTGTAATTGAAAGTGAATGCGTAGTTATGTTTGCCGACGACAACTCAGAGAAATTGAGTTATTGTGTGATTTGCGCCATACAGCGCCAGGTATATCATGGTACCGTTTGGCGCTCCGTACGTAAGCGTCTCGCTTGCTCCCCCATCGGCGGCTACCGTTTGTAGGATTGCGAGTGGGATACTGCTTGAAAGATTGGCGGCTACTGCTTTCAGGGTAGTGGGCTTGCTTAGAGAGAAGAGAGAGAGAGATGCACGTAAACTCACGTCGTGTTCGAATACGCGTAAATAGGTTTGCGAGAACAGTTGTGTGGAACAAATTTCGTGCGAAACAAATTCAATTTGGGCAGCTTAATTAGCTAGCAATAGGTCCCAACGTGCGTCAAAGACGTCTAAACACGCATGTTGTATTCTTCTCGGTTAGGGAAAGCTCTGCTTTTGAGTTTGGGCCAGGTTGCGTTCAAGGTCTCTGTATACGTACCTACGCGGTGTAGAGATTTGAATGGAAACGCTGTTGTTATTAACTGAAGGTAGATTGCCGCTAACTAAGCAACAAGCGCTTGGATACACAAAAATGATACTTTCCAATTTTGTTTAATATTGTTACTGTTGCTAATAGAGGTTTTTGTTTGGTTTTCCTACCGCTGCTACTGGAACGCTTACAATAGTACGTACTTAGTCTATTAGTAAGATAAATTGTAGATCTTACAGTAGACATATTTGCTAGCATTGTATACGCCTATATATACACCAGTATCCAGGACCAGACCCTTGATGACCGGCGTATATATATGTAGATATACTCGTCCGGTATGCCCTTTATCAAGGGTGGTCATATATATGGCGTGGTATATGTACATATATACCACGTCATGGTATATATATATATATATATAAATATATATATATATATATATACCACGCCATATATATGACCACCCGCGATAAGGGCATACCGAGCGAGTAGAATTTAGTGGGATCGTGAGTCCCACGCTACTGTGGTCATAAGAACGACGCCTGGTGTGCATCATGCATTTAACCATTTACCATATTTTACTCTCTCTCTCTCTCTCTCTCTCTCTATATATATATATATATATATATATATATATATATATATATATATATATATATATATATATATATATATAGGTTTTTTTCTTCCTCAAAGACAACGCACTAGCTCATGCCTTGCTTCTTATCTCAAATGATTTGCATGTTATGAGGGTCTAAATAAGAGAAAAAAATGCGCTTTTCAATACATATGCGACATCTATCGATACAAAGTAAGCCACCTAAGTTAAAAATAAACTAAGAGTTGGATTTTATGCAGTTTGAGACGTATTGCCATTTGTTTCGAAATTAATAAAACAATAGATTTTTAGAATAACGTTAATTGTCAGTATACTTCTGTGATAGAAATTCGTTTTTTCTATATTTTTAAATCTATTCTGCTTGGTTATGTACAGATTTTTGTTTAAAGTAGCACTAGGCGAAGTGGTCTTTTATGTGTTTGTGTCGTAAACGGCTGAGCACAACGTTTCAGCTGTGATGACTGGCGGAACTTTTCAGTTAGCGTTCTCTTTAAAACCCCCTCTTCGCCACCAAGACTTCATTCTGGTCCAGATCCAATTTCCCGTTTTTTATTCCAAACAGGAATATAGTCTCACCCCCACTTTTTTTATTAACCTGGCAGTAGTTTGTTGATTGGCGATTTCAATGTTCAATTGATGACTCAATCTCATCTGCAATGATTCAATGGGTCAACACCATTTGAAGCCCCTGGCCTAGTTCATGACTTGACTGGCAAAGGCTATCTACATCATTTAGTTGCATCTGTATACGAAATTTCACTTCAGACGAAACACTCTATACAGACTCACTACTTATTTATCTCACTTTTCGAAAAAATGATAATATTTATTGCCTTCTGCCACTTGAAATGAACATTGTACGACCCCTTCAAAATTGGTCTGCTAAAAATATATGGTGCGTTCGATCAAAACAAGTAGCTCTAATATTTTTTGCTCTCTGGGCTTGGTTTGACAACATTTTCGTAATCTATATACAGCAGGCAGATAACAAGGGGGGGGGGCAACTGGGCCCTCATAGCCTCCACGCACCCCTACATGATTGGTGCAAGCCCTTTATCTGACTTAAGGTAAATATGTGAGAAGATAAACAAAAATAGAGCTCAGTATATATATATATATATATATATATATATATATATATGACTAGGAGTCTAAACATGTAGAAACGTTGGTAACACATATGCCAGTCCTCTTATCTAGGTAAGCCATAAAGACAAGTGTGTTATACACATCTACCCTTGGGTCGTCCAAGAGAGGTTTATCAGTCAACGTAGAGCACATTTTTGGTTCTTTATCCCGAGAACGCATCTGAGAAGACTGAAGTGCTCACAAAAAATACGTTTGCGAGCAACTTGCCCTAGCTATAAATTAACCCCGAGATTAACATCAACTCCTGGAAAGTAGTTTTCCTGCGGTATTCTGCAATATAATATCTGATATGAACATGTACTGTCAACTCAACGCCGGGCCGACGAGGGTGTCTTTCTAGAGATGTCTTGTCGAGAAGGACCTTGCCTGCACAACGATAGGCGCTGCAAGGGGAGACGGTTTAGACGGTTTTTCGATGCGTGAAATTGTTTACGCGAATGTGCGAATTTAATTTGGTGCAATGGTCCGTTTTGGGGTGCACTCTTCCCCGCCTGAAACTTTGATTCTCCTGACGTTGGCTGTCAGACGCTGCTGCCTCTCTAACCGCCTGTTTGTTGAGAACACACCGTAGGTGTTCTGTTTGGAAACGGGAAAGGTATTATTATTAGTTCTCAGCGCCGTTTGTCCGTCGTCAGTCCGAAAGGACGAAGAAAACTGCGAGAAAACTTTGGCGGCCTCTACTTATGTGGTCAGCAAATTGTTCGATGCGTGTTTGATTCACAGCGTTCGTGCGCTACTGATAGCGCATGTCCCAATGCGTGCTGTGCATATTCGGGCGACTGATTAGTTGCCTGCGTTCCAGCCTGAGCACTGCCACTACGAATGAAGTATAGGTGACAAGGTAATTTTTCTGGTTTTCTGTACAAGCTGTATACGGGAACACCCAGTTTTGGAGCACTTTTTCAGATACACCAGACTCAATTACATTGGTGCACTCCTCAATGTTGGTCTTTAGTTCGCTGATGCTCGTGGGATTATTCGCGTACACCATATTGACAAATCACGTGTTGAACATGTGAGACGTTTACGCGAGTTTACAAATGATGTTTTTATCAGGCCGATTATGCCTGCAATTTAGTCGCAAGAAGAGCTTGCCTAAATGAATGCGTAGAGTAGGGTCTAGATTTATAAATACGCTTTACGCATTCATATATGTATATAACATTTTTTGCTTACGCTTTTTTACGCTTTGACAATCACATTTCAAATCTATCGTCATCGCGTTCTCGTTACTGGATTTATATAGGCTTTCTCCAGCAGAGGTATGTTGCAGCAGGGCAATGACAACCACATTCAACAAATACAACTAGCAAGGCCGGGGCTCGAACTTGCTATTGTTTTGTTAACCATGGTTGCCATGGCAACGCCCCGTTTCGAACGGTGCATTAGCCGCCTAAGCCACCGCTGCTACGAATATCAGGCCTGTACTGGATATATATAAATATATATATATATATATATATATATATATATATATATATCCAGTGCTGCGTACACGGGCCTTGAGTCTTACGAACTATACGACTATAATTCTGTAATACACATAAAGTATTGCAAATAAAACGCACTAAAAATATATATATACATATAGATATTTGAAGGGGTGAAATTTACTTCAAAACCGACTCGCTACCTACTTCAGCGGACGGCTTTCAAGCTGCGTAATGATACTATTTGCGTCTTCGTGCAGGCTGATCGGTGGCAGACATTTATTGTAGTGTGAAACGGCAAAGCGAATACGAAAGAGCTAGGTGGTTGGGCAGATAGAGAAGGAAATCCGTCCTAGGTAGGTAGGTAGGTACCTTGGTGAGGCCTGGTGGGCACCCGTAATGGAGCAACGCAGATACACAGAGGGATTCGACTGGGACGACTTGTCGCTCGTTGTGTTGTCAGAGGCCTGACAGTGTCCGAAAGGGCGGAGGTGTGAATTCTCGTCGCGGCAGCAGAAAGGGAACGAGAGAGATCGAGAGGGGGGCAGCCGGCAGCAACAGAAAGAGAAGGCGAGAGATAGAGAGAGGGCGGGCAGATAAAGAGAACCCCATAGTGAATGGGGTCGTCGCCATTGCCACCTACCACTGTGCGCCACAGCAATAACGAATTGAATGCCCGCGACAGAGTACTCTTATTACTAAAGCTGTGCGTTCGCCCATCCGTCTGTCTGTCTGCCCGTCTGTCCGTCTGTTAGCTTAGCTGGGGGCGGTGGAGTGGGTTGAGCGTATTTTGGTAGCGCCAACGAACAGCTTCGTCGCGTCTGAAGTGCGAAGGGAAGAAGATGGAAAATCAGAAAAAATAATAAGACGAAGGGCCAAATAGGCAGAGACGCACACGAAGAAGAGGAGGCAGGCGCAGCAACGACGACGCCGACAAAGAACAAGACGAACTAACAAAAAAGCAAGGGGAAGCAACTTGGAATGTGAGAATGCAGCGGCGGCGAATACACACTTAATATTGAACCACCGGCGTCGTCGACGACTCTGCTGTCGACTTTGTTACTTACTAGTTTCCCGCCAGAACGCGCCTCCGTTTGCTCCCACTAGCCCCCGGTAAGCGCCACCACTGCAACCACCCACCCACCACAGACGGTGGAGTGGAAGAGTAAAATAGTAAGACTGGAAGAAGACCAAGACGAGAGCGACAACATGCCGTCGTTTTCCTCCGTGCGGCGCCTATAGTTCTGAGGGGGGGGGGGGGGGGGCGAGGAGCGGGAGGAGTATGGAGGTGCGGGGGTGTGTGCTGTGGGTGTGTGGTGTGGTGTACGTTAGGTTGGGGAGAAAGGGGGTGGAGTAGTTTCGTGTGTTTGGCTGGCTGGCTGGCGTTGTGTATAACGGTGCCTGTATCGAATAAGTCGATGCATGCACATGTATGTCTTTTGTTCTTTTCTTCCACTACCTAGCTCTTCCCACACGAAATCTCTCTGTCTCGATATCTCTCTTTATCTAACTTTCTCCCTCGCACGTCTTCCGTTTTTCTCTCTGGCTCGTGTCCTCTCTCTCCCTATCTATCTCTCTCTCTCTCGCTCGCTCGCTACTCCTGCCGGTCTTGCTGCGTTGGTTCATATGTCTCCGTGTGGGCAAGGAAGAACTAGATGTGATTAGTTAGTACAAGTAACCACTACTACAGACTGAGTCCGTTCGTTCGTTCGTCAGTCGTGGGACAGTCAGAACGCCTGTTCGCTTCGTGGCGTTTCGGTCCTTCTCTCTGGCGCCCTGGCGTACTGCGTCCTGGAGGCACTTCGAAACGAGAAGGGAAAGACGCTTGCGAGAAGAGAGACGCCGACGACGACGACGACAACAACAACAACAACCCGAGAACATGGACGACGGGGCCGGGCCGAGAGGGAATAATAGAGGACAACCGAACAGATTGGAATAGAAGAACACGACAAGAGAACCGCGCAAGAAGACGAGGCAACCCAATGAAGGAACTACGGCGACTTTAACAAGACACAGATATCTATCTGCCTGGGGGTTGCCATCGACTGAGAACACGATGGCGAAGAAGATCAAGAGCTCAAGGAATGCGCAGAATCAGGCCATGGACGCTGTTGTTACCGTTGCTGCCATTGTTGTTGCTGGTGTTGTTGGTGTTGTTGTTGTTGTAGTATAGTTACCAAAGCTAGCAACGGAAGCGGCAACAACGTGCGATCAACTGGAAGAAATCATACAGCGAGCGGCGTAGATTGATGCGCTATTTGGGGTTCGCGAGAGGACAGGCTGCAGACACGATATCGCATCCAACCAAATGTTACTCGCGTCAGCAGGCAAGCGATCGATCAATCAATAACGTACACCTCTCGCAACGCACAGTTAAAGTGTTACCGCCTGGAATGCACGCAGTTCTTAAAGAGACAACTTTAAAGGTAATGTATTGGTCTACCGATTGCTAATACACCGGAAATGAAGAAATAGTGGAAAGTAACGTGGAAAACATGATAGCAAACATATACATGCAGTGGCGTTGTCACTTGCATTACAGACTATAAATCTACAAATATTACAGGAGTATATATATATATATATACTATATGTATTTGACGAATTGCTAAGCGTTGGCAAGTTTGTTTGGGGAATTTGTAAAAAATGTCGAACTGTAATAATCTGGAAACTTGAGTATCTCGCTCTTCTTATACTTATGTGTGTTGTATTTTAGCCATATTTAGTCAAATTAAGTTAATTCAACGTGATATATATAGAACAGCTCGTTGAAAAAGGGCTTAACTCGCCTTCCGTGGCATGCTCGATACGAAAGGCTACCTTCCACCACAAGCACGACCCACAGTGCAAATAAAAAATTTTGTTGGAGAGTTAAGAGGATGCTAGCTACACTCTTGAGACCGAGAATAAAATTCACAAGTTCTAAAACCCTACCATTCTTCCTCCGCCTAACAGCGTAGACGAGAGGGACCAACAGCTTTTACTGATGGCAGTGGCTAATATAGAAAAACTAGTCATCAAACACCCGAACTACACACACTAATACCTAATGCAGTACGAACTATGGCCCTAAATATACGCGAAAACTCTAGGCTGGGCCGAGACCACTACAGACCACGCGAAAATTGCCGCTTGAGGTAGGTTTACTCTTATGGGACAGACCTCCCGGATAACTACCGACTCACTCACAGAGCCATCTCCTCTCCCATGATCAGAGGAATTCATAGCTGCAACAATGTAATGCGGGGGGTCCCTTCCCAAAGAGCAGCTAACCAATATATAAAACGCAGACCTCATGCAAAGGGAATGTCATGCACGCATCTATATTGCCACCAGTTACACCCACAAGGCAAGTATCCTAGGTGACAAGGCTCCAACAAGGGCTTTATTGCTGTCATAAAAGTCCGACAAATACGATTGCCTCATCGACCAATTTTCGCCACAATTCCCCGGATCGCAAGATGCATCACCGCATCTCAAGGAAGGGGAGTGTGTTCCCCTGCATATATCCTGACAATTGATGCGGTTAAAAACACTCCAACTTCAACACGAATTCTATGCAAAGATGACCCCTTATTTCGAAATGAATGAAAACAAGTCCGCTCAGGTTCTACCAGAGAAGCAGCCACCAGTCTCTGCAGCTCCCAAAAGACAAGCGGCAGTACGGCAGCGGCAGTGACTATTCCGGCAACCGCTGGGACCTAAGAAAAATGTATACAAGCTCGCGTGCAATATCCAGGAATAACCGTGGGAATTCAAGTCGAAGCTTCAAGAACAGCTACATGCAAAGACCGTCTGGTAGGGCAAGATTCTACTCCTGATACCACTGGCAAATTCCTTCAATAAATACGAAAGAAAGCATCTTTCGAAGCGACAGTCCAAGCGGTGTTTTCAAGGGAATGCCATACAATTCCGAACCGGAGGGGTGGGGGAAGGATATCGGCTTTAGTAGGTGAGAGTCTCACATTTGGGGCTACAGGCGCCGCTAGTGCATAACAAACTTCCGAGACCTTCAAAACCAGACGGACTCCGAGACAGAGGCTGTCATAGTTCGAGGCCGTGCTCAAAGGACTTATTAAGGATGGAGCACCAGAAACGGCGTTTACCCTGGGGGCTCTAAAGAGTAACCAGACAGGCAATTACTCATGCATTGCTTAAGTGCCTCCCGAGAAAGCTTGAAGACTCCTACGACAAAGACACATACATTTTGGGTGAACCCGGCTTTGCAGAGGTAGTCTGTGAGTCACAATGCATACTGTGTCCGACTTTCTGAGAGTCCGACCATACGGCCCGCGACTGCACGGCAGCTCGACTAACCCACTTTCGCTATTTTAAATGCAGAGAACAAAGACACGCCGCAAAAAGCTGCACCGCCAAAATTAGATGCTATGTATGTAACATTTATGTAGATGGACGCGCTATGCGACGCAGTACCCAGCATACAGACAAGAGGTCACACAGTTTCGAGGTAATCGCATGAAAATGACCAAGAAATGTCTAGTTAAATGTTTGTTGTCAGTTAGCCAGTGACGTCTTGTCATTGACGGAAGACCCAACATTGAGATCTGAGAAATGTATGCATCGCCCAAGAGATGCCACCAGAGTTTTGTTTGAGCTAGGTCAAAGTCAATATACAGTATGTAGCTTGTCAACTTAATATGAACCAATCGATCGTTTGCGGAATCAACTCACTAACACTTTGCAAGACCACACAAATTAAACCGTTGACTAGTGGCTGGATGAATGAGGCCATTCCAATCTCTGATGCGACTGGGATGTCTCTCTACGGTAGAAATAGACGGGAAAGAGGGAAGAAAGGTGTACAGGCGACAAGAAGTGCGGTATGCGTCGGAGCCTGTCAGTTGCGGCTATCGGCTGTTCAATCATTCTTTCCGAAATATCCCTAGGAGCGAGAACCGAACTCTTGGAGATCTCTCAAAGTTACCATTCTCATGCGAACAGACTGCGGCAACTGCTTACAATTCAGCAATATATTTGCCCGAATTTTTGTTGTTATATGGCAAATTTTCGACGTAATATTGTTTAACATTTTAAACAATAAAAATGGCACATATTATAGTGCAACATTCAAGTACCCGTTTTAAAAGCCGATTCATTTTTGTTTTTGAATGCTGCAGTAATTTTTGATATGGCGTTACGGCCGTGAGTACAAAATGTGCCTAAAGTCCTATTTTCTTTTATCCCGGAGTACATAAACCTTATTTAATTTCCCGAAGCATAGCCGCAGCACACAGTGTTTGACTTTTTCTCTCTGACCAGAAGGTATTTCTAGTTAAAGCAAAAATCAACCGGCAAAATGACCGTTGGCTTGACCATGGTCTAGAAGATAGTCCTATTGTGGGACAAAAACAACAAGTTTCCAGTTTGTATACACGTTTTGAGTGTGGCGGCTACTGAATAACCCGTAAGGGTATGATACTCTCTAACAATGCCAAACAGTGACACATGAAGTGTATGTGCATGTTCTGCCACCTGCAGTGGAACCGCGAATAAATTCTATGTCTGCTGGTGGTCACTACTACCTGTTTCAGCACGATGCAGGTGCACTCGCCCGTACCAGCTAATTTAGTACACGAGTGGCGGGCAGAGCATATGAGCATGTTCCATGATAAGCACTCATGACCACCTAGAAGTCCAGACACCTAGGCGAGCAATATCTGGATTGTTATGTGCAATGGACGCTATTGAGCGAGAAGAGCCTAGCAAAGCTCGATAACACAGACTCGCTGCCTGCCTCCGTACAGCAGGCGTCTTGCAACTCTCGATAGGCAGGTTTTGTGAGACGTCTGTGAGTGATTTATGTTTCTCGAATTGAAGCGGCGGCGACTCTAGGCAAAGGGCCGCCACATTGAATATATATATATATATATATATGTATATATATATATATATATATATATATTTTTTTTTTTTTTTTAAATATAGGTAACTGGTAAATTCGTTATGCACACCGGGCGTCGTTGTTAAAGCAGCGGTAGTGTGGGACTCGCAGCCATTAAAATCCAGTCGTCCTCTTTAGCCCTTGTGGGGGGTGACCACAGTACTGTATATATATATATATATATATATATATATATATATATATATATATGCATATACATGTGGGTGTATGTACTGTTGAACCAGAGCTCGCACACATAATCGACTCTCTTGAGCTACGGCGGAAGCTGTCGGACTTCCGCCGCCAGAACCACCACCACTCCCATTCAAACGGTAAATAGAATGGTATCCCGTGTTGTCGCTAATGCTGTTGCTGTTGTTGTTGCTGCTGCTGCTGCTGTGATGGTATCCCGTTGCTGCTGCTGCTGTCATCGGCAACACAATTTCAGCCGGAACAGGCCTCCCGGCACCTAGAGGGATAGATTATGGTTAGATTTTGATGGACAAACATAGACGATCGATAATGGGCTATTCGCTCGGGCATTACCGGCTCGCTGGTCAGCATGTTGGCGCTGGTAGCCAGCTAAATGTGATCACGGTATGCTTGCGGTGACCAGACAGATCTATCTGAATTGGTCAGGTGTTGCTATTGTTGCTCTGTTTATTTTTTTGGCATTGTTATTGTTGTCGTTGTTGTTGTTGTTGTTGGCGTCCTCGTCGGTATTTTGTTGTCGTCGTCGGTATGTTGTTGTTGTTGTTGTTATTGTCGCTGTTGCTGCCGAGATATCTGGTACTTATGATATTGTTGCTATCACTATTGCTTGTGAATGCTTTTGTTGTTGTTGTTGACGTTGTCGTTATTGTTGTTGTTGTTATCTGTTGCAGCTATTATTGCCTTTTGATCGCCAGGACCAGACGCTGTAGTGTGACGAACGCTTTTCGCTGCCGAAATGCTCTAGCTGTATGTTCCGATCTCGTGAATGGGTTGCTAAGCATTGAGAGAAGAAGAGAGAGACAAAGAGAGGTAAAGGGAAAAATAGAAAAGAAACACATACGTGCAGAACTCTTCTCAGCGGTTAGTTGTATAAGGAAAGCAGTTGTGAAGCAAACGACCTTAATGACAACAACAACAATAGCAGCAACAACAACGACAACAACAATAACAACAACAGCAACAAAAACAACAACAACAACAACAAACATTGCTCCGAACAATCTGAGAAAGGGCGTAGTAGAAATGTACGTCAAAGCAGAAACGCAACAAGCGCTGCCAAAGACAACTGCCGTACCTAACTGACAAACAGATAGATACTATTCGGTGAAGACAAAAACGTCTTCCAGAAGTAGATGGGGGCCCGATCAGTCCAAGCGTATAGATATACAGTGTGTGTATGTGTGTCTGTGTGTAATATGATCACGTAGAGTATAATCATAAAACAGAACCAGAAATCGAGCAACCGGCTCAGCGGTGGCCGTGATTCAGCATTGGAAAAGTTGCCACTTCTACCGCGGTCTACTATCGCCTAACGTTGTCGGCGTTGTGGATATCTATCTACGTGGACCTGAGCAGGAATCGCCCATTGCTAGCTGCTAGTTGGTACCCAGAGCACGCTCATCACCACTCATTATCTCAATTTTTCCGTTCCAAGAGGTTTCTCGTCGAACGGGTTGCTCGTTGTGTCGTTCCGAGAGCAATAGAGAGCGGACGTCTGCTGGAATGGTTTTCGTACGAACGAGAAATGTTTTACGCAATACAGGCTAGCGACAGCCAACGTCAATCGCGTCCCGCAGTGACCCGGCGGGAAGGCACGAAGAGGCGCGTCCTAACAGCTACATCTGCACAACGGAAAGCTGCCAAAACGGTTCGTAGCGTGTCCATAACCGTGGCGTCTTACATTTTCCACAAAAACAGCTTTGTTCTCTTTGTATTGAAAGGCAGGCTTCCATACGCTACTACAATATTCTGTATGTACCGGTCTTTACCTAATTATACCTAGCCCCACTAGGGAAAATGGCCTGCGCAAGCCATTGCGTTTTCATTTTCACACTAATTTATGGTATATTTCTTAATAGAACAAGTGCCGAAGGGAGCAACCTGTAACACAATGTTCTAAGTGTAGTGAGGTCAGTACGTCTTGTTAACGAGGCACTAGTAGTTTTGCAACCGGGTTATGCTGCATATGTTGAGGATGTGTACACGCTTCAAGAAATGTACACAGGCTACACCATACAGTCAAATGCATCTTACACCTCATGCTTGAGTATTACATGGTAGCTTTTAAAATGGTTTGGAGGTCAACGCGCGGGGAGGGGGTCTTAACGACCTAAGTCTTATAGAAAGAAGCCAATTTTCCGAGGGCTCGGTGTCACTCTATGGAACCGGACGCTACGAGGGAAACTCGTGGTAGAGGTACTCTATAGAGTACCACCATCTGTGACAGATGTGACTACCCACTCTGCTAGTCATTATAACCAGGATTTTAGACGTAACAGCAGAAAGGGCCAAGAAGATCTTGAAGCAAAGGACAACAAGGCCTCAGTGCAGAAAGAATTCCCCTAAAGATACGGCATTGGCTCACCATCTGGCACCGCTGGCATCGAGGCACCGGCAGCAGTAACGTCATCACCTCACCAACAACGGTGGAAAAGAGACAGAAGAAAATACGTATTAAGAAAATAAGAAATAAATAATAAGAAGAGAAATAAGGAAATAATAATAAATAATTGAAAAATAAGGAAATACATAGCTAGTTCAAATCTATGTATATGATTCGATAGTAGAGCAAAGCTTCCTTTTGTGTGTGTTTCGGCGGGTTTGGGAATGTACGTTATCTATTCGGCATTGCAAAGGCCTGCGCGGGCCTAGTGTGAGACTCACAAACAAAATGAACCCGGCATTTTCCCTACACACCACGTTCGGTATTCATTTGGCATTACTTCGAAAAGCGGCGAAATTGCCTGCTTTGCGTTTGCACCGGTCACTTGCATTTTTTCCGTCGTGTTTCGAATTAAACGCCGTGGATCATTGAAAACCGCCACTGTCAACTGTGGACAGCAGAATCGCTTTTCCCTCGTCCATATCGTATTAGGTGCTAGGCTATTACAAGCGTCATCAATATAGCTAGCCGTCCAGCTCCAGTCATATCGTTACAGTCATATCGTTACAATGTTGTACGGCGTTGGTAGCTCAGTTCAATCCAAGAAAATGCATTTATATTATACGCAGTACACTTGTATTACAAAATTAGGTCAACCCCAGTAAACCACTGCCTGAGGGAGGCGAGCCTAGCACCGCGGCCGCATTTCCACGTTGCACTTCAATAGATATTCTCTGCAGCAGAAATTCTCCCGCCCCTTTCTCGTCCTTCTCACTTGCCGCTCTTCTCCCAATTTCTCTCAGAAAAAAACTTACTGTAGACTCGCCCCTTACCCCCATTGTTTCTATCGGAACTGGCTGTACAATAAAAGTTGCCTCCCACTCGCGATACTTCAGACGTTTTCGCTGCTCCGCTAAATTGGCAACAGCGCCTGCTGATTTCAAGGCTCGAGTCTTGTAAGATGGCGCCAGCCTGTCCCACACGGTTACGTCCCACACAAGGGCCTTTCCGGAGGACCAGGGAACCAGGGTCATCCCGTCTGGGCGTAAAGCTGAGTCCGTTGCCAGTCCGACTGGCTCTTTTCTGCAGGGCACGTTAGCGGAATGCACCGCCCTTCAAATAACTTCGTTAAGCGCGGCGTGGCGCGAATGTCTTCCGCAGCTTCTAGAACAGCTGAGGCCATGCTCTCCCCTCATGGCTCAATTATACAACGACGAATGATCAAACGTACATAAAAAACGGTCTTACAGCTTATTCGTCGCAAGCAGCGAATTCTAGTAACGATTTGGTCGGTCAGCGTCAATGATGCATTGGATGATGTCATATTAGCACACTTGCACACGTGTATTGGGTACTGCGCATCCGCTCTTCCATCCGGCGTGGACCATGACGATTGCCGGCATCTCGGCCCACAAAATCATGGCAAAGGAGGCGCTACGATTGAAGGCCTCACCGATATTCTGACGGATCCGAAGTCATAACTTCGACGAAACGCTGCGTCGAAGTTGTGATTTGCAACCAGCAACCCGTGGCGACCTACAGAGAAGGTCTAAAGTAAAGTTTTCGGGCTGATCCTCAGCCAAGATTTAAGGTCCACGGAACTGTTTTTCACATTGATTCATAGACGGACCCCCATAAATACAAATGGGCAACGGTGGGGCTCGAACCCGCGCACCTATGTGTCTCCTCCGGTTGCGAGGCGCAGACTTGATCCACCACGCCACCGGGCTCGACATAGAGAAGATCTGGGAAGCGAACGCGGGGTTTTCCATATTTACTGCAGCTCTTCGTATCCGTATTCCATACGAAACGCTACAGTAGTGATTGGAAACAAGACGCACATTTGTGAATTAAACATTACCTAAAGTTTGGAGTGCTTTTGTCTATTTAATTCAAGGAGCGTTTGTTTAGAAGTGTGATACGCATTTCATTAATGATTTTATGGCGTAGACAAGCTAAAAATTGCTCCATTATTTAAAAGTAAGCAAACAAAGGATAGCTCCACTTGTATTGATCGCATTACTTACGGAAATCGTGAGGAATCTTTTTGGGCCGGACATTTTGGGGTTTGGTGGCGCGCCTCTGACGCCTTGCTCGCCTAAGGCTTATAACAGTTACTTAATGACAAGATGTATGTGCCGCTGAAGTCGTGTCGTTCCGCTAAAGTGTGTATGTGCCGCTAAAGTCGTGTTGTATATTCTAAAATATGTAGCGGCAAAAGAAACTCTAAGCCGCCCACTTTATGGAACCTTAATGTCATTAGACTAAACATGTCCTTTAGGAGAAATTCAATAATTCTAGGGTCTCAAACGTAAAAAAAAATGTTGTGAGCATTACCTTGCCTGCTGAGAGCACAGCTCTAAATGTTTCGGAGAAAGACGACCTACATGCGACTGTCCCGAATTGTCTTTAGCTCATAGTGCTGGCACCAACTCTCGTCTCCGACAATAACCCAACCTGATGTGCAACTGGGCCCACAGTGTTTCAACGCTGGTTCCCACCATCACTGCCAACATTCGCATTGTGACGCGCCTTTCACTGCGCACCAAGATGTTCACCTTGTTCATAGGTTTACCGTGTTTGCCTGACCTGGTTTCAGGCCATCACTTAACTCACTTAAACGATACTCACGGAGACGGGCACTTTACGTTCTGGCTGGCTTGGAGGACACACAGTTGCCCACCGATTACGACTACCGTCCGTCGATGAATATCTGCCGGTAGACTACCTTCCGCAGTCAGAAACCTGATAACAACACCTCGTTGCTCCTCAATCGTCGAATTTAGGCCAATAGCAACGCCATAATAGTCTCACATGCAATTGCTCGGGACACACAAATGCCTACTTTTCTTCTCCGACCTGTGCACAACAACACCGGACACTCCATTCACGTTTCTAGATGTCTCACTACGTCATCCCAAGGCGGCATATTCCAATTTCAACGAGCTTGGTTGCTACCACGTTTCGTAGCTTTTCATTTAAACATCCTAAACGTATACTATGTGGACCGCCGAGTTGTTTAGAGCCAACCAGGTCAAGAAGATTATTTTTAGAAGAACGTTCAAGTTGTGTTGCTCTACAGCTCAAAATAACGGTCATACATATCTATGTACTTCTTTCCCACTCTTAAGACAAACGGAAAATGTTCACATCATGTTTTCCTTATTAGCTCTGATTCTACTTTTAAATTCTAAAACGAGTGTGGCTGCTGCTGAGATGTATATTAAATGTCACGAGATACAGAACGTTAACGTAAACAAGAAACATGAAACTAATAGAATGTATGCCCCAAGACGATATCGGTGTTACGGAGTCTAGTTGTCAGCAAAACCTGAGCGCCCCGTAGAGCACCGAAACTCAAGTTAGAAGCGCACTCTTAAACCCTGTCTTAGATTTAGATGAGCGAAATTTCCCAGCGGACAAGTGCAGCAGGACCGTGTCCAACTAGATTCAACGGTCCAGCAACCAAGAGAAAGTTCTAACATAGCTAAATTTAAACTTTGGCTGACCTGCTATTATTGTTGTAGCTTTACTATATAAAACAGCGCAGTATCGCGCACCCAAACCACCACCGTCTCTACAGTTAGTCTATGTTTTAGGTGAGACTGACTTGCTTGAGAAAACACGGTTTGAATAAAAGTGAACACACATCGTTTGTGGCAATCAACCAGCCTTGTGTTGTGACTGCACGACGAATCGATGATATGAAAAAAGCTAGACTACGTCATGGTTTGCAATTATTGTATTTCGGTACGGCACTCAGAGTAACGCCAAATACTCGCTTTTCGATTAATCTGGCAAACTGTAGTACTACTAAAAGCACGCTCAAGCGCAAACAGCCGATTAACAGAATGAACTGCCTGTAACCAAGTATGATTTTCGAGCTTTTCTGGCCCCGGAAGGGGAGAAAAACCGCATTTTTGTAGACAACTTATGTACCCCTCGAAACGCAGCGGCACAAATAATTGTAATCAAAGCGTGTTTAAAGAGTAGCATTGCGTGACAATAGCAATAGATAATGGGCTGAAAACGGCAAGCAGGAACTTTGGCCCGTTATGGCGATTTGTGAATCTGCAATTTGGTATCGATAGCTTAAGGGCTTGCTAACAGATTATATTGTCTAGCATGTTCTTCCATGCGGTCCTTCGCGTCTTTGCTTAGTCAGTACGGACTAACCCCAAATGCTTGAATAAGATAGCGTTTTTTTGTGACATGTTTCCACGATTTGCGCAATGATTAGTAGCAGCAATACGTTTAGTTATTACTTGATAGCAGCAAATATGTTTGGTTTTTGCTTCTTCTCACTTTACCACTGTTTTGCCAGTATTTCAGTAGAAGTCTATGTGAAGTAATTGGTCAACTTTTTTTGCAATTCCATATTGGGCGAGAATCTAGCCGGGCGAAAACCTGGCTGGGCCAGAACCAGCGAGACAGCCAGTCTAACTGCAGCTTACATAACTTGCTTACTTGCAGTACTTTGACTGGAAACAGCAAAATGCGCATCATGGCCGGGTGAGTCGGTGTGGTCGTTCAGAGGCGATATATCCTGCCCTTCTATATATGGAAGAATCGCCGTCGCCGCGTCCGTGAAGTTTAGTAGCGTTGAGACTTCGTGACGAAAGCTCTAGATTAAGGACGGAGAACGAGCATTATCTCAAGCGCAGGCCCGTGTTTACGTCAATGGACCACAATTATAGGACGGATTTTCTGGGCCTACTGAACTTCCATATCCTAGATGGTTTCCTGCAAACGTATATATCATCAAGGCCCTAAAAGACCTTTGCTTAAAAGGTTTTGTAAATTGCTGCAATGTGGGATTTTTTCTATATATATATATATATATATATATATATATATATATATATATATATATATATATATATATATATATATATATATATATATATATATATATATATATATATATCTATATATATATATATATGTATAAATATATATATACACGCATACGGCCCACTGGACGAGGATTGACGCCGGTCCTGTCACTAGACAAGAGGACTTTGCGAAAAACGTCATCTGCACTCGGAGCAAGGGTATACGAGCTAACTGAGATTATCATACAAATAAGCTTTTAAGGCGAGATCAAGGCTTACTGGCTTTGCTTGCAGAGATCTGTTTAAAGGAGGATGAGACGGCTGGCGTTCTTATGCCCACAGAACCTAACCCTTCGCGATCGCGGCTTCTCCGCCAAGATAGCAATGCGTATATATATATATATATCCCGTGCAGGTCGGTTAGAGAGCGTACGGTCGGACCGTGGTGATTATATGTCCCAGTCTGACAGCTTTACTTTCTAGTTGAGCAACTCTGTACTTCTCGGCAAAATCCGCCCCGTGTACCTTAAAAAATTCGCGCCGTTGCAGTCAAGCGTGAATCTGCTGCTCTTTTTAGGCGAGACAGGCAGGCGAAATAAAAAAATCTCTATATAGCAAAGCTGATGTTTGTCAGCCATCACTGCGTACACTCGTCCCGGTCAAGCTACCACATACCTAAACAGAGCCTTCTCTATGAGTACTAAGGCATGACTTATGTTTTATACAAAAATGGGTTTTTAAAAATCGCTTTTGTTCACATGACAAACGATATGACTATGATTGATTTATTATTCGCTTGGCATGTATACCTAAATACACATGTCATCCTTTTATATCAGGGGCGCTTAGAGCGGCAGCATATATGTTACCTACGCATTCATACAATCCATGTCTACTTTAATAGTATGATAAGCAATTTTGAAAAAAGTCAACTAGGATAAATTGTAGCACACATCCTTTTTGTGTGATAATAAAGGTGAACTTGTGGATGTATGTTTAAATAGGTGCTAAATAATAACTTTACTATTTATAATAACGTTACCCTAAATCTGCGAATTCTGGGAAATGTTGTTTTGGATTGGTACATATAATTACACCGGCGAGTTTACGTCCGCGTACAATTTTTAATACCCATGGTAAGTGTAAAAAATAAACGAGTATGTATATGGCATTTATGGGCAGCTTGGAGTGTGATATCTATAACATTTTCGGCTCGTGAAAACTGTCCGTTTGGCGGGGATACGTGGTGGAAGCAATAAGCGCCAGGAGCCCCCTGTCATGGCCGCAAATATTCCCACATCAGCGTCTTCTATTTTTGTTTTCTTATTTTAAGTACACACACAATTGAAATTTAGAAAAAAAATACCCTAAAATATTGTCCTGCTATTATACTTAAACACAATGCATACACACAATTCTTTATTGCTATCTCCCTCCACATTCCAGGCTATGTGCCCTCTCCCCTTCATCTCGCGAGTAACACCAAAGAAGTTTCTTTCCAGGTGCTCAGAATTTTGCCTGTCTTGATACATCTGTCAAATAAGGCGCATGGTGCGATTAATAGCGTGCCGTTCATGTGTTTCACCGCATGGTTTCTATCTCTCATACTAGCCGATCCCTCGCTCGCTGCGTTTATTCATTTGACAACACTTCAAAAGTTCTAATTTATTTAGAAATTAAGTTGGTCCCGGCCATCTTCCTGGTAATGTACTCTACTGGGTTCTCTCTGTTTAACAGAGCATTCATTGCTCCCTTTACGGCTTCAAGGTCATCTATATGGCTTAAGAACTGACTTGCCCTTATCTCCCAACACGTGTGGGTTTCACGGTAGACTTTCTTTAGCATATTTATCCTCAGAACCGTCAGAGATATTTTCTTTGAGAATAGCTCTTATCACATATTCCATTGTCGGTTGGCTTAATTGACTGCTTTATACCGTCTGTTAAAACGGGGATACCTGTTCTTTTTTGGATCACTGTAGCACTAGTTACTCTCGATTTTTCTTTTTTTTTCTAGTTAAAAATATCATCCCTATTTTTATGGGATTTCGCAGACCCGCACCTTCCCTAACCCTTAAACCTCACATTCTCTCGCTCTGCGTTACATCTATAACAAACGGTCCTATCTTAAATTCAAAGGTCCTTACGTCCACGGAACCTGCTTCGGCAACCAGATCTCATATAGCCTCTTGTAAAGCTTCTGCTCATTTAATGCTATCCCTGTCAGGCACTGCATTAAATACCCGGCTAAATTAATCGGTGTCTTAGTTAGGAACGCCTGTGCCACAATCATGATTTACTCCAACATTGCAACCCTTGTTTGCCCTAACTGTAAAATTTTACCGCCTTTATCCTAAATTTAAAAGAAAAAATGCAAAAATCCCCCGTCAGATCTGCCCTTCCTCGCACGAGTAAAGCCCAATAAGACCAAAAGGCGTAACGGCCCATATTATATTAGAGTTAAAATATAAACGTTATCAAGTGCTTCGTGTCGTGTCTCGCAAATGTACAGTACAACATTGATTTTCCTCTTTCTTTTATTCCGCCTTCTCCCCAGTATCTGCCTAGGCGTCTTGTGGGATGTACGGTCGATGCTTTTGTTCTCTTGCAATTGTCCCTGCATCTACTTGTTTCCCTCGGGACCGCTTGCTCCGCCGTGGGCAAGTCTGTAGCAACAGTCGCCCCCTCCCTATTCTTTCTACACTTTGTTCCTGCATCTCTAGTTACTCCGCTGATGTTACAGTTTAAACTCAGTTAAGAGTAGTGCCTATCAGTCCTGTTAGAACGTCATCGTCGTCGGAGGCTGCAATTCTCTGCTATTTCCTGCCGATGCCGAACAGAGATGGAGTTTGCAGCGCGCCCCTTCAATGTACCTAGGTGCTGGACAGATCTGATTAATGAGTTCTCTCCATACTGGCCAGTGAAAAATACCACTCTCATGGTTATCTACAAGGGGAAGGGTGAGCCAACCAAACCATTATCGTAGTGCCGTATCGGTTGGAAGAGTGTCTGCTACAAGTTACTGCCCACTGCCTCCAAGATACAAATAGATGATCTAATCCTGCAATCTTGTGATTATTCTTACGTTGTTATGCGCGTATCTATAATGTCATATGTGCGGAATATGCAATTGTACCAACTACCAGAAAACGTGAATTCATGACAATTAATTAATGGAAAAGGTAAAAGGCGGAGAAGCATCAGTCACTTTTTTTTTAACATATATTTTACTACCTATTTTTGCTAAAGTCATGCTATATATATATATATATATATATATATATATATATTATGTTTTCCGTGTTTTTGGTATGCTGGCCTAAATCTGCAGATATTACGAAATACTGCGCCGAAAATGACCATGTGTCACGCCGGGATCGAAGACGCAAAAAATAACATACAAAATACGTACTTATAATGTTCGTTGGTAGGATGGACTTTGCTACTCTTGTACCATAAAGAGTAGGTGGGTTCAAATAGACTCCTTTCTATAGCGTTCATCAACAAGGTCTCTCCACAGGAACAGACACATAAATATAGAACAGAGCATAATGAATCTGGCTTAAACGTTCATACCTTACAATTGTAATAACTGAATGATAATCAATAATTATATATATATATATATATATATATATATATATATATATATATATATATATATATATATATATATATATATATATATATATATATATATATATATAAATTCGTACGCATATACCATATCATTGTGAGAATATTAAAATGTATCGACCAGGATGGCACTCGAATTTAATTGAGTCCAAGTCGTCAGAACTTATTAAGAGCCCGTTACATTGCTGCCCTGTTGTCTGGGATACCACACTAGTGGCGGAAAAGTCAAAGATAATTAAACTCCATTAGTGAGGAGACAGGTCAAACGCCAATGGAACGAGACTCTTGAGACTGTAGCGATTATCACTAGCTGGTTTGGAACGAAACGGGGTGCCCGTTGCTCTCTACTTATCACATCGCACCAGTTGACGAAACAATTCTACTTTGGTCCCACCGACTGAGCTCTTATATATATAATTCCATTTATATATATATATATATATATATATATATATATATATATATATATATATATATATATATATATATTTATTCACACATTTAGTGTCGATAGTACCTAATTACAAAGATTTGGCTCGGCGTCAGTAGCTCACAAATACAGTTACAAGAATTGTATAAAATATAGACATATACCATATATACAAAGTTATGATGACATTCAACGGGTCAGATGATTTAGAGACCCAATACTCCTGCAAACAAGACCGTGGTATCTAGAACATTCAGTATTACAATATTTACATCTGCAGTTAACACCGGGGTCGTGGAAGCCTTCTGCATTGCATAAGTGGTGGTGGTAGCCGTGTATTGAACAACGCACTATCATATGGCGATTCGGTCGGTCGGGCCCTTTCCACGCGTCGTCAGTCATTGCAGGTGTTATGAAGATATCAGGGATTATCTCGGATAGTTTGTCTTCCTGAAGCTGAATGAACGCCTTGTATGCCTCTGTCTCCTGCAGCCCACACATCTTCCGTATATCTTCTACGAATAACGAGGTCCCTGTCAGTACATACACCAGGCGGTTGCGAGCGGAGGAGTGCAGGTTCAGAACTCGCTTTAAGAATGCGGGCTTAACCATCTCGACCAGCGTTGCGAGGTCGTTTATGTTGAGGTATCGCCATATCCGCTGCACTCCGGATGTAGCCGTTTGCGCACCTTTGAGATGGAATAGGCGCAGGGCGGTGTCGATGTAGAGCTTCTGAAGCGCTTCGATTGTTGTTGACGCAATCAGAGCCTTTCTCACCCCCCGTTGTTCAACGCGCAGGCGGAACGCAGTCCCTGTTGTGGTGAGAGGTATGCCGATATATGTAAAGGAATTTACATACTTGACTGGCGCACCCCTCAGGCGGAGCTCGTCGCTAGCAGCCAGGCGACCTCCTCTGCGGAATTTGAGCGCCTCAGTTTTACTGTTGTTGATGGTAAGACCAACCTCGCTGACCTACCTCGACATTGTGACTATTGCTTGTCGCAAGTGGTGTCTGCTCGTACTGAACATCACCAGATCATCATCGTACAGATAGACTTTGACGAAGGGATGCCTCGTGGTGATCCGTGAGGTAGTTTGCTTATGAGGATATATATATATATATATCAAAGATAAGATGCAAATCCAGCAATAGAGTTAGTGTGTGCATCATAGGTCTTTGCAAAAAAATCTTACATTTTTGAAGTAACATAACGATCACAAAGCGGCTCCTGCATTGGCAAGCAAAGTAATTGCTTCATTACAGTGTGAGCACCTTTCAAGCACAAACCAAGGTTTGCCTGAGTGAGGTGTACCCATGCTCTGTCAAGACCATACATCAGCCTTCAAATAATCTTGCGATGGAAAAATGCCACTGCCGTCGGGACGGACAGCCGTAGGACGTCACTTATGTCTCCATAAAAATGTAATATCATAATTTAATAAATACAGATATTATTCCTCTCTTTCTAATGAAATAAAATATCGGCGACGTGGTCACCTTTTTGGGTTTTACAAGATGTGTACGGGACACTCAATTGTTCAGCACTTCTTTACATAGTCAGACTCAATTGTATTATTGCGTGCTTTGATGTTTATTTTAAGTCGTTGTTAGTGCACACTGTACTCTTAAAAAACGCAGCAAAGTTTTACGGCGCTAAATGAACAATTCTTTAAGACCAGTGAATGTTCCCTCCACAGGAGATTATCCGCCTGGGATACATCATTCTCAAAAGCTCAATTGTCTCGCCGGCTGTGTTGGGACCAAAGCTCATTCGTATCAATTCCGTCTAAATTCGGTCAAAGCCAATTAAGAATCATGCTGCATTAATTGCTGCGACAATTGTTGTTTACTTACACTTCCATGCTGCGACAATTTTGGTTTACCGACACTTCCATGCAAACAGAAAAAGGCTCTGTCAGAAAAGATCATTTTCTCTTCACAAAATCGGCATCATGCTGCATCATCTCCGAAGCCAAATTGGCAAAGTTTAGTGTCTCCCGTTAGAACATGTAGGTTCAAGCTCTTGCATCAGCTGAATCTTGTATGGTCACAACGCTAGACCCGACCTCAAAATACACCAGGTTGTGGTGCACAGAAGACTCAGGTCAAGGTGGGCATGTCACCGACCCGATTGTTGTGCCACACCTTCTGCCACAGATGCAATAGTTTTAGCGCTCCGTGGCCTTCCATGGCTTGGCACATCACGAACTGCACCTCTCCTGTAAAACAGTTCTGTTTGCACATATTCACGAATGGTGTTCTAATATCGACCCTAAATTGCTCAAAGATCTCGCCAGCATGCTCGTACTGACCTTCTATTTTCATGATAAATGTTCAAAATATTTACCCGTTTTTCCATTGAATAACAAACGATACACCTCGAATTTTATAGCAGATTTTTTGCAAGTAGCAGTTCACCAGCAAAGAGGGAAAAGCTAAGCGCGGGAACTTTGCTTAGTGATAAGCGACACAGTAGCTATACACAGCTTTTAAACTACCTCCACATAGGAGACTCATGCTAAGTTAAAGCGTGTAATATTCCAATTATAGTAATTATTATATTTGGTTGCTTGGTCTATTACCGATACTACAGGTGACACCATTCTTAAGGTAGGCGTGTCGTAATTGAAAATAAAATTCCCAAGCGCGGTTTGTCTCGATCCCTGCACATATTGGTGGCTGGCTCTCAACATGTATATGGACAATACACTCACTAACTTGTGGCGGATAATAGAACAGTCTAGGAAAATAAAGAGCCCTTCCTCATCATTGTTGCTTCCACCCAAGATTAAATATATGTGTGTTATTATGTGTGGTATTAAATGTATATGTATATACGTCCTTACTTATATGTATATATTCGTATGCACATACACATATCCGTAAAACCATACAAATAATAAAGGAAATGTTTATGCACTCGCCGAAGGAAACTCGTTGGATGCTGAGAAGGAATGAGCTACACAGAGTGCGTGTATATAGTAAGGAATTTTAGTGATGCAGAGTCATATCACAGGTGATACGTTCCGGTCGAGGTAGTGGGCAGACTGCAGCATTACTCTTTTTTTAGCGTGAGGTTCGGGAAAAAATGCTTTATGCACACCCAGCGCTGATGTAGAGGATCGCGTGGGTAGTGTGGGACTCCCCGGTGGTATGGGGTTACCCACAAAAACCCCTAATCCTCGCGTTTACCTCCCCAGAGTTAGCATCACCCGGTCTGCCGGCCCGGTAGGGTCTTCACCCTCGGAGCCAGAACAACTCTGCATTACGTCGCTCTAATCGAGTCTGCTTGCCATTTCGTCTGCAACGATACTGCCTACAAATGCTTCATCGTCGTCCCCGGGGCCTTTCTTCCCATTACGTACCGGCATCAGTAATGCTTTCCACGACGGGACGTGAGAAAGGTTGTAATTTTTGGTTTGGGAGGTTTTGGGGAATGCCTTATGCACTGTCGGGTCGCCCTCAGGCTCGGAATTGTATGGCATTACCTCGCCGCCACATCTCACTAGGCTCTCTGCTTACTGTCCTCTGCACTTATGGTGTGGCCTCTGAAGCTCCGAGAGAAGAAAAACGCCCGTGCCCAGTTACCATCTGCGGCTGCTGTGTGCGCATGTGGGAATCGTTAAATATATATATATATATATATATATATATATATATATATATATATATATATAAAGCATCGCATTTTCATTAGTATTTTCGCTTGATTGTTTATCTGCATTGTTAGTATGGGGGAGACGTATATATAATATATACCACCGCTAGTGACTCCAAAAATCTGCCAAAAATACAAGAAGCTAGGCTATATGCAGCAATATTTGTTAAATTATTGTTGAAACTAGAATATGATAATCGGAGTAGTTAACTTCTGACGTTTAAATACGGCCCAACCTTTGAGACATGTGGTGTTCTGGATTGCTTTGAAAAACCGGTTTGGTCCTCGGGCGCGGTTCTAGCTCGTTAACCGTCACAGACCACCAGAGGACCCCTATATGATCTTCGCAGATCACACTGTTGGAAGAATGTGTAGTTTGGGAATTATCTACGCGGTTTCGCGCCATTAACCTTTAGTTTTAAAACAAGAAGAAGCCTCACCACCCTTCCGCAAGGAACACAGACCAAATTACGACTCTAGTTGCCTTAAGCCTTTAGTTAACAGTTTGGGAAATTTTAACAAATTTTGTTTAACAAAATGTTTCGGTCCTTTAGACACACGTTGACTATGTGAGTAAATCATTGCATGAACACAAAGAATCGCATTGTGATGCAAGATGTTTCCTGGCAATCAATAAACAGGTGTCTTCGTCTTCAGGTTGCTGAAGTCGGAGAAGACAATCTCTGAAGACCTTCACTGGGTTGAAGTGGCGACAAGTGTTGAAGCGGCAATGTATTGAACGTTACAGTATTATGCAGCATAATGATACTAGCTGGCACCGACGGAACGCTGTCTGCTCCTTGTACAACGGCAAAACCATGAGACTGCGGCAACGGGTTGACTGGCCGCGGCAGAACGCCATCCGATACTGTGCTGTATGGAAACCATATTTAAGCTCACGAAAGCAGAGTGATATCGTTCTGCGTAAGACTGAGGGCGTGGTGCGGCAAGGCAATGTGTTCGGCGGCGAAGCACAACGCTATGTTGTAGCATTTCAGTACTCAAGCAACGCACGCAGGCACTAGTTCGATAATACTGGGACAAGATGTGAACAGGCATCTGGGAAACTGGGGTCTCGTTTTGCGGCGCCAACAGTGTGACTGCAACGAGTTGGATGACATGTCACGACCAGGTAGGAAAGGTGCAATGGGAAATAATGCTATTAAAGTAATCCCTCCCCTGTAATGAACGCGATTACGTACGTACGTTTTCTTAATTAAGCAAGTGCAAATGGTGGCGTTAGCGGCGGTGAAGTTGGCGGCAATTCTACTAGAACCGAATGACAGCTGATCGCTCCAATCACACTGTTTCTCTTGCCTTCCATGTGTTTATATAGCATGTCGAGTAATGTAGGATGAGATTGTTCGACGGGGCCGTTCGTTTGGGTATGATATGGTAATGTAACGCGTTCTGTGTAAGCAGGTTGTTGGGTTGCACTGGAAAACCCTTACGCAAATCTCGCGCAAGAGATTGGCGTCGATATAGGGAGGCTTACGACAGCACGTTCAAAGGGAGGCCACAGGCAAGGCAAATAGAAGCGGCAACAAAGACCGTGAGTACACACGCTCCGTTTTTCTGCTAGAATGAAACGATAAACACAGCATTAGATAGGTAATTATAGAACTCTGCTTTTTTCGGTATATGCTAAGAAGGAAGTGTCAACAAAAGAACATTGCACGACTTCGCGATCACCAAAGAGCTGCAGTGTTTGGGTGCTTTCTGAGCTGCTTTTTCTGCTCCGGTTTTGCGATCATGATTTGGACCCTCGACACTTTGACACGTCGAGACAGTTTTTTTCTGAGGGAAGGAGGTAATGAGGTTATCCAGGCAGCTAGAAATTGGATGCCATATAATTGGCTCACAACACTCGCGTTTTGACTATGTGTCAATCCATCAAGTCATCCGGAGATGTCCCTGGGCCGCAAATCGATTTCGGGAACGGATTTTGTCAATCAAGTGCGCCGCTTAATGTTTGCTTCTACAGATTGACGACTACCAATTGATACCTCTTTAATGTGCTGGCTACCAGCCCAACATAAAAAATCTACCTTAGTGTGTCAAAGTTAGCGCCGAGAAGATGTTCCACCCTGTTCATATTTGACTATTTCGACGGTAGTACTACAAGCACACGGATATTTTCGAACAAAATCTAAATGTAGGCTTACATAATATTATTGCCAGGCAATATTATATATCCGGCTTCATCCATGGCCAGTACTCGCATATTTCTCTATGCCGATGGGGTAGTGATATCTAGCTGATTGTTTATGGAGCCATGAAGATGTCTGTTGAACAACGTGTCGGAGACAAAGCTATGAGGCTCAAGCAATATAACGCTCAGACCCGAGGCTTCTGAGGAGATGTAATTGGCATAGCTTGGGCGTAAAAGGCATCCTGCGGGTGGTGCGCCCATCATTGAGAAATCCCCGTCGTAACCGCAGGACAGGCAGCTAGCTGTCAGCTGTAGCATCAGATCCTCATGATAGGAGGATATGATAGTCAAATGTAGAAGGGAAATCCCCCTGTCCGACAGCAGTATAATCATATTGTACCCACTCGCTGTATTACAGGCGTGTTTGACTTTAAGTAGGAGGACCCTTAGAGGTACACACAAGCGTTTCCTAGAGGGGTAGTTCTTTCTCCACCGGCCGATAAAGGCACGCGTTGAGTAGCGTCTAATGTTGACTCGACTTGCTGGAAGCCGTACTGTTGCTGAGAGACTGCATCCCGCTCGGTTGTCTTAACATTGAGCGTGGCTACAAGAACGTCCTCTACGAGCCTGCCGGCTGTATCAAAAGGGTATATCGAGCTATAATAAGAGGGTCCGGGACTAAAAGCCAGTTTGGAAGTCAGCGCTATGTAAATCCTGCCGCACAGGCTTCCCGCTCTTGTCGTTTCGTTTCTTAGTATTGCACGCACAGGGGAGGCCTATGTGGATTTCGAGCGTATCGGTCGTTTTCGGTCATCAGATATAGGAAAAAAAGGAGAGAAAGCGTAATTTAAAGGATCAAATACAGCCCAACTCTTGTGAAGTGATTGCAGAGGAGTACGATTATTACCTTAAACAAGAGTTTCGACGGATCGTTATATAATAGTTCTGAAAATGATACTTCCTATTAGTTTGACTTTTTTATCATCCGCTTATTTTTTTTTCCTAGCAAGAGCAAAATCTAATTTCAATCTCAGAACAATACAGGCTGTACTTTGCCGCGTCAGCCTCTCTTCTTAATGTCAGCTTTTGACTATTCTTACGGTTGACTCATCGAATTTCCGCTCAGTCGTGTATAACGCGCTGCCAAGCGAAGTTGCATTTGGAAGCTGTAATTGGTAATTCGTGTGCATATTATTTACAGTTAGACGTCTGTTGCAACGATTACGAAATTACCTTATATGTTGTGATTCGTTTTCGTGCCGGGGACAAGTGCCTTTCATACGAAGGTGCTTGCTTAAAGTGGAGCAAGTATTATATATATAAGTGTGAGCAGGCCTTACCGTATTGGAGGGCGCATAAAGAGTTTGCCTTTCGAGGTAAACTCTTTATGCGCACAACTTGCTTGCTAAAATCGGTTCACCTCGTGCACTTCAGCCGACTAGATACTTTATGCTTATGTTAGCATAAACATCTGCAAACTTGCTAAAGTAATTCTTAAAACTCTGGGATCTAGCTCTAGTGATAATATGGCGATAATATTATGCTAGATTCTATAACTATGCTTACATGATAGCGGCAGAAAGTTCCGGTATGTCATTACTGAATTGAACGAATAAGGACGATTTTAGAAAACGATATTAGTAGAACGCTGGCGAGTTGTCGAGTTGTGCAGCAGTTCCGTGGGCATGACAGTCGTGGGCAAGTATATTCTATGTGAAACCGATAGGCTTTTCAAATCGGAAGTTGACAGCTGAGGTGTTCTGAGCTCAATCAATAGATACGAACGTCATCATTTTGCTCAGTTTAGTTCGATCGGCACAAATGCAACACTTTTCGTAACCTTAGCTGAAAGGATCAGAGCCTTTGTAAAGCATAGTCGCTGGAACAGATCAGGACATGGACAACTGGCAACGATATTTGATGTCAATATGTTCGTGACAGAACGGCGCAGAAAAGTTCTTCTGCCGTTAATATTAACAACACACAAAGTGCATGGTGCTTCCACCAAGCCCTATCGAAGTTTAATCTACGGCTAATTCGATCCGAATCAGTAATTCGTTATAGTAAGTCTACTATTCTGACAAGCTTAAGTATATATATATATATATATATATATATATATATATATATATATATATATATATATATATATATATATATATATATAATTTATTAACTAAAGTGTACGTTACATAGGTTAGACAGGTGCAGGCTGTGCAGGCAGGTGCACTTTTCGTCTGTCTTGTAGAAGCCAACTTTAGCCAAGCGCAGTGCGTGATGAAAGCCGTGCATAACGTGATGCATAATTTGGCGGCAAGTTTTGTTTTGGGCATTCTTCTACGAGTTAATTCTTATTACTTGCGTCCTATAGGATTCCAGTTCAACTTGACAAATCTTAATTTTCTACTTTAGCAAATGCTCTCGGTACTCGTGGGAGTGAGCACAGTTTAAAGTGGCGCTGGAGGTCTTCTCTCTCCGTCTATTCTGTGAAAAGTGGAATGTCAGCGGCCAGATGCCAGGCAAGCTAAATCGCATAGCTTGTTGTAGGGTCAACTTTCAGGCCAGCAATTTTAAAGTCGTCCGCAGTAAGAGGAATTGTGGATCTTTAATTGAGTATATAGCAATATGCGCCTTACGGACTCTCTACACCATATATCCGGACAATGCACGTGTCGTTTGGCGTAGTTCCGAGTTGACAAAATTGATTTTCATTGCATTGGTCTTGGAATAGATTTCTGTAGCAACTTATCTGTCGCCAACTTTGCAAGAATGGCCAACGTTTGCTAAATATGGAAACGACTTTCCGAGTGGAGCACTATATAATTAGCATATTGGATGAGTTATCGCCCTGTGCAACACTGGTTGTCTGCTCAAATATGGGATGTTCGGCAACACCGTCGTCCTGTATCACTTACTTCTCGTTGAGAATAGCCGCTAATAGCTTGAGAAGCGTAGTGGCGCACTATACGAGTATGTTGCTAGTTTCGAGAACGCAACGTTAAGGGTGCAGTAATTAGGGCAGATTTGAAATTCACAAATACCGCAAAAAATGTACTGACCGCGGCGGCTCACTGCTTTTTTGATTGATGGAAACATTTTACAGGCGCCGAGCTAGGAGCAACGAAAATCGTTTAGAGATACATGTTTTTTTTAGAAATTCCTCTCATGAAAGAAGGATCCTCGACGTCACCTCTGCCTTTAGGAATTACGGCCGAAACAATCTCGTCAACTAATCGGCATATTCCCTATATCCAGGCACCTTTCATTAAGTAACGAATCGCTAGCGGCAGCTATTTCAACGGCTTGATATGGTCTTGATATAAGTTTCCATTTTAAGATGTTAAGTCGCACCTGCAACTTCATATAAAGTGAACAGTTCATATATATACCGATTACCGAGCAAGATGGCTTAGTGGCAAAGCTTTCGCCTTGCATTCGGGAGGACTGGGTTCGAGCTTTACGAAAAATCCTACAAAAAAAAAAGATATCCAATTATAATGAAGGCGGGCGCAACTGCTTGAACGTCGTTACGTTTTGTAATAGACAGGATCGTCTGCTTTTTAAAGACGAATAGCCTGTTGACGACGAATGCAGGATTTTATGAAGATGACCACCTTGCACAATACCCCAATCATGTGCTGCAGGACCTATGCCATCAACATTTGTTAGGTTGAATTCATTGGGGTTTGTCGTAGCTATCTTCATCTTCCATTTTATATGCCTCAATTTGCTCTGTATTTAAGCGAGCAGATGTGATACGCTATTAGAGCGTATCCTGTGTCTTTGTTTTAATTGATGGTCTTTCTGGCTTTCTGGATATGCATCCGTAGAATGAGAAGAGTAGCGCTGTTGTTGAATGGCGTTATTAACTGCGTAACCGATTTTGAGCGTTGACGTTGTAGTGTTTTGCAGGAGTAGCCCGGCGACGTACTGACAAGCTGGCGCTGCCCTTGGTAACTATATGTACATACTACATTTGACGGAAATGAAGTTCATACGGGAAAGGCATAACGTGTGGACGTATCCCACTTCTGGGTCGTAACAACATTAAAACAGGTTTTATTTTTTATTGGCGCTGCTGGAACGGGGAACAGTTGTCGGGCGACAGACTTGGTAAATCGGTCGGTGCGTTCGAATGGAATAAGAGGAAGCGAAAAGAAGAGAATGGGTGCCCTTATCGGCTTAGCTTGTTCGTAAAGATTTTTGTGTACGCGTAGAGCAGCGCTCCAAAGCCAAAGTAGAAAGGCTTCGCGCACGACCATGCGCAGCGCTGCTCCACCGAAAAGCTGCGAAAAGACGCTAGTGGCGCCGACAGTAGTCGACTGGTTGTTTCTGTTCTTCTAGTCTTCATTAGTCGGCAAATCACTCATCCTCCTGTAGCTGCGTCGCTTGGTCAGCTCGTAGTAAAGCTTGAAAAGCTAACTAATATCGTTGAAGGCGCGAAGGATAGAAACAACGGACAGGCCTAGCTGCTCCGGCTCAATTAGAAGACAAAAAACTTCTGCTCTTGCTCTCCGCCTACAAGATTGGGCCCTTAGTCCCGCGTAGTTTCCTACAATGCAAGTTTCCCAGCAGAACCAAACAGCGACATATCCGAATTTATATACATGTATATACATATGTATATATGGATATATAAATATCTATATATATATATATATATATATATATATATATATATATATATATATATTTACAGAACGCTTCCGCAAACGCTTTTTTGACGAAAACGCATTGCAGTTAGATGTTCGGCGCATTAACTACGGTTTCAAATTCAAGAAGCAGACTGTTTGACAACAATGTTTCAATATTATGAACTATCTCTAAAAAATGAACTGCATACAGTAATATCGGCTCGTATTATAGGCTATTGCAATAGGGATGTTGCCTTTTTCTATTTAGAGTGCAAATTCCAATTTAATAAGCGTGAGCTAGTCTACCCCTTCATGCGGTGGTACTTATTCTGTTTGATGGCCACTCGCCAGTGCTCTGTCAGCTCATCTGACTATTTTTCACAACAATTTCATGGCTTGAAATCGAGAGCTTGTAGCGACCTTTTTTAAACGCTGCGACCGAAAATGCGTTTTAACTTGAGAACATTTCAATGGTTCGACAGGTGTCAATTTAAAAGAATCGAACCAGTGGCGACTCGAATCAAATTTAGCCAAAATTGTTTTCTTAGGAAGAAAATATTAAATCCATTGTAGCATAAAATATCACAAACATAATACATTCGAGCCAGTATTCGTGTGTATACAAATTATATATATTAGGTATAAATAAGTTAATATACATTCAGATTCAGAACGTAATTTACTTGCGAAACTACATTACAAATGCTTAAGTGTTCGAGAAAAATAACATTTTATAAAATATAATGAATTTTTACAGTCCTACGGTATACATATATACAAGTGTGTACCCAGTAAACAAGTGATCCAACTTATCGGTGTAATACGGAATTGTAGCAAGAAAATTCACTCAACACAACAGTATTGCCGACCCCTTGTATGGCGGCTCCTACAGCTCATAAACCAATTAACATCTTCACAGTTGTTCACTTCGCAACACCTGCCAATACCCTCATCGGTCTGTTGAACCGAACGTAAGGTACTTTGCATTTTCGTACAACAAAAACACTCACAGAGCGGTAGCGCGCTTTAAATATGCGGCAGCTAGCACGATTGAGAATGGGACTTAAGTTTCTATCTGGTTTGCGGTACCACAAAACTGTCACTCTATGTAGCCGCCTTCTCCGTCTAGGTACCAAGGTAAATACGATATACGCCAGTAAGAGATTTTGTAGGCAAGCGTGGCCACTCTACGAGTATATATTTTTGAGACTGGTTGAAGGTCATGGGCAGCGAACAGATCGCTAACTAACGAGAAAGGAGCCATCGAGAAATCATGGTACGAAGTGCATCATGTTGAATCGCCTAAACCCTTTAAAGAAAGCCTCCGTACTTACCACCCCACAACAGAATATCATAACATCAAATAGATAAAAACAGGGCTTTGTACACAGTTAAAAGTCCCTCAATTGAAACCCCTATTTGCCTTTACCTCCGTAAATTTGCAATAACATCATATCATTTTGGCAGCAATTGATCTATGTGAGAATACCAGGATAAATGATCATGTAATACTAAACCGAGACATATTACCGCCTGAGAACTACCTCCCAGCCGAAAACTATCGGACAATTGAAGCAGCTCTCTAGAGGGTCGAAACACTAAGCTGTTGGTGTTGCTCGTATTTATAACCAATCCGCATTTATTGAAAACCTTAACAAGTTATCGTGTTTAGTTTTCAAGTGTATGAAGTTCAGTAATATCAAACACATAAAGGGACCAAGGACAGAGCTGTGTAGTGTCCGCAAACCAACTAAACTGCCAAGTAAGTTTAATAGGTCCAACCTTTGCAGACTGAATTCTGTCTTCAAAATCGGACCTAAGACAGCTAACTGTAGAGAACGCGCAACCCAAGTGAGTCAACATCTGGTTAAACAATCCATCGTCAAGACAATTGAAGGCAGACGCCACGTCCAGGAGCTCGCCCAAACAAGGTTAGTCCATTTCGACCGAATCAACCACATACTGCTAGATGTGCCAGGGTTAAGTCTGTCGACCCATTTTTACAAATACCGAATTGGTCTGATCAGAGGAAATCAATGTCCTTCAAATAACCAGTTAAGCTCCGTAGCACAAACGTTTCAAAGATCTAGTTTACATATAGTTAACAACTAAGATAGGGCGGTAGCTGGACGCAAGACACCTATCTTCTTGTGCTTGTAGTGGGGGTACGTTGGTAGATCTCTGATATCTAGGGAATTAGCCGTGTTGATTTGATAGGTTAATTACTCTTGCCAAAATATCCGAAAAGGATACATTTAACAGTTTAGGCGGAACACCCATGATTCTACTAGACCAGCCAGCATCCAAACTCCTTAGCGCACCCTCCACATCAGAAGCCTGCGCTCGAAGTAACGAAAATCAGTTTGTTTCCTTTGTCAATAGTTCGTCAAAGCAGTGCTCAGCAGTTCACGAATTTAACGAGTTTACCGTTTTATATCCAACCGTAGCGATACGTAGGTTTAGTTCGTCGGCGATCGATTTGGGCTCGCTAATCATATGACCCGTGCTGGAAGTATTAAGAAGTAAGTAAGTAAAGATTGATAGGACCTCTACCTTGGTGAGCTTTCTACTGCAGGCCTTGTCACTATGTTTTCACAAACACAGCGAGTCCGATTTAATGTCATTAGACCGATTTTTATGACAACTAGCTAAGCAAATAGTAACGTAAATACTTACAGCTTTCTAATGCTCCATCATAAATCTCGCCAACGGTAGCCCGAAGCGCGTCGAAAGCTAAATCCACCTCTAGCGCTTCATAAACGCTGATCCAAAAGTCCCGCCATACCAAGTCAAGAAATACATCAGTACTGCGCTAAGCATGCGGGTGTGTCCTTTCCATGTATAACTGAAACAGGTTGGCTGTCATTGACAAATAATAATCGGATAGTGATCTAAAAATAATGAGGTCTGTAACACAGCTGCTCAATATAACTAAAAACAGAGACAATTTGCGACAGCTACATGATCTATACAGGTTGCTAAGCTGAGACAGGTTACCCTATCCATCGTGTAAACAAGCCTCCTCGACACAAATAAAGAAAGGTATTTTAAAGAAGGAGGGTCAGCCATAATATCGATATGAGAGTTCTCCATTAGCATGTAGGGCAGGCTGCTACTTCGCAGGAATAGGTTTTTAAGGGTATCCAGCAGCACGTCAGTGTGACTAAGACGGCATGAATAAAAAGCAATTACAAATCCCTTAATCCTGGGAGCGTTTTTAAGTGGATACAAACCGCTTGAACATGACCATCGGGATTACAGACATATCGAAAGGAGAGTATTGCAGAGGTGTTTTTTTTTACACAATTTTTTACTCCCCTCCAGGACAAAAATTTTAACAAGCAGTGATAAAGCTATACACATATATGTAGGACAGTCCGAGTCCTTTAGCTAAGTCTCACGAATGGCAACGACGTCACAGTCGGAGCATTCACGAAGTATTTAGCTAGCAATGGATTTAAGCTTCCTGCTTCAGTAGACTATGGAAAGCATTGCGCAGTTTTAGGGCTTAAAACTTTTATGATATCCTTGACAGGCGCAATCACCGTTATCAAGAGCTTGCCGCTGCCTCCAGCTTTCTTTATAAGGAACTCCTTGGGCTTCTACGTCGGACGCAGACGATCTGTAGCTTCAAGCTTGGGAACCGATTTGGGAATGCTCTTCGGAATAATCGTAGCGCCGGATAAGTTCACCCGTACCTCCGACTCCGATCGACTACTACTGATCTCATCACGGCCGCATAAGGTCGGTGGGAATTTTGAGCCAAGTTGGAGTCATCTTGCGGACATTATGTGACAGGACCCGTTGCTTCCCGTGGCACAGATCCGATAAAGGCTATTGAGTTCACCAGCACGTGGGTCTCTCGTGGTTAATCTGAGACATTTGCATACTTACCAATAAGTGCCTTAGTAATTGTATCTGCCCCTCCCCCCCCCCCCCTACGGTCTCAAAGACAAAAGGTAAGGTCTCTAAAAGAGCATATTTCCAACACTTATTTTTCTCGACCGGCAAAATGTGCACGCAGAAAGGAACAGTATTGGTCTATCTGCGTTATCTCAAATACGTTTCTCGACTGAGCCTAATGGACAGCTTAGAACGACTATCGCCAATTAGTCACACCAATAACTAACGACCCTTTCCGGCTGTTTGCTATTCCGACGATGGGTATGCACAAAGCGACATGCTTTAGGATTCCAGAGCTCCCACGGTAATGACGAATAAAGACATATTAAGCGCTCCATGCATGTAGTATTTGCTTTTCTTTTTCCTCGACATCGAGGAAATTTGTCTGTTTCCGATACGCACGAAATCTGTGGACCTGTGGTAACCCAAACGCCGGTCTGACGTACATATGCACACTTACCTTGTTTGGATGAGTCGGACGTCAAATACTAGATGCTGACAAATAAGGCGACGCTTACTGGAACTTCGCTCGTTCTGCTGCACACTTTTTGCTTAAATTTGCTTACAGGGCTGTTGGTCACCTGGTGGCGGAGAGCCTGTGCCTGTTCTGAAGTCCTCGATTTTTATAGTGGGGTGAGCCATCAAATAAACGATTTAGTTGCTAGTCTACGGTGTACGTTTACGGTTTTATCAAGGAGGTGTCTTTATTTTAGTCTAGAGCCAATTAATTGATGTTCGACATGCAGACTTTAAAACGTGAATGCCGCACGATGACGTTGCTAAAATGTCTTGAAATATATGAAAAGTCACTTGAGGGGTTTGTTTAGAATTTTGCCTCCATGCCGAATTGGCCGCGCTGATAATACACAGCATGCAATGGTATTGCGAAATAAACAATATATATATATATATATATATAATACACAGCATGGTGTTTGTGCAGCATCGTCGTTCAATACTGTCTCATCGTGGTTATCGTTCTCTGAGGGTGGAGTTCATTGAGCTGTGCCATGAATCTGTATGTGGTTGGAAACAAATCCAAAAAAAGGCTACAAGTTTCAACGTTGCATATTATAACGTCATTTATTCCACAGAGAAAGATTGTGATGTCTCCTGTTGTTGTTGTTGTTGTTATTTTTGTTGTTGTTCCTGCTGCTGCCGCCGCTGCCGCCTTTCTCGCCGTCACCACAAACGCTAAAGGCCAAGGCGAGGTTGCAACAAAAGCAGGCCGGTTGCAGCGGCCAGCAGCAACAGACGCCTGTGGTCTAGACCGATAGACGAGAGCCCCGAGAGAGAGCGAGAGAGAGATTGAGGACGAGAGGGTGGGAGGGAAGAGCTTCTTGCCTACCTTTGTTCCTTTTGTCAAGCCTGGACGACGACCTCTGAGACGGCTCGCTGAAGACTCTTCAGGGCTACTTCTTCCCCAGCGCGAATCTACTACGGATTCTCACCAAAAACACTCCTCATCATTTGTGTGCCCACCTGCCCGGCTCTCCCTTTCGTCGACTCCATCGTTGCTGTCGTTTCCTAGGTTTGCTCCTCAATCAAGTGTCTCCTCCGTCAACGGTAAAGCGTATCATCAAAATCTTTATCCGCAGCATTGCCATCAACACCGCCATCATCATCATCATCAACATCGTCATCAACATCAACATCGTCATCAATAGAATATCATCAACATCGCCATCAGTATCGTCGCCACGGCTTTGTCATCACTGCTGTCGTTATCACTGACACATTTTACCATTACTATCCCGATACGACTACTACCATCACAACAACTACTACTTTTACTAATTACCTAATACGCAGTATAATTAGTAACAACAGTAAGAATAATCGCAAATTGTTAGTTGTTTTCTTCTTCTTCGCCTTCGTAGTAGTAGTAGCAGTAGTAATCGTAGATCAACATCCTAACATTTGTCAAGTACATGATCATGATCGAACGATCCACAGCATAATCCGTTGTCGTCATTATATATATATATATATATATATAAATGTGTGTGTATGTATTCATCTACTCGTTAGTATAATCATCGTCAACGATCGTCATTCGAAGTTATTTGTCGTAGTTGTGGTCGCAGTAGGAATCATTGTTGCAATTGTTGCTGGTGAAGCAGTTGTACAATTAGCAGTGGTTTATTGTTGTTGTTGTTGTTGCTGATGCTGCTGCCCCCGCCGCCGTCGCCACATTGTGATTAGTGTTAGGCTACATGTTCTTGTTGTACTCGATGCTGTTCTTGCTGCTATTGTTGTTGTTGCTGCTGCTGTTGTTGTTGTTATTATTGTTGTGGTTACGATTTGTATTGTGTCGCTGTTCTTGTAGCAAGTAGTATATGACTGGACAATCAGCATTGATTATTGCCACTGTGGGCTACTCAAGTCGCCTAAACGGTGGGCACGGTGGGAATAATAATAAATAATAATAATGCCGACATCGTAACTCGACGGGAAGAGGAAAACATGCTGCAAGAACTCATCGGGGTTACATACAGGTAGAATCAAATAGGCGCCTGGATGTGAAACACAGCTCAACTCGCAAAGCCGTAGCAAGGACTTACAGATAGATGCTAATCGATTTACAAGAGAACAGAAGAAAATCGAATTTTTTAATTCCTCATTATCTGGTTTATAATGTGTTTCGTATCCAATCGCTTTATGAAAAGACAGCTATGTATATTCCGGTCTTCGCATTGCCTTAGTTGCCCACTGGGACAAGTATTTATACAGGGAGCACTATGACGTCTAAGAACAAGCTTGTTATGAATATCGTAAACCATAACGCCGCTAAACGGTTGGACAACAGCGACGACAAGTGACGCAACTCCTCGTTACGAGTAAAAGACTATTGAGCAAAATAAGCGCCACAATAATGTAGGCCGCGGCCGTCTATATCTTGGTTCATTATGGTGGAGTTAAAGTTCGAACGGTCACATTTTTGACGATTTTTAAATGACGCTCATTTAGACGGGCCCTTATATATATATATATATATATATATATGTTTATTAACATGTTAAGCTGCTAAATGGACGTACATAATAGCGAGGGAATTATTCAGGGACTTATCAGAGGTGTACGTGGCCAACGCGACATGCCCGCACGAGAAACCCACAGGCCGACAAGGTTGTCCGATGAAAACGCAGAAATAGTGGCTGTTCGATAGGCACTTTATCTTCAAATTTTGATAATGTTACAACAATTTTCATCGTGCTTTCACTCGTAACTACCATGGCCGTAGCAGTTACCTGCCACTACTGTTCATTCACGTCAATTAATAATATGACTTCATTAATAACGAATAATTAATGATATAATTCAGCGCTCCTCGTCGAGTCGCGCAGTTGTCAGCTTCTAAGTGAGCGTCGTCAAGAGTGGCACCCACTCTTGCGTTCCGCGCAATGCGATTTATGTAACGCCTCACGTTAGCGTTCCTTATGTAGGGAGGGGCTCACATACGCTGTACGTTGGCTGGTGGAAAATTTGTGTGACGGCACGCCGATGGCTGTCCGTAGTTTGCTGCCCCCCATTGACGTCAATGGTGATTTACGTAAAGTAATCACAAGAGTAAGAATAATAATAACAGCAACCGGAGACACGAACGGAAATAGAACATGCTAAGCTGCTACCGTTGTGGTGTGAATGAACCTCCAGTCCTACCGCACACTGAGGTTGGAGGGGGGAGTACGAAAAGAAAAATAGAAAGAGGAATGAAATAATAGTGCATTGTATAACGCTTATATATCTATATATATATATATATATATGACTTACGCACGAGCGCTTACTAAAAACCGCTGCCAGCTACCCCAGCTGTTTAGACCGTTAGATTTCATCTGCTCTTATCGCCATATGATTTGGGACGACGGAGAAATTTAATCTTATATATATATATATATATCTGTTGAGCGCCGATCTGGAATCTACGCATAAATGCGTTGTATTGAAAATGGAAATTTAGTTTATGATTACGTAATTAATGGTGTTCTATTACCTACATCAGCTGTAAATCGCGACCTTGGTGTTCAAGTTTTTGCTGAGCTCGATTTCAGCCTCCAAGTAACATAATCAGTCAAATCTTCTGGAGTCCAATTTAACACAAAATGTAGGTGTTTTATTGTAAAATGATTCCTGGTGTATATATTTGTCGATATAAATCGGGCGTAGTTTCTAAGATCCTGTCTGATCTGCTTACTTAAAAGCCTACAGTCGCTTTTTATAAGAAGGCTCCGTTAGAGAGATTCCTTAAACCGCAAGAACGTTAGTCGGCCAGAGTTTTAATTATTACTATCGAGCCACAACGTGTGTAACTGTTACCTCAGTTGCAACTGCAATTCTAGCACACAACTTTTACGACGTTAGACCAAACTCTCTAAGAAGAAGTCGGTGCTCCCTCTCGAGAAAGGTTTCCAACCTGTTTGTTACATTTACCTGAATTATTTCATCTACCGTTTTGTGTACAAAACAACCTCAATTTTGCAAATAGAGGCTATATATATATACCGAGCAAGATGGCTTAGTGGCAAAGCCTTCGCCTTGCATTCGGGAGGACTGGGTTCGAGACCCAGACCGGCCACTCTTAATTGGTTTGCATGGTTTCCAATTTAGACGAGGCCGGAGTGGATTAAAAAAATTGCCATGACATGAAAAAACCGTACACGGGCATTAGCTTTACGAAAAAAAACAATATATAAGCTGTCTGTTTCAGCACAACTATATAGAGGAGCGGCGCATTATTTGCACCTGTTTGTTTACTCAGACAGATAATCGAAGCACGACTGGCACGACTGAGCGGTGTTAATCTCGATGTGTGTGAACTATACGGAAATATCAAGAGCGGAACGAGCGGGCGATGGAGGATGAAAGGGAAGGGGAGAGAGAGAGAGACAGAAACGGATAGCACACAGAGCGTGTGTAAGAGTCAATTTCAGATACGGACAAAATAGCTGAAACACCTGCATCGCTACAACATCGCTGTCGTGACTGTAACCACGCAGAGATAGAAAGAGAGATAGATTACCCTAGAGAGAGAGAGAGATTACCCCATAGGGAGAGAGAGAGGGGGGGGAGAGAGAGATTACCACATAGCGAGATTGAAATAGAGATGGCCAAGCGGTTGATGGGGCCAGCGGGAGCAGGGGCCGGGAAGAAGAGGTGAGGTCGTCGCCTCCGGCACTTCTGGTGGTGGAGGCGGTGCTGGTGTGTTCGTTCGGCTTTGCGTTTTGTTCTGTCCACCATGTAGTTCGGCAAACGTACGTACGTATGTGTTTGAGCCGCTTCTTACTCTCGCCTGGCAGCCTCGGATTCTATTGCCACTTTATTTCTGTTTCGTTCACGTACCGAAGGTGTGACTGGTCTGAATTTCAAATCTCTGTAGGTGCCTTTGATGAGCGCTTGCGTACCTGCGGTGTGCAGCACGATCGAATAGTTCAGCACGATCCCGGGAGTAACCCATGACACGATGGCGACGATGACGACACAACAACAAAAACAGCAACAACAATAGCAGCAGCAGCAACATCAACAACAACAGCAGCAGCAGCAGCAACAACGACAACAACAACACTCATGATAACAAGAATGACGATGAAGATAAGGAGAAGGAGGTTGCTGACGACGACAACGACAACTACACTGCTACAGTTTTGTCTGACAACTCTACGCACGTTCGCGTGCGCAAATCTGTGCAGGGGCGACGAAGGCGTACACCATGCACGTCATGCAATAGGTTTAAGATGCCGTCGGCGTTTAGGCAATCATTGAGGCAATCATCATACGCAGAGCATAGCGTAACGTAGGTTCATCGTAGGTAGATCGCAGGTAGATCGGGCGATCGGCAGGTAGGCCACAGGTTAGGTACATTTAGTCACGTTGCCATGTTGTGCTCGACATGTGCGCGTATCGTTGTTGTTGTTGGGGTTGTTGTTAGAACGGAATGGACAACACAAGGGAGGAAAGCAAAGGCGCTCGTCGCTTTGTTGCTCTCGGTGTGTGCTTAACCGGCAGCTACTCACGTCAATTCAGCAGCCACACGTTTGAACTTGTTGTTTCACAACTACGACATCTTTTTTTCACTACTGATACTGCTGTTGCTGCTCGTAATAGAAGTTTTGTCACGACAACGCCTAGTACGTTGACCACAACTGCTACTACTACTACTACTATTTGTGATTACCTTCATCGTCGTCGTCGTCATTATAGTAATTATTATGAATTTGATAATAACTCTTATCATTTTTATTATTATTATCAGTCTTCTCCTTCCTCTGTTTCTTCTTTTTCTTCATCTTCTACATATTATTATTATTATTATTGTTCGAGTACTGCTTGCTTATCTGCATCACCGCGCCACCAACGACAGCCACAACTCCGATAATAATAATAATAATAATAATAATAATAATAATAATAATAATAATAATAATAATAATAATAATAATAATAATAATAATAATAATAATAATAATAATAATAATAATAATAATAATAATAATAATAATAATAATAATGATAAATATCAAGTCCTGTCAATGAGAAGTGGTACAGCGTTTATAATCGGACTCTTCCTACAACAGGCGCCTGTCGTACGAAATGAAGAACCCCCCCTTCCCCCCCGTCCCAAGACTAGTGATGACCAGGAGATCCATCAACAATCATCAGCAGAAGGCTATCATCTATGCATTATGGTGGCCGCACACGTTGGGCGCTTTTCGGTGAGTGGCTTGATTGGCCCACCACGGATCTTGAACCACGATGACTCACACTGAGTGAGAAATTGGTGCTGGTTGTGGTAGTGGTAGTGGCGGCGGCGGCGGCAATGGCAATCAGTGGGGTGAATGGGTTAATGAATGATCGATGGTGGATGGAGCGATGAACTTGTTATGGTTGTTGGTGAGCTGTGTGCTGAGTTACCGAATAACGAGAGCGAAAATCAGAGTCGAGAAGAAGAAGATACTACAATATAGCGCTGCGCGCGGAGAGAGAGAGAGGATACCGCCCGATAGAGAAATATATATATATATATATATATATATATAATATATAATATATACTTATATATATATATATGTATATATATATATATACAGATATAAGATATTATATAGATATAAATATATATATATATATATATATATATATATATATAGATGTATATATATATATTAATATATATATATATATTATATATATATAAGATATAGACATAGATATTATATATATATATATATATATATACAATATATATATATATATATATATATATTATATGATATATATATATATATATATATTATATATATATACATTTATGTATACATATAGAGAGACAGTAGAGAGAGAGAGCTGATGAGGCGCTCAAAGGACACTTGGGCCGGGCTGGTTCTATCTCGCTCCACAGAGCGTGCTGCCCCCCCCGGCGGGGTTGCCATGATCAAGGTAGCTAGAGTACAAGCGGTTATCAATTATTTTTCTTTTTATCATTATATATATATATATATATATATATGTTTAAACTAATATATAAGAATCAATAGACAACATTATCACGTTCATCAGCGTTCTCGTCTTTGAAACGAACATCATTGTACAACATTGTGTGACGCTGGCAACCATGTCAACGATACTATTAGGTAGCGGTCAACTTGCTTAATCTTCTACTGGTGGGAATTGTTTATCAAGATGAGTTGATGAATTAGTTGTTCATACAACTACCGCTACAGTCAATATTGTTTGACCTCTCCTATGAGGCATTGCCATAGTTTACATGTATATATATATCATACTTACAATTACATTACTTACAGTATTTTTGATCGTAAAACTGCATTGTGGTGTTAGCAATAATTCATTGTGTGCCGTGAACAAACCGTGAACAAGTTAGTCTTATTGTTGTGGTGGTTGTTGTTGTTGCTGTTGTTTCTGTCATTGCTGTTATGTTAACAGGCTTGACACGGTCCTACCGAACGGGTTCACTCACTTCCTCCTTTTCCGTCTGTCTGTTTGTTATTGTATGAAGTGTTGTTGACGACACCGCAAGTGCAGCGTGTCATGTGAAGACAAACGACGCGCATTGACTGGAATCAGCCGAAGTGTGAGTGTGATGTTCTCGCCGCGTGCTCCCCGGCGGCAAATGATAAGAACCCCAGGGCATGACGACCTACTAACTTGGGGATTTAGTCGGGTGATGGCCAGTAATGTCGGCGACACGCCGGAATACTTGCGGAAATATGGAATCCTCCCAGTGATGACTGTAAAGATGCCTGCTTCGACTCAAGGACTAAAAGCCGTCCAGAAGCAATGCTTTTGTATTACTGGTCAAACAATTCGGAATTTGTTCGAGACGATGATGTCTTCCTATGTTCGATTCGGTGCATAGATATAGCGCACCGCTTGAGGTGCAGTCTGTCTGACGCAAGCTTCTGAAGTGTGTGCGTGTGTGTCCCCTACACGCGTGCGACTATAAGCGGCTCATAAGCACTGTTAATGTAACCCCTGAGAGCCTTCAGTTACACGATGAAGATGGCCTTCATTAAGAGAGGGATGTAGAAGGTTTGGAATTCTCCTCACTGTCTCAATATGTACGCTATGCTTTTTACAGATTAAAGAGGTACTTTCCCTTCGGAAGATTGCGTTAGGCGTATGCCATTCATGCAGCAGCAGAAGAAAACAGCAATGAACAGAAACTCGGCCCCAGAAGAGTACTTTTACTTTATCCAAGACCATGTACTTAACTAATTAACGCGATGCACAGCGGACAACCCAAGAGGACAAAGTTATAATCTTGTCTACTTAAACCAATAATCTTGTGTACCTCTTGTTTTTTTTTACAAATGATCTGTGCAAGAACTGAAAGGCATAAACGCTTGAACTTTCTCCCCCTTCGATCGTTTGAAGTTATGCTTATGCAGTTCCCGATAGATTGGGACATGACTGGTTTTTAGTGGATTGAAGCCCCACACTTGCAGACGAGTTCCCTGCAGTGGTGTTCGGGTGTGCGTACCGCGTTTTCCGGTTAGTCCTTAAAAACTAAATAAATAAAAAAAGCTTGAACTGTTTTGTTGCAAAAGTAGTATCCGATAACGTTACAGTCAGAAACTACGATGATTGCAACAGAGTTAACTTGTTAGCAGCAAAGAGAACTTGTTTTGCTCCGTCTGCCATCTTCTTCTTCACGGACAGTAGGAACCAGCATCAACTGTGAAGTGCGGTGACGACACTCGCCTATTCGACGAGCGGTACAAGCGATGTCGTAGGAACTATCAAATCGTTTAGCAAAACGTCAGGCCTGAACTGCTTGAAGGCTTGGCTTGAAGATCATTTCAAATTCACGTTTGCTTCTATCTCTGAGGAAAAATCGACATCGATATGGTGGTCCTCGAGGTGCAGATGCAGTACTGCTACCGTGCACTTGTTCAAGCAGTGCTTACCTCTCCCGCACGGGCGAACGGAGGGACGAACAGACGAAAGGATACCCTCACCCACCTGCTTTTGTTCGGCTGAAACACGCCGTACTGAACACGTAGCTGAAGACATGAAGTGATCGTATTTCGCGGCAAAAGAAAAATGACCTCCTCCGACGAATCAACAGCTTGTGAGTTCGTGCAGAAAGCAGTATGTGGGCGTCGCTTGTTCGCTTGACATCGCCTGTGCCGGGGCGTGACGCGGCACGTCGAGCACGTCGCCGTCAACCCAACGTTGACCAACTTCTGGTGACGCGTCTGGTAAATGTTGACCAACATGTGGCACACTGTCAAGTTGCGCACGACAGGTGTGCCCGTATTGTCGCCAACCCCCGAGCCGAGCCGGTGTCGGTGCGCGGTGCATTCGCGTGCGTCTTGGCGACCGGAGGACACGCACATGGGTAAGAAGTGCACATAGGGTTCGATGCCAGCCGCGTGCCGCACATCTGCATGTATGAGAAGAACAAGACCGCGTATGCCAAAAAACTGAAAACAGCGCTCGGGGCGACCTCTGCCTTGACGCGCGAACAGATGGATTGATGATTGGCGGATGGATGCATGCATGCAGACGTCCAATATCGCGGTATCGGCGGTGGCATATATATATACATATATGTCCACCCAATATCCGCAACAGTAAGAAACGCGCGCGCTGTTCAAGTGTCACGGGGCTCGCCGCGATACTTCAACACGACTTCAGAGACTGGACAAGACGCTTCAGACTAGGACGACGTGTTCATCAGCAACAACAACGACGACACGAGCGGTGTGGCAACGAACGCTTGCGTGACGGTCGACGGTTAACGGTAACGGTGATAATGATGATAATGATGACGACCACGATCACGATCACGCTGGCAATGGCCGGGCTTACAACCTGATCGACACGATGTGTAACCTGTGACAGCGGCCATGATATGCGACGCCGTATGGCCAACACGGACAACTTTCATGTAGGTGTCCTGCGGCAGCAGCAGCTGCTGCTGCTTATTACAATAATAATAATAATTATTATTATTATTATTATTACAATTGCAGTAACGATGCTGATATTACAAGTAATAATACATCTTAGAAACATTATTATCATCATCATCATCTATAGTGAGGCAAGTGGATAAAACCGAGGCAAAGAGTAGCAATGGTGACCCACCTGGGTCCCACTGACAGCACGTGGAAAAGACACGCATCTAATCTACTATTTATAGAATAATTGTTAATCAATATTATTAGTATTATTATTAATAGTATTATTATTATTAGTGTGTTCGTATTATCGCCATAACATCCCCCGGCGGACGCGTCATCCCACCGTTGCGTTGCGTTGTGCTACAACTGGATACAGTTATTCGCGTGCAACAAAAGAGCAAACATTCAATCCGTTCGTTTGTCTGCCCAGCTATCTGTTTGTCGACGAGGCGTCACAAATTATGCGACATAAATGCTAACTATTCCTACTAGCAATAGCTGCTAATTATTACTACTACGACGACGACTACTACTACTAATATTACTTCCACCACTACTATTGCGGGGTCTACTGCCATCACCAGCACATCTCTCTCTCTCTCTCTTTCTATATATGTATATGTATATATATATATATATATATACATATATACCCCCCATCTCTTTCTCTCTATACCTATCTCTCCCCTCTCTTCCTCTCTCGCCTCTGCCTCTCCAAGTGATCCGACCCGAACGGGTACGTCGAGTTACTGCTATCAATCGACATGTGTGTGCCTGCGCATCGACACTGGTGCCCTATTGCGGCTACGCAATCAATACGCATCAATTCAACAGCCAACTAACCAACCAACCAGCAGCCAATTAATTATCAATTCCACAATTAATCAATCAGTCATCAGTCAGTCGGTCAGTCAGTGAGTCAATCATATTCAACCAGTCAGTCGTCAATCATCATCATCAGCAGCATCATCATCATCATCATCATCAATCAAGGAACAAACAGACGACGGATGGATGCGGATTCGTGTAAATGCGTGTAAAATTCACTAAACAAGTATCTAAACAATCTTGCTATATCTGCACGTCGTACTGACGTGTGTATCTATGTATGTATGTCTGCCTGTCTATGTCTATCTATCTGTCTGTTTGTCTGCCTGTTGGTTTGTTAGTAGTATACGCGAGAGAAATGCCTTCAAAGTTTCACCATACACGAATCTCTTGCGCCGCGAACGGCCTAACGTATTCCTACGGCCACAACACTCCTTCCTCTACGGGAGGTGAATGGTTGGTCCGCTCTCGGAAGTATTATTATTATTATTAGTATTATTATTATCTTTTATTGTTGACTGATTCATGGTTCGTCTCGTGGTTAGCCAGTTATTCAGTCAATCAGTCAGTCAGTTGATGGAGCTTTGCGATTGTGATCTACTTTGTTGCTGGGTATGCGCGGCAAACTAGAGCTCGCATACGTGACCTCATTGCCAGTGAGTAACACAATGCCATATATATATATATATATATATATATATATATATATATATATATATATATATATATATATATATATATATATATATATATATATACATACACTGGCAAGAGTAACGATAACTGGTCAGTCGTATTCGAACTCCGCTTGCTACTCGCTGTGGCTGCTGACATCGAGTTCAGCTGGGTTGATGTGGTGCGTGTCCAGGTTCCGGTGTTTCGCATTGTTGGCGACAACGTAACAATAGTGGCCTGATGACACAATCTGCGCAAATGCTAGTTTTCCGCAGACTCTTCAGCGTTTCCATTGTTCGTAACCGACCCGCTGTCTTCTTCGTCTAATCTGTCCTTCTCTTCGGCATCTGTCAAGACAGAGAGAGAGAGAGACAAACAAGACAACAAAAACAACAACGATCACAACGACGACGACGACAACAACAACAACAATCCCAACAGCGACAACAACGTACAACAAACCAGGAGAAACAAATGTCTACAGTTAGAAGTGAAGACTTGCGAACAAAATAGCTCTAAATAGAACGTTTCAAACCAAGGCACACACAAATTTACACACAGTAACGCGTTAAGTCAATAGAGCTCTAAATAAAGAAAAAAAACATCGTTAGGCCCAGGATACCTCACTAGTGTCCCACATGTCAGCAGGACAGCATAGGCAAGTGGGTGCTGTCGTTATGACGACCAAGGATTTTATAAAGGACCAGCCTATAACGACTAACCAGAGCGTTCGGGCTATTTATTACCTTGCCGTTCATGGTTATGTCTTTTTTTAAGTTTGCTTTCTCTCTTTTATTCAATATCTCCCTTGCTGGCGCTGCTGACACTGTTCTTCTTAAGTGATGATGGTGGTGTTACTAGACTTTGTGTAAGGCCTTGCAAACATTGTAGATATTGTTTACGTATGAAAGCGAATGAAAAACGAAAACATGTACGTAGTAACGGCACGCAAGCGCCAGAAACCAAGACAGCTAATGTGCGACGTGACGCGCCCGTCTCGGGCGTCTGGTCGAGGAAAAAAGGACGCTGTTGTTTGTGGTTACGCTTGCCTTGTGCGGCCCGTTCCTGCCAGCGTAGACGGTTGAGCTCGAGGAACTTGATCCAGGGTCGCGCCGGCTCCTTGGGAACGTCCTGCGAGCCCACCGAGGACACCGACGACGACCGTGAGCTGTCCTCCGATTGGGTGCCTCCTCCGGCGGTACTCGCCGATGAGGTCCGCTGTTGCTGCTGTTGGTGAAGCACCTGGAACGAGCACGAACAAATCAAGCGGCATCGCGACACGTTAGACAGAGACACAATTGGGCCGCGAGCGCGGAGGTTGGGAGGGGGGCGGGGAGCGAGACTTCAGTTCTGCCTTTCCGTTTTGCCTCTGTTTCGTTCGTTGACGGGGGGGGGGGGTATGACTAGAGGTTGTTAGACCGGCCAGTGCGCCACACGCTGACACTGGCATTCGATCGACTTGACTCGAGCCACTACTACTTCTTCTGACCGAATTACCGTTGGCGTCACCGTCACTCCCTTCCGGTCATTCCGGTTACGTGAAGCTTACGTGAAGCACTCGGCGTCAAACGGCAACAAACGGACACATTTACGGCAATCCGGGAAATCCGCTTTACTGCCCTGCGTCGATTACGCGGCGACAGGACCACCAAGTGGACTCTTCGTACGCAAACGGCTTCGTCCAGGACTCTGGTGAAACTCTTTACGATGCGATCAAAAGACAGCAAGAAGCGAGCGAGTACTGTACGTTACACAGGCCTAGCTTCTAGAGAGAGTACGTTTCGTGATAGCTTAATATTTAACAATAACAGACAGTCAGGTTGTCATGACGCAGGTGACTGACGCACCAGCTGCAGAGCAGGCCACAATGTAATCCGCTTAAGGCGGCAGATCTGTTAGACGACGATAGACGGTGGTAGTGAATCCATTCGCCACTTTCTGTTCATGCCCAAGGATACTACGGCGCTGGCTGTCGAGTCTGTGATCAGACAACCCGCAACCCGCTTGCTTACTCTGTCACGCATATGTGTGTATGTGGGCGTTAGATCGACGTTTTTTTTCCTATCTTCGAATTGCACCATATGTGCCGGAGTGACCAGTAGCACGTATCTAGGGCAAACTTCAATTTGCTGCCGACAAGTTCGACGCGCACTGCTGCTACGCGAACGCAAATGTATTTTAGCAAATTGTGTAAAAATACTTTCAAGCTAGAATGATATACGTTTGCAGAATAAATCCGCAAAAGGACTTGACATACGTAGAATAGACGAGAACATCCAAAACACATAGACATATAAATACCTGGTATTCAGACATTGGGGAACCAGAAAACACACCATTATCACCATCATCATCATCATCACCACCACCACCACCTGCATGTACCTGCTGATTAACATCCCTATAAATACTGATAAAATGTATTGCTAATGAAGAATGGCAGTTAATATAGGGAGTGATCAAACGCAAGAATGTTACACAATGTTAGTTTTGACACACAATCGTTTTCAGCATAGTGTTGTGGTTACGTCAATCAAATAGGCTAGAATACCGGTGCTCGCAATACATTTGGTTACTACGTTTTGCAGTGAACGGCTTAAGTAAACTTATGTTTAAGTCAATAAACTACGATTTAGCTTGGCTGATTATTTTTATATTTATTATTGCAACGGCTAGATTCGTTTATAGAAGGCTTTTCAGTATGTTTGCCAAACGAAGACAGCTGACAAGTGTGCGGACTTACAGTAATACTGGTAGATAATTACATGTTTGAATTAAAGTCGTTTTTGATCACGTTTTATTGGAATGCTACGAAACACAAGGGACAAGTGGAACAGTCCGAGGATAGAAAAAAAAATGGTTATTTGCATGCTTGCCGTATTTTCATGTCGAAAGCACTGCATGAACAGCTCATACTCGATGGGAGTTAAAGATAAATATGAAGTAAATAAGATAAATATGGCATATATTGAAAGTATAGGTTGATCAAACGATGGCAATTCAAATTTATACCAAAAAACGGTCGACTTTGGGAGAGCCGCAACGTATATGTACGACATACTAGGCATTATCAGAACGCTTGCCTCTCTTCTACAATCACGAATCATGTTTAAGAATTAAATAACGTATTATTTAATTATAATATGATTATATTATAATTAATAATATAATAATTGATAATAAAAAAAACTCCCTGCCTAAAATCTCTTCAGGCAGGGAGAAGAGATTACGTCGAACAACTTGCGTTTGTTTAATGAACCAGCTGAGGTGTTGTTTGTGCGTCATTCATACATTCTCATCTCAACGGCAGCGCCCTGTCAAAAAGCTGAGACCCGGGAAAGGATTTGTTTGTTTCTGTTTTCGAAAACTGCCTGGAAGGGCTACAGATGCTAGCCGTGGCTCTACGTCGGCTATCTTCCAATTTAATTCTCAAACGCACTTTCAATCATAAACAGGCTTACCGCAGACCCAGCAGGACTTAGAAGTCGTACAACGTATATGACAACGACGTCGACGACGACAAAAACAACGACACTTCGGCCGGCTGGCCGGCAATCATTCATACGATCACCACGATCGTAGCAATAGAGGCGCTCTTACCTGTTGGTAGATCTTCATGATGAGCTCACTACAAACATCCATTGTGGGGCCAAGAATGAAGTCGATAAAGCCAATCTGGCTCTCGGCGACCATCGTTGTGTTTCGGTCGCAGAGGGGGGAGTAGGGCAGGCCGAGGTCGCGCTCCTTGTCTCCCTGCTTGAAAAACTCCTCCATCAGGAAGCTTGTCCAACTGAAACGAGAGCCAACGATTAGCAACGCAACGAAGCAACTGCTTGCTACTCTTACTCTGTATACTGCCCGTCCGTTCGCCTTGCCGCTGCTGCTGTGCTGTTGACTGTGGCAATCGTTTGCCGATTTTGATTTTTTTGCTATTCGCTTTGTTCTCTGTTTTTGCGTAGTGTACACCGTACTGTAGTAATAGCTAGCATTTGACATTTGGCCTTGCCGGCATTGCACAAGACACATGTGTCAGTCGCTCAGTGTTCACGATATTCCCTTTATAGGTCTGGAAACTGCCTGATGAGAACTGGTAGGAACTACGGCTAGGAAGAACGTGGTATACTAGTAGAAACTACGTTGTACTTCTACTAAGTTCTCGCCGGATATATATATATATATATATTTATATATGATTTATTCGTTAATTATTTAAAAAGGACAATTGTCCCCTGTGAACGTTAACACTCCTAGGTCTGTGTAATTATGCAAGGAACGTGTGTATAATACTTGCATACATATACAACTTGTATTTGTATGTACTATAATATGAACCTATATTTGGAAATCTTAAGAAATGTTGTTTCGTAAGGATGTGTATCAACCGAAGATTGCAATCGCAACTTTTAGAGCTAATGTGTACAGGCAGTTCCTCTACTGTGTTCTGTTTACAATATATATATATATATATATATATATATATATATATATATATATATATGCACTTGGTTATGTCGGTGGCAGTAAAAGCATCACAAGCGCCACACGCTCCATAGTACTGTTCGATGGAGATCTGGGCCATCAGAGAGTGATGCTTATAGGGGGGAGGTGCGTTTAGTCGGTATGGGTCTCAGCGGGCTAGCATCCATTCGGTGGGGTCGTGTCCCACACTGCTCGAAGTGGGAGGTGGGACCCTTCCAGTTTCCTACTCGCAGCAATAGTACGTACCAGTATTTAACCCTCCTTCATAAAAAAACAGCGACACACGCCGTTTATTTAACCTTCCTCCAAAAAAAGCGGCACACGTCAGCACTGCCTCGCTAGGATCGATGGTCCTGCTACAATCGGTGCTACTCGGTCTCTACAACAAGTCTTATACTTGTCCTATATGCCCGCGACACAAATGAGAACCAGTGACAGGCTTCGTACACCTCCCTTCTCAGGTCTCTCCTTTAAGATAACACTTCAATCACTTAACGACTTGATTGTCTTCCTTAGGACAACACTTTGCTGATAACCCTGGTTGGTTGTCGAGCCCGGCAGCGTGGCGCATTCGCCTGCGCCTCGCGACCGGAGGAGACACATAGATGCGCGGGTTTGAGCCCCACCGTTGTACCGATTTGTATTTATGGGGTTCCGTTTATGCGCAAAGCAATGCGAAATGCAGTCCCGTGGACGTTAAATCTTGGCTGAGGGTCAGCCCAAAAAGTTTTTTTAATTTGCTGATAACCCTTAACAAGTGCTACCTAGTGTATATAATGTTTTTTATATTTCTTTTGAGATACATATACGGCACATACAGTGTAATAATGTCACGTTGCTAGTCCACCATGTTCCGGATTTTTCTCTTTGGCTCGATGATACTTTTTGAAAAATAGTAATCGAGAAACGTCCTAGCGCAGCTAACGAGGGCAAAATAGTAGTATTTTGTTAACTCAGCTTTACCTTGACTGATATATAAATTACTCCAATGTACTACTACCTTCAGAAACCAATCACGCCGTCTCAAAGCCGATCTTAATCTCTCATCCATCATGTCATGCAGGCAGCTAAAACGCCTGACGAACATATTGCTTCAATTTCTGAGCCTCTGATATGCCACAATATCTTACCTCTAGCCTTACCTTGATTACAGCGGACCAACAACGTTTATTAATTTTCTAGCATCAGACCGAATGGTCTAAGAAAAGGCCGTCCTTCGGCAATATGCATATGCATGACGTTTATGTTCATGTTGTCTTACATTACCTGACAGTAGTGAATACATTTGCGTGACTAAATACATTTGAATGACACATGATTCGAATCATATATGTATTATAAAATCGCCCCCTCGTCATTTTTATGTGAACCTTAACAAATAAATGTGTTTAGCCCAACATATTAGCTTGCTTTGGTTCCTACAGATGCGCACTAATACTATCCCGCCCTCTTTATTAGCTAATAAGCGCCTTTTAAGTTATTATTATTATTATTAGTAGTAGTGGTAGTAGTAGTATTTTTGGTACGGGGAAAAGAAAAATGCTGAGTTGTAGTGAAGCACCAGGTGGATAGGAGCCGCTCGATAAGAAGACGACTAAGCGCGACTGCCTATCTATCAGACTCCGATGCCGACTAAACCCAACTCAGTGATGCGGTGGTCTGATTTGTGTACCCAGACCGGCCCTTGCCGACCACGTACACACACGAAAATCACGTTCAAACAGCTAGATTTTTCGTTATCTCCCCGTCTCCCTACCGCTGTCATCGATATCGGCGTTTGTTGTTAACCGGCTAGATAATGAAGACAGATCCAATGCAATATTTTCTAAATTGAGATCACCTGTTACTGCTGCCGCCGTTGATCGCTGCATTTTCTGTAGGCAAATCTTTGATTGACAGTAGTAATAATAATAATAATAATAATACTAATAATAATAATTATTATTATTATTTAAAAAAACTTTGCAATAATACGTTCAGACCTTACAACTGTAACATTGTTTAACATGTAATAAATAATAATAATATGTTGAAAAATTCACAGCCTCCGCACAAGCCGCATCAGCGTCGTCGGTTGCTGTTTTTGTTGAACGTCGTTCACGGGTTCGTTGTACAGATTGAAATATCTAGTTCAGAATGTTCGGTACAATCCATCCATACACACTCTCAGGGATGTGGCTTCGTGTCCAGAAACTCTTCAACTCACTTTTGTGCATTTAGTCTAACTTGAAGTAAAAAATAGTAGTGCGCAGCCCGATTTTCATTCAGTGCGGCCATTGTGACGCAGACGCACAGATCAGAAATCTAACACGCGAACAGCAAGACGTCAGAGTGCCTTTCGCCGCGTTCCACTCGCTGAAAACGGATTATCCTCCTTAGACACCTACAGCATATTGGATCGGTGGAGAACACATGAATGCATGTCTAAACGGTCTAAAGCTGGCTCAAAGTTTCGCATGGGAAAACACCAATGACTGGCCTCGGCCGAAATCGTGTGTGTCGATGCGACGCAACATCAACGAGAAGTGCCTAATGTGCTTCTGACGTAGTAGCCATACCGGTCGGGCGCAGTAATCGTTATAGCAAGTTAGCAAAGTAAAACGAAACTCGATTTAAGATGTTATAACGCCACTAACATAACGGCTAGATCCTCTACCGTCTACGAGGCGGTGGCCACAATAACGGTAATAGAGGAAGGACAAGGAAAAGATGATACAGATCTGCCGATAACGATGATAGCCACAGCCGTATCAACAGGCATAACAACAAAAACAACAGCAACAACAACATGAACATCGATTGCCAGTGCCGTACACTTTATAGGCATCCAGGCCTCTCGTCACCAACCACCGATTCGATTCGCAACTAAGCACCTCAAGCAGGTGTATTTGCTGTTTCAGCAGATCGTTGCCGGAGGGGATTGGCGACCGAGCTTCTGTCCCGAGAGCGTCTTACAGAATCTTCCGACCGGTCGAGATCGGATGGTGTCCGCGGCGATCGTCTTGGCCCTCGGCCACATTGCGTACGCTGGCTGATTCGTCCGGCAGCATTCAAAATAGCCCGCCATGGCGTTCTCTCTCTCTCGCTTTCCGATTCACTTCTAGAATCGTTCCGTTCGGCTGGGCCGTATATATGTGTATACAGGTCATGTCAGCGCCAAAGAAGCTAGAGACCCTATGCGCGTAAGTGGGCGTAAGCAAAGCACCGCTCCAAATAGACAACTACTGTCAACGAGCATCGGAGCGAGCAAGAAGAATAAACAGACGCGAGCCTTGACCTGTCGTCACGACCTGTCCAAAGCCATCGAACCTTAATGCACCTCAGCGACGACGTGTAGAAGATCACCCATATTAGCCCCGCATCTTGCCGAGGCGGGTATCTCGAGGGGTTGTTGGCCAGGTTAGGCTTGATTACAATATATATATATATATATATATATATATATAGTTTCAACCCGACGGACATCACTTTGTGAGTGTTCTGTGATAAAGGGTGATAGTGTGAGCCTGCCGTCATTGCGGCAAACGCTACCACTACCTCTCGACAGCTCTGGTCAGCACCGAGTTGCAGGCTATCTGCGACAGCAACAAGCCCTTGGGCTAGAAATATCAAATTTCGTACTTCCGAATACCTAGTGTAGCAGGTGGCAATTCCGGCGCACCACGTGCGATAATCCGAACACACCGTTACGTGCAAATTGAAACTGCCACCATAACGAGTAGTCCAAACTGCCGCCACGTACAACGGATAGAAATAACGCCGTCGCGTGCAGCAACTCGAGAACGGACGCGCGCGAAAAATTCAAACACTGCGAGACGTCGGATTCTAATCGACGACAGAATAGCAAGTGCGTGTAACACTCGCACATTAGCTAACTGAAGGACGGGAATAGTCGAGGGCGGACTCGAATCGAGTTATGTGTCCGATAGATGACCCCGTTCGCTATCCATTCGCATCTTCCATCTAGCCCTTTAGCACCGTCCCCAGCTTCCGAGATTGCCGCCTCTGGCGTCTGCCCGATCGGGTCCTCAGCCACCCAAGAGCCCAGTGACGAACAACTTGCTAGCATGCTTGAGGAAGCACGGAGACCGTCTTTTTTGAGGAGGCGTGGATGCGTCTGAACTCGAGTAAGTGTGATTCTCGCGCGCAGAACTGACGAGTAAGCCTTCAATTGAAACAAGCCAACGAACAGCCGCCCCTACCAGCGGCAAATCCTTAGAAAGCAATACTGCCAGATGAAGGCATGAACCGTAGTGGAAATAGGTCCTGCCTTCCTTAAAAGGAAAACTAGATACTCCCTTGAGGCCGCGAAAAAGCTACGTGTCTACTAGTCCTGAGCGAGAAGAGCCTCCTCCGTCTAACTGTGTAAACGAGAGGAACCTACAGCTCTCTTAGCATACACCAGTCACTAAATAGTACGAACTATGGGCCTAGATATACATGAAATGTGTAAATATATTTTGTGGCAATAAAGCTGTAAATGACATCGTAATTTCATACGATTATTTACGCAACACACCTATATTATTATTACTGCCCTTGAGCAGATAGGCTCTTTCCAACCGGAAAGAGCCCAGTCTATTGTCCTGCAATATCAGGACATTCTGACAGCCCAGGGACTACAAAACACTCTAGCTTCAATACAGGCACTCTATACAAGGATGATCCTTCACAGCGAAGAGAATAAAAACGAGGTCTCCGCTCAGGTTTCCGTCTGCAGCGGAGAGGCAGTCTCTCTGTGGCTTTCATGTACAAGGGGAACTCAGAGAGCCGAGAGGCCATCATGGTAACCGCTGATATCACTTTCATAATAGAAAACCTATCGACGTGATCTTGGAAATCCGAGTCAAGGCCCAACAAACAGAAGCGACTCACGACAAAAAAGAAGGCAAAGAAGCCTGACTCTTCGCAGAGTCTTGCCGCGAAGTCGAGTAACCCGTCGTATGCGGACGCCTTACGTGATCTTAGGAAAAACATTGACTCCCAAACTGTTTTCAGATCAAGACTGTCATAAACCGAGACCTAGATAAGTTCATCGACCCGAAGGACATTCTCAAAGAACTCACTGAGGACCGAGCACTGGAAATGGCGTTTACCCTAAGCCCCCACAAAAGTGGACGACTACCCAGGCGTTGCTAAAATGCCGTCCGAGAAAGCGCAAGCTTCAAAATAGAGACATATGCATCTTGGTTAGACACGGTACTGCGTAGACAAAATGGCCTCGGTACCACGGTGTTCACTGTGTCGGAGTTTTAACCATACAGCCAGGGATTATAGTGCAACCCGACCAAACCAACCTCACTGCTTCAAATGCGAATGGGAAGGACACGTCACATGGGGCTTTACGATTAACGTTAGTTAGATAGACATACGAGCCCGGTGGCGTGGCCTATTCGCCTGCGCCTCGCGACCAGAGGAGACACATATGTGCGCGGGTTTGAGCTCCAGCGTTGCACATTGGTATTTATGAGAGTGCGTTTATAAAGCAATGCGAAAAGCAGTACCGTGGACGTTAAATCTTGGGTCTATAAAGCAATGCAAAAAGCAGTCCCGTAAACGTTAAATCTTGAGGGTCAGCCTGAAAAGTTCAGATAGACATCGATGGACACCGCGCCCCTACGACAAAATGCCCAGATTACAGACAACGTCTTGGGTCACAAACCACCAAGATAACTGCCAATAAAATTACCAGTAGCATTCAAATACTGCAAATAAACCTATACAGAGTCTCTAGAGCATGGGATCTGTCTAATTATTTGCGCTACTAGAGGAAGCCTGCCAAGAATCCAGCTTCCGTCTACATTCTAAGATAGACAATCGCCCTGCGTGGTATTGGTGGAATAGCCAGATCGCCAAAAAAGCAAGGTACCTGCCACCAAGAGTATACTCACGCCGCAGAGCATGACAACGGTAAGACGCTCTCTATGTATGAGAAAAGTACAGAAAAGCACGAAGAGTCCTACATAGGGCAATTTAGAATGGTAAAATAGAGCGCTGGGACACATGGGGTAGTACGTGAACTAACAGATAAGAGGCGCTGTCCGAAAACCAGCGCAGGATGGTTTGCGAGCCCGACGCTCTACACGTTCGGCTATCAGCAAAGTTCTAACCAAAGCTCAAGCGCAGAGAAATGTACCGACGATCACATTGCCTGCCAATCTTCAGGCGACACGGCCAATCTTTGAGTTTTGTGTTTCTTTTTGACACTCATGTTGAAATCGCTTTCGCAAGGTGCCATAAAACATGTGCAAACAAAGGCGTGTACCAAGCATCTACCTGCAAAGGCGTGAACCATGCATGTGGACCGAATGTCCGTACTGGGACTAACCCTGTTGAATATATCCTACGATAGAGTACTTAGACTCCACGCACCCCGGGAGTCTTCCCGTCGCCTACGCGATCTGGCACTGATCGCTACCGCCCGTGATGAGGATCTGTTCGGAAGAACAACCAACAGGGCAGCCCTGGCGGATATCCGACAACACCTTCACACGCTAGCTTTCGAATTGGCTTTACAAAAAACGGAAGCAATTCTTTTAAACGGTCTGAGGTGCCCTCCACAGAATCTAGTCTAACGCCTTGAAGAGATTTGCCCATTAGCTAAGTAACTGGATAAATAAGTTAGATGTAAGGTTCTCACAGGAACATTTTATGTTCGCTGTGCAGCAAAGAGCGCTGCCAGGGCTGCTAAACGCTTCAATATAGCTGCGAAAGATCCTCCCGCAGTCCAGAGGAGCAACCGACTCACGGCGCCGTCTCTTAGCATTAGCAGTAGTAGAAAGCATCATGCTATATTCCGCATCCGTATGGTAGCGCACGACTACCAGTGTTAGAACACGCCGCCTTTTCAACAAGACTCAAAAGCCTATGGTGCTCAGGATCGCACGGGCAAGTCGCACGGCTTCCGCGTAATCTACACAAGTCCTCTCTAAATGGATTCCTTGGGACCTAAGAATTCTATGCCCCGAAAAGAGCAAAATAACTAGCCTCAAGACGCGGACTTCCACGCTTCCTCAAGCAGGACGACTCTTGGGAGGCCAAGAGCCCGATCTGGCTGCCGTCATCTATGGAGGGCATGATTCAAGCCGAGCCCGCGTTCGAATGTTCCGGTCTTTTAGCTAATGTGCGACTACTATATTGGTACATATCCTCTATCTCTCCTAAAAAGACGTTTTGACACAGACAGTTATTCATTTTTGCTTTCGTTTCCATGTGAGTTAACGCATAGTTGCGATGACGAGTCTTGCCCGGCACTTACTTGATGACTTTAACGTTAACTCACCGTTGACTGATGTCAAGCCATTAATAATTTATTGTCCGCAGGCAAAGTGTGAGTACAAGATTGACTGGTGGCCCGCACGTCAGATTAATGCCGCGGGTCTGGTTTTAATATCACAAATGCCGGGTGGACATAATTCTGTTTAGAATGTGCGGTTTTAGCACAACGAAGAATGCTACTTTCTCGACTACATTGGATCAAAGGCTGTTCAAGCTAAGAAATGAGTATAAAGACGCAATGAGTATCCCTCAGAGTCGTAGTTAGACTTAACGTCGTACCTTATGTCGCAAATAATTCATGCGCGTTCCATATTTGCTGTGAGCTTAAACGTCTGCCAAGTCAAATGGAAGTAACCGCTTGCATAGACTAAACACAGGCCTAAATTATGAAACAAATTTAGAAATGTCTACAAAGCTTGCCAAGCAAAACCATCGAGGTAGGGGTGACTACTGTCTGGCGACTAGCCACATTGTAGTTTCAGTTTTGGCATTCGACGTCTTGTTGTCCTGTGACAAGACAAGTAAGTAAATAATAAAAACTACTAAATTTGGCAAAATAGTTAATAGGATGTTGGTGCGTATTACGATATCTCTGCTATATTCAGGAGCGGGTATTGGGACTAAATTTTAATTTGGACAATTAAAATGCGTCCGCAATAGCGTTGTGTGTCAGGGCATAACGACTAGCTTCTGCAGATTTAGCTAATGCACACAACCGTTCTTTGACGTGTCTTAGCTTTTACAGCTTTTACCTCTAATGTCTACAATTCTCACACACAAAACTATGTCAACAACTTGGCTAACTTGCGCACATGAATTAACTTTACTGCCTGTAATTCGCCACGAAGGCCCGCTTATCATCCTCAATGAAACATAGCTCTTCCATGCAAATGCAAGCAGAAAAGGAGTGTGACATTTGCCAACAAAAAGTTATTCTGAGTTGCTTGTGTAGTTCAGAGCAAACACATCTACTTTTGAGACGGAACAAGACAGGTAACTTTGAGAGAGAAATTCACGTGCGTGCTGCGGGCAACTTCCTTGCAAAATAAAAGTTAGTCAAACTGTATAAACTCCCAAGGTTAACACTTCCTCGGTTTCCACAGCGGATTATGAGGGACAGGCAAATGACATCGAGTATATAGCAACGTCCTGATATTGTCATACTGTCAGTGGGTTATATGAGAACTATAGATCTTAGCTTGGATATGTGACTGCCTCTGAATTCCGGTCCAACTGATTAATGATCACTCGTTGGTGTCAGTTGGATACCTGCTGTTGATTATGTATAACTTCCTTGGCCTAATAGGTATAAATTCGTCTTTTCTGCATCCTAGCCTCCTCCTATCATTAATTCGGTAAATAAAAGCGTTTTCAGTTGTATGCTATTAATCAATGACCAGGTCGCATGCGACCATGGGCAAGATAGCAAACATGCTATAAGTAGCAAATCACGAAACGGCCTACAAAATAGATGTAGAAGAACTAACAATTGCGTTGGCCGTATAACTAGTTGACACCGACGTGATAGCTTTCTGAACTAAGGACGACGAAATTTTTTGAAATTGGTTGTGAACACCGCTAAGGATGTTCTTCTTCGTTACTTATAGAGTTTTAGGATAATTCCCACTGATCTCATGTGCATGCTATGAAAAGGTGTTATTTTGTTTTTGACACGAAAACGTGGTGCTTGCCTCGGAAAGACATGAAAGTGGTAGTTAGCTAATTAAAAAATGTGATTAAAATTGTTCTTTTATCATTGGTTCAGTTGGTGTTCGATGGTCGATGGACTTTGTGTTCCCGAAAACGTTTATATATACGGACTTTTGCCATTTGCTAACTAACATAAATCTGTAATTAGAGGTGTATGACTACAATTATTTTACTAATACCGCACACTTTTAGATTCCATGATGGCGCAAGTCTATTGTTCGCCAAATATGTGGCCAAATTTAGTTTTTGTTTATTGTTGTCATCTCGATTCGAAATTACCTGTTATTAACATTGTTAATCAGGAGGTAAAAAGACTCGTAATTATCGTGAAAACAGTCACACGAACAGAGACGACAAACATGACCATTAACGACCCTAATAGCATACTTTACAACAATAATAATGCAATTACTGCTTCGATTAATACTGCCATCACGACTTGTTAATTACTTATGCGTTGCTGTTTTTGTACGTACGATGTGTGCAGCTCCCAGTCCTTGGCTGGATGCGAAATATCGCATGCGTGCAGGATCAGACAGAGAGATTTGGGTTTGTCGAGACTGAAGTCATGATGGCCCAGCGCGGTCTTCATCGCTTTCACCTGCTGGAAGTGCGACGTCATGTCGGTCGCTAGCACCATCTCGATGACCAACGAGCGAAATTCTCTGCAATCCGTTCGTTCAAACATAATTACATATCAAAGGTCAAGTGGGCACAGCCTTAAGAAATCGCACCTTAAATGTGATAATTTAAACTGCTAATTGACTCTTTGATATTCATTTCTATTCAAGTTAATCACCACTAAGTAATACTTATAAGATATGAATATATATATATATATATATATATATATATATATATATATATATATATATATATATATATAAATATATAATTGAGATCGATTCAGCTACAAGCAACAAACTACCGAACTTAATTAGACTGCGATTTTGATGACAGCATAAGATGTAGAATTCGATCTCAGTTATTTAGTTTAGCTGCACAGATTGCGTGAGTGCACACGGTGGCATAACCGCTAAGTGAGCAATTAACTAATTAGACGTGAAAGATATCTCGAAATCTAGAAGTTTCGTTACGCCGTAACATGATAGTAGGTATCGTTAAAAGAGAACTTGAGTCTTTCAAGTTGGATGAAAGTCTATCCACGCACTTTGCATCACCGTCATGCAAAGGAGGTTTTTCGGTTAGAGTGGCAAATTTTCCAGCCTCTATCTCTTACGTCATAACACATGGTAATTTCGTCAAAAGCCATTACTATGTTAATCTTATATTATTATAACATGTACCTGGTATGAATGTATATATATATATATACATACATACATACAAAAGGTGTTCCTAAATTCGGCAACTTAGGGAGTGGTAGAGCTTTTTCAAGAAGTATTAATTTTCAAAGTTATGGAAGAGCGGAATTGGATATATATATATCCGAAAACTTTTAACCAAACCATTTCCGCTCCCTATTCCATTAAAAATGTTTTTTTTGAAGAAGTTCTACCATTCTTTAAAATGTGGAGACTAGTTCTTAGAAACATCATATAATATTTAGATATATATATATATATATATACATTACAATAAAAACAAATTCAGTATTTTGTTTCAAATACCGCAAACGCCGCATATAGGAAGTCGTGTAGTGTACGGGCCTTTGCACAGTATGCTTGAACACTTACACGGACAGAACAGAACGTTCGTGTATAAGATGTATGGTGCTAGGCCGGAGGGGATGTCGTGCCAATAGTGATTGCGTTACAAAATAATCGGACAAAATCCGAATGATAAAGATTACTTTATCGTTTTTGGAGCCATTACAGAAGCTTGTTCCCGTTAAATGGCCGAACGCTATCGCTTATTGTCGCGAAATGGAGCGATCCTGATAGCGAGGATAAATAGAGATTCGATAACGCTTCGAAATAGGATGCTATTCTGCCTATTGTGCTAGAAAAGACCCGAACGGCAAATATTAGAAGTGCTGCATTTGCTACCGCAGGTGACGTTCTGGTGGTGGTGAGAGGTGCAATTCTAGTAAAACTGAAGTTTGACGACATACTACATATTTCACAGCAGCAGCCTAGATCGACCCAGGTACCTCTAATAATTTTCAAATGTAGACATATCTATTCAATTACAAATGAAGCTTTATTTTAATTTTATGTCTACGCTTTCATTCGTTTTTTTTTCCGTACTTTTTTTCATTCGTATCAGTCACGCTTGTTCATGCCATTGTTAGCCTACATTCTTGTTAGCCTACACTATGCGTAGCCCAGAAAAAGTTGTCCAATAGCTCTTTGAGTTTTTTCATTCGATCTCTTCACGAACGAGTGCCCGCCAATTCGTTGCAAAAAGTATGCGAAAGTACCCTAAGTGTATGTGCAAGCTGAGAAGCAAGATACAGCTAAATAATTATGTGCTGGAACCTCAATATGCAAGATTTATATACGGTTATAAAGCATAGGTTAGCTTGAAAAATCAAGTTACATTTTACAGGGACGACGTCTCCCGCTTCATTATCATCCTATTCACTATTTGCGAGAGCGTGATGCATGACGCGACCTTATCGGGGGTATGATCCAAGCAGGCAGCGGGAGTGAAGCCACAATGTGGACAAAGCAGGCTTCCTCATTGGAGGATTTCTGTATAGGCACGAGCAAGGCTCGGGATCACCTGCACCGACTCACAGGTATGTATGAGATGTACTAGAAGATGCAATGCACATTTTGATATACGCGTGCAGCTGCAACACAATACACGCTCTTTTCTAGTTGGATGAAAAATCATAAATAAAGTTCTGCTGCTGTTCAGAACCGAACGCCTGCGCTTATGTCCAGCATCCCAGACTTCGGGGCGAGAGGGCGCTAATATTACATAGATAGCAACCCACCACCACCACTAACGTTATGATTTGCATCCCCAAGTAGGTCAACGGTCACTTGACTTGTGACGTGCCTAAGGGTGTGTGCGTGTGGGGCCCGAGTCAAACCTGGACGGCACCTACCATCAATCTGCAAGCAGCACGTCGTATATGAGGGGCATAATCAGATCGCTGCCCTCGTTCCAAAGTCAGAAGGTTTCGGCCTTTGGTTCGTTCTCATGGCCTCAAAGCCCTCCCTACCTCCTTCTTCTCAATAAAGTTCAAATCAACCCCTGCTACTCGTATGTAATACTGCCTTTATACAGCGGCGGTAGCCAGAACAGCATCATTCCCACCGCTAACGCGAAACACACTAACACGACCAGCGGTTGTGCCCAGCCAAGCCAACAACAGCTAGTCGAAACAACAGCCTGCGTTAGTTGTATTGTTAGTAGTAGTAGTCGAAGTCGTGGGTGGAAGTCATAACCAGGGTAGTAAGAAGGCTAGTAGTTTTGAGCAGGCGAAATAAACACGGCCGCTCGTCAAATAGTTGCCACACTCCCGCGCGCGGGTACCTCATTCCTTTCTCTCTGCCGCAGAAGCAAGAAAACCGGACCGCACCCGTCGCCCTTTATAGAAGGGAGGTAAGCGGGGGGGGGGGGGGACGAGCCCGACTACAAAAACAGAAGGTGGAAGTAGAAGGACAAAAAAGGAGGTGGAGAATAAAGGAGAAGAATTGGAGGTTGCAGATGAGGGACAAGAAGAGACCTGGAAGCTTGCAGAAAAAGGAGAACAATGGAAGATCGAAAACGCGATGCAAGAGAATTGCAGATGGAAGAAAAGAGGAGGTCGTAGAAAAATAAGAATGAGAGATGATAGAAGAAGGAGAAGAATAGAAAGTTGCTGAAAAAGAAATATAGGAGCTCGAGAAAGAATAGAAACAGTTTCATACCTAGCCCTCGTAGTTTACTCGCAGGCAGACGTGTTAGGCTGGCACTCTCTCTATAGCCTTCTTTCTTGCCCACCCCCCCCTCCCTCCACGACACACTGAATTCATGCCGTCGTACACAGCGTAGACTCGCGCCGGTAAATTCGTACAGGTAGCAGGTCTGACGGCGGCGCATAGGCTGCAACCTGCTTTTCCCGCCCTATTCTACGTCGTCGTCGCCGTCGTCGTCGTTGTCACCAGGTAGGCGATGATGTCGATAAAGGCGATGGCGATAGGGGCAGCCCCTGGGCAGTAAGTACGACCTCGGCGACGCCACTTCTGCCAGCGACACTGACACCCCACTATTTCACTTCCCCGCGAGCCCCCTTTTTCCTCCGTTCCTCTCTCCTGCCGGACTCCGGGTGGCTAACAAAGGGAGATATTGAGAAAGAGGTAGAAAGACAGAGAGAGAGAGAGAGAAACAACGAAAGACCCCGAGAACTCGTCAAGCGACATTCGGTTCGCCGGCGCCCGGAGGCGGCCGCAGTTTGGCCGTCGCGGCACTTTTGGCCTTATGGTCGGCTCCGCCATAAAATCGGCTTCGGTGACGGCGCCGAACGAACACAGGGATACCAGTGGGCCGGGAAGGGCAGTCGCGTATAGTCGGCTAGTCAGCTAGCGGACTGGAAGAGCGTGGCGGCAATCGGTGTTTACGCTGACTCTCTGACGCTTGGTCGGTCGCGTGTCACGCGTCCGCCTGCCCACCCGCCCGTCCGCCGTGAGGCTAAACCAACGGAAACCTCTCTTTCTCTTGCTACGCGTCGTTAGGCATTCTTTGGCCTTTTTCGTCGTTTCTCTCGTAAGGTCTTTCAGGCCGCCGCCGTCTCCACTGATCGGGACCGGGAACGCACTAACGCCAACAGTCCCCGCATCTCTGGTCTAGCAGCTAGCCGTGACCAACGCAACAACACTTTTCCTGCTTACCTACACTAGCTGCCACCACGAAATGACTGAGGAGGAGCTCCGGTCCACTTATAATGCTACTGCTGCGAACACAACGACAACAACGACAACAACAACGCCGACAACAACAACAGCGAGCGACGGCAAGAACTTCAGCATTAGCAACGGCAGCGGCAGCCGCTATTGGCTGGAGCAACCGGATCGTCTACTGACTGAGTGCCGTTGTTGCCACCCACTATTTCCGCAGTTATTCAACGAAAGCGGTTTAACTGGCTGACTAAGACGGCCAGCAGTTCTAGCACTACCCTCTCCCCCCCCCCAGTCTTTCCCATTCACATCATCTACCCACATCCACCTTCCCCGTTTTACCCCATCTACTCACACCAGGCCATCCCCATTCACCCCATCTACCCACACCAGGTCATCCCCATTTACCCTACCTATCCACATCCACCAAGCGGCTCGTCGTCTATTCGTCTTCTTTTTCATCTCCTAGCAGCAGCAGCAGCAGCAGCAGCAGCAGCCAACGCTACAAGAACGGTATACGCGAGAGAAAGAGCACGCCAGAAAGAAGAGCAGTAGATCTACCTGCAAATGTTGGGGCCGCAAGCGAGGGCTGCAGTTCAAAGGCGCGCGCACGCAAAAATGCGACCTGCCAATCGGGCAGAGAGCGAGCAACCCCCGCCGCCCCCTTCCCCTCAATGCTTTTCCAGGCAGCTTAACGCCTACTTGCTGCGTTACCTCTCGGCCTCATCCTTCCTAGAGCGAGTTTCTCTTGGGTGTCTCGTTAAGCCTATTCTCGTGGTCTGCTAATGCTGCTGCTGCCGCCACCACGCCTGTTGCATATCTTTTTATTCCACTCAATGTGTTCGCCCGACGCTTCTTTTGATTGCCTGCTTGGCCGTGAGTTGAAATCGGATAGTTGTCGTCGACGAGACGGTTGCCTTTTCATACATATTTCAGCTATATGTAGATATGTATGTATGTATATATATATATATATATATATATATATATATGTATATATAAATATATATATATATATATATATAAATATATATATATGTATATATATATATATATATATATATATATGTGTATATATATATATATATATATATGGCAACAAAGAACGACCGTGTTGTCAATGGCAACTACGGTACGCTTTCAACTCATGGCTAAACGGCCAAGCAAAGCAAAGTGGTAGAAGAAGGAGATATGCAACGGGCAATGCATATATATATATATATATATATATATATATATATATATATATATATATAGAATTACCATATATACATCTGCTGAAAGCAGTTCTGGCCAATGCTCTTAACCGGATGGATCCGTGACATTTAATCGTGGCAACCTACCATAGAGCAGCGGGGCAGGTGTTCTATTTGCGCTGGTTAGATACGTCGACTGGTCGCTGATCCGTAAACTTATTTTGGAATTCGTAAGCTTTAAGAGGAAGTTGATATGCTTAAGCCGTGCAGGATCTAGGCTTACTAACGCATGAGTCATCAGACCTAACGACACGCTTGATCTCAATGTGGCTCATTTATGTGCATGTTATGTTATACTCTGCGTACGCGTGTACATATAATAACGGTAGAGCGCTATTCTGCTGTCTGCTATGGCCCAATTAGGATAACGACCGACGGCGACGACAACGACGACAAGAAGATGTCGATACGAGAGAGAAACTACGCTTCTCAAAGCTAGCTCTCTCTATCTATTCTAACAGCCAGTGTCTCTAAGTAAACTAATTTTCCCTCACAATTCGGACACACATAGTTATTGTGGTTTTTCCTCGTCACAAACGAGCGAGTTTGAGTACTTAGCTGCGTAATACCTGCGTTTTAAGTTAAATTGCCAACATTTACGCCTCACATGTACGTATACGTTAGACGTGTGTCAAAACTTCTGTCACGTCCGTTAATCTGGTCGTCTGTTTTCGTAGGCAGGTCTAGAATGATGATTAGTAGTATCAATATCGCCAGTCGTATTATCTCACTACTACTACTACTACTACTACTGTCCTACGGCCTGTAGTCGGCATGCAGCTTATATCGCGGTCATCAAAGACATTACTCTGAAAGGGCAACTTCATTATACAGTAATGGAAAACCACTCTGAGTGAGATCTCGTCCGACCAACAACGGGCGATGCCCAAGGCAAGGATGTAGTCGAGCTGTTAAGTCTCAAAATAGTTCTGGATAGCAAGTCGACATCGCGATGCAGACGTAACAAAGTGAAGTGCAACGCCGAGGGAGTGAACACACAGTCTGAACATAGTATATGTATACACAAAAACACACACACACGCACATGCACACTAAAAAAGATACGGGCTGTGTGTTCCTCGACGAACGGGAGAGCCAAGCAGAGAGAAGGAGAGATGGCGAGACAATGGGTAGAGGGAGTACGTCGAGATCGTCCTGTTCCACAGCTATGACGAGCTTGAGCGAGTGCGGGCACGACACACAAACAGCAACAGTAAGTCCGAGTCGCCTGCGCAACTTAGACCAGACTAGGCTTGTTGAAAGAGCACGCAGCAGCAGCAGCAGCGTCAGAAGTCAGGTAGAGGCACTTATTCCATTTCCGGTGCGGGGCGGGGCGGTCTCGAGGGTACCGTCCTCGCTGCAGGAAACCAACCTGCGCAGGAGAGCTAGTCGTCGTCGTTGTCGTGGTCGTTTTCCCAGTTGTTCCCCTCGTTAGCAGGGAGTTAGTCCCCCCCCCCCGTTCCCCCGCTTTGCTCAAATGGGATCGCAGTCGTAGAACCAGTAGCAGCAGCAGCAGCAGCGGCAACACTAGCATCAGCAGCAGAAATTCAGTCAGTCAGTCAACCAGCCAGCCTGCCAAATAGACTTCCCGTACATTCAGCGCTTCCCGGTTCTACCTGTTGAGTAATTTTAGCGCCAACCCGAGCTACGGCGGTGGCGGCGGCGAGGCAACTGCAACTGCAGCAGCAGCAGCAACAACATCAACAAAAACAACAATACTACTACAACAACTACTACTATTGCTATTACCACTACGTAAACTCTACTGGCTACTGCGATTGCAGAGTCGGATGCAAAAAACAATATACCATTTGCCTGCCCTGTTGCAGGAACCGGTGTCCCGGTCATGCTGTGGTGCATGCTGCGCACATACAGACGCATGCACTGGCGTTCATAACAAAAACATAACTGTTAAGTTCATAACAAAAACATAGCTACTAAGTTCATAACAAAAACATAGCTACTAAGTTCATAACAAAAACATAACTACTAAGTTCATAACAAAAATATTACTACTACTATTACAACAAATACATGTATTACAACCAGAAAAGAAGATATGCATAGATGATAGTACAACGAACATATATAAACTAGTATACGTGTATGCATAAGCGTGCGCGCACACACACACATTACGTCCATACGTACGCAGCCGTACATGATTGTGACCCCACATATCCACAGATCAGCAATTAAGCCCGTGCATATAGACAGACAGACATTCGTACGTTCGGTTTGTGTATATGGGCATTAGTCGCCTGTTGTCGTTCCTAGTTGCAGGCGTTCAGCGCCAATATGCCTCGTGCTCACCCCGCTTCGTTACTTATGTTCTGTACTATTATATCTCTAGACTGGTGATTCTTTGAGCTTGTCCACGTATTGTCCACGATGACCAGCTGATGCTTCGACGAGTGGTTTTACCACTTGCAAAGTTCCACTACTATATATATATATATATATATATATTGTTCCACTGTACCACATGCACTGCAGGTAGGACGACTACAATGGCGGGGATGACAATGACGCACAGACGCATCGGACAACTCCGACTCTAGGGCGGAAGCAGCTCCGTCCTGTTTAAAGTCTGCCGAGCCACAAGGTTGCCATCGGCGATGATGCCGGCTGCGGCAAAAAGCCACACGCTGCGCTTCTGTAGCATTTTTGTTGCTGGATTGCAAACTCAGCTAACCTGGGCTAGAATTAATGTTTTCCTATCCATGCGGCTTTTGCCTCTCTCCGCTGGTTTCCGTTTCCCTCCTTTCTTTATCTCTCGTACTTTATTTCTCTCTCTCTCTCTCTCTGTGTGTATGTCTTCTTCCAGTATCTCTTTAGATGAATAGAGAATTACAACCTTTACCGTAGAAACTGATCGAAACAAAACGGGGTAAAAATACTGGCTGCGGAGATGAACTTCGACTGATGTTCAAACGGACGGATCAGTCTCCAAAAATAGGGTTTAAAGAATATCCCGAAAGAGAAACAATGCATTGCCTATATATATATATATATATATATATATATATATATATATATACAGTCACTGAAAAAAATATAGGGCCACCCATGTTTGCCACATTTCACGCATTTATTATAACCGATTGTGTAAAGATCATAATGATACATGCTCACAGAGTAACAGCGGATACTTTTATCGACATTTGGGGTATCAGGTTGCCTTGAAACACAAGATTTCGACATTTGGCACAGCTACGCTGCGAAAAAATTATAAAGTCACCACCAAGATGCATGTCTTAGCGAGTGAATTGAGTGGAATAACAACGTTTGGGCTCGTTTCACGGCACCTAACAACTATACTTAATATTTAGTGAATTTCCCATTACGTCGGATAATTTCAAAAATGCGGTTTGGTATAGTGTTGAACAAATTTTGGATGACGTCCTGCGAAAGCTCGTCCCAAGCCTTCACAATTGCTTTTTTTAGTTCTACCTGGTTCGAAAATTGTTTTTCGTCGGTGTAAACCTTTCGGGCGAGCCAGCCCCATACATTCTCGATAATATTAAGATCAGGTGAGACTGCAGGCCAGCGTGGGACCTCAATGTGGCGTTGTTCGAACCAGCTTTCGATCAACTTAGCAGTGTGAATCGGGGCATTATCGTGTTGAAAAACAAAGTCGGGTCCTCCCATCAGCTCAAAATGTGCGAATTGCTTTTCTAGTAGATCCCTATAGCGCGTCGAATCAACACAACCGTCTAAAAACACAATCGGCGACCTTGTATAATACCCGACAGCGGCCCAGATCATCACCGAACCGCCACCTGAGTGCCGTTTTGACAAAAATCGTTCTTCCTTGCGCACATCGTGGAAATAATAGTTAAATCCATCCGGTCCATCACAATTGAACTTTTTTTCATCCGAAAAGAGCACTCGGTGCCATTCAGTGGTCCATGACATCGTAACCTGGGCAAAGTCGAGACGAGCTTTCTGATGCTCAGCGGTCAATCGTGGTTTTCTCTTAAGTTTTTTTCTCGTGAGCCAAAGTGTCTTCCTGAGGAGGTTTTGCACATTTCGCACGTTCGTTTGCACACCGGCCGCCGCCGCAATTGCCTTTGCCGAGAGCGCAGAGTTCGAGGCTATCTTCAAAATTGCGCGCTTGTTTCGTTTCGAAATGGCATTTAGACGCCCCGGACTCTTTTTACGCCGTATTTTTCACCCAAATTCACGAAGTTGTTCACTACTTGGCGAGAACGCCCCAATCGACGGGAAATTTCCCGATTAGAGAGGCCGACATCCTTATAAGCCTTGATTTGGGTCTTTTCGTCACTCGTGAGACGCCGACCCAAACCCATCGTTTCAGCACATAAAATTTACTGGTAGGAGGTCTGCTTTCGTTTCCGTCGAGCCGTGAAATGAGCCCAAACGTTGTTATTCACTCAATTCACTCGCTAAGACATGCATCTTGGTGGTGACTTTATAATTTTTTCGCAGCGTAACTGTGCCAAATGTCGAAATCTCGTGTTTTAAGGTAACCCGATACTCCAAATGTCGATAAAAGTATCCGCTGTTACTCTGTGAGCATGTATCATTATGATCTTTACACAATCGGTTATAATAAATGCGTGAAATGTGGCAAACATGGGTGGCCCTATATTTTTTTCAGTGACTGTATATATATATATATATATATATATATATAATAAGTTCTGATACCTATGTATATAAACAGCATTTATTTAATCTTTTAAAGTGTTTCCTCAAATATTCAGAAATCTGTAGCGAAGCCCTGATGCACATTGTCGTGGAGGATCCAAGAGTTGCTTACCCAGAATCCAGGTGGCAAACATTTGTAAAAAATAATTCCTTGTAGTCGAAAAAAATAATCAAAAGGACGTTGACTCTGGATCTGCCCTGTCCGTTTTTTTTTCGATCGACTTTCTCCTTGGAACCACCACTCGGAGGATTGGGCATTAGTTTAGATATCGTAGCCATATACTCACAACTCGTCTCCTGTAATTATCCTAAAGCAATCCAGTGTCTTCCGCTACCGCCTGAAGGTTCAATTCGAACATTTCCCGACCAGCGTCAATTTGCTAAAAATTCAACAATTTTGGAGCCAACATCGCCGCTAGTCTTCTGACGTAGAAAATATCGGTTAAGACTGTTACAACTGCTCCATAAGATATCTCCTCAGCTATCTCTCCGACAGTTATTTGGCGATTGTTAAAAATATATCGCAAACTAAGTCTCTTACACACAAATAACAGAAGACGTTGAAAAAGTTCACGATATCTTTAGTATCTGAGTCAGGTGCGGAACCGACAGTATATGTGAGTATACACAATATTACGGAACACTGCTTAATCCACATAAGCAATTCGTAATATTTCCGACATTTCGAAACATATGATTTGGTTTTTAGCAGTTTCTCTGCCATTGAAGATACGCCGAGTGCAGCAGCTACTGTTGTTGTTGTTGTTGCTATTATTGCTCTCGTTGTCGTTGTTGTTGTTGTTGTTGTTGCTGCCGCTGTTGTTGTTGTTGCTGTTGTTGATGTTGTTGTTGATGTTGTTGTTGTTGATGTTGTTGTTGCTGCCGCCGTTGTTGGTGTTGCCGCTGATGTTGCTGTTGTAGCTGTCAACGCCGACACTGTTGGAGTGCTGTCAACTGATCAATGAGGCACTGTAGCTATAGGAAAGGACTTAAGTACCTAGGTCGATACAGGGTAGGGGGCGGCCCCGTGGCCCGAAGCAGGTGACGGGGCTGTTGTATGTGCGAGTCGTACGCGATCAGGCCAGAGGCAAACAGACAGCCTGCTGACTATGTGCAAGTCTATTGTGCCACGGTCCACACGGTGCGCCGACCGGCTTGCGGATTTGGCTTGGCTCGGCTCGATTTCGGCTCCCTCTGACATGGCAGTTCTATCATCAGCTTGATGCAAAAGTTCGCTCTATGGCGTTGAATCGACTGACTCCCACCACCACCACCACCACCACCTCTACAAATGCTACTGCTGCCGCCACCCATCGCGACGCGACGACAGCTCGAGCGCCAGCCGGTAATCAGCCAGGAATCGAAAATAGTCACGAAAAGAAGACAAGAATGACAGCCGGGCAGAATAAAGAATCCTAGAAGGAACAGACTTGAATTAAATGAAGGAATAAGGAAGGAAGAAGTAGAGAGAGAGAGAGAGAGATGGAATTATATCTGGAAAGACAGATTTTAAAGAACAGGAGCGGAGCGGAAGAAACAACAATTCCTCGGTGGAAATCTCGGAAAGAAAGCGATACAATATAGCAGTGCTGTTTATGCTACTGCTAGCAATTGTCATTGCTGTGACAGTCCAGGGCACTACTATGGCAAAAGTTATGCTACACGAATATAGTAGGAGTTATTTACCTACGACCGAGAGTCGTCGAAAAAAATGTTGGATGCTGTGAGCATGTAAATATATATATACAGGTAGTTCAACAGGTTCTTAAAATGAGCTTTTCAGAACTCGAATTTTGGCGCGCTCTTACCGCTATTGGAAACGGTAACTTTTCGACTGCTAGCGGTCAAAATACTATGGTGATTGCCCGTTGCGATTTCCTTTGATCGGTTTTCCCGTGCAACGTATCGTCGTGTTTTTTAAAAATGGAGAAAAAAGAGTTTCGAGTGGTTATCAAGCATTTTTATTTCAAATGTTGAAATGCGACCCAAGTGAAAACTGACGAGGTGTACGGTGACTCTGCGCCATGTTTTGCCACTGTTTCCAACTGGATTAATGAGTTAAAAAGAGGTCACAGGAGCAGCGAGGATGAATTACGTTCAGGACACCCAAAAACGGCAACTGATGAGGAAAACGTGGAAAATGTGCGGAAAATCGTTGCCGCAGATAAGCGAGTGAGCATTAGGGAGAAAGCGAAGGCCTTTGGGATCAGTTTGGATAGTGTGCATTTTATCCTGCACGAGAACTTGAAGATGAAAAAGCTTAGAGCAAAATGGGTGCCGCATTTGCTCAACCAAGGCCAAAAAGACGCCCGTGTTTCCGCTTCACAGCGAAATTTGGCCAAGATGTCGAAAAATCCGTCGGATTTTTGGCGCAGATTCGTGACCGTCGATGAAAGCTGGGTCCATCACTATACTCCCGAGACCCAAGAAGCATCTCGCCAATGGTGTGCACCTGATGAAGGACCTCCGAAGAGGGTGCGGACAACGGCATCGGCCGGAAAGATGATGGCTACGGTTTTTTGGGACCAACGTGGAATAATTCTGGTCGACTACCTTAAGAGCGGTAAAACGATCACGGGAGAATATTATGCAGACTGTCGGACTGCCTGAAGCAAGAACTCATCGTGAAACGGCCTGCTTCGCAGAAGAAAGTTGTCCTGTTTCACCAGGACAATGTTCCTGCACACAAGTCGCGGCAAGCATTAGCAAAACTGGCCCAACTGAGGTTCAAACTTATTGAACAACCTTCCTATTCTCTAGACCTGTCCCCCTCAGATTATTTCCTCTTTGGACATTTGAAGAATAGTCTCGGTGGAAAGCGTTTTTCCAGCAATGAAAATATTAAGGCTGCTGTCAATGCCTATTTTCAGTCTAAAGACGCAAAATTCTACTCAAGGGGTATAAATGCTCTGAAATCTCAGTGGGAAAAGTGTATTGAGCTTCTCGGGGAGTATATCGAATAAGAAAGAAATAAAAACAAGATTTGGAAAATTTTTGGTTTTCATTTTAGGAACTTGTTGAACTACCTGTATATATTAGGTCCCCTAATAAACTAAACATTGGTGAAATATCGGTCGTTATCTAAGAGTGAGTTTTCAAAAATGCTGCCATTATTATGCCCCAACCTATATATATATATATATATATATATAGAGCGAGAGAGAGATCATAATTGAATATCTAGCCATACCTTATAAGATATTGAACATCCTCTTAACGACAGATGCACAACAGCCGGTTTAGATCTCGACGAGTATTAGTGTTTACCAATGTTTTTTTCTTGCCAATATTCGTCCATGACTTGTTCATTAATGGCGCCGAAATGGTATGCAATCAAACGCAAGGTACATATTAGTTTTCCCCATCAAAGGCTTAATCACGTTGCTATCGTGTTGACTTTGTCTGGTTCATGGCCATGCCCTTTTCGTCAAAAAGCAGGCGAGGCATGGCTTTCGAGTTGTCGTTCTAGGTTTGTTGTATTTCGAGTGCCGCATTCGCACAGTACGTGCCCGAAACCTGGACGATCAGCTCGTTGCGTACGCTTGCTGCCTAGTGCGGCTAAGATTACGCCTGGACCGTGAGTCGTAATACTCAATCGTGTCTGTTTGTGACCTGCACTACCTAGCCAATCTCTGTCTACTACGACTAGTGCGCTCAGCCGTACAAAAATAGACCCCAGACAAGATACGATTCGTTGTCCCACAGCACAGGTAGCAAGCAGGAAGCAACGACAACAAGGCTGAAATTAGGCTAGCAGAGTAGACCGAGTACAATACGCAACACCAAGTTATCTGTGTCGTCGACGTCTCTTATCTGCTAGCAGAAGCAAAGAAAAGTGGAAATGAAAGCAAACCCTGGCTATCACCATGTGTTTGCCTGCTGCTGCTGCTGTTGTCGCAAAGCATGTCGTCATATCCATAAACGAATCGGGGCGCAGTATACTACTGGCCCGAGGGCACTTAAAGATTAGAATATTTTTAGAACGACAGGACGGATCGTGCACGCGCGGGGGCGCCACTGATTTCAAAGCGCGCGCGAGAGAGAGCTTCCTGCACACAAATGCGCGTAGAGCATCGCAGTTGTGAGCATGCAGGTATTATTAGCCGGTCGTTGTCGTTGGCCTTACGGGCGCTCTTTGCTATTGTGTGACGTTGGCGCTGCGGATCAACATGCATACCTCTGCCATGTGAATAATGAGCACACACAGCCAGAATAAAGCAGCACTAAAGCCAAGCAAACAGGGCAACACCAAGAACCCGGTGCAGAAAATGACACCTCCATACTCCATACTCGTATAAAGAATGTTTAGCAGCAGGATGCATGGAACAGGAAGCAACACACACACACACAAATATATATATATATATACTCTAAGTTACCCATACAAGATGTAAACTAGCAAACGGCGGCCTGCGACCGGAACAAGTAGGTGATGATGATACAAAATATAACGATGATAGCGATGATGTATACGATAGCCAAGAGCGGCTGCACACGGCTAGGTTTGCTAGGGTACTGCTAAACCTACAGGCCGATATGACGCCGAATTGCGGCGATCCTTCTCGGTTAATTTGGACAGCCTGAGAGACAGGTAGAGAAAGAGAGAGAAAAAAAGCGCGCGAGTGTGCATCAATCGATGAGTCCGGCCTGCGTGAGCAGAAGAAGGTCCTCGTTAAATGCGGATAAAGGCCCAGGCCTAGAAGGGACGGTAGGGCACGTGCCCTCCTAGGGATGGAAAGGCGGCCTCACCAGGAACAATATGACCGAGTGACTTGGAGAGTGAGTAAGCGGATGGGTGATGATCTCCTGCTAGAGCCTTTCGGGGGGGGGGGGTGCAGGATATGGAAGGACGGGCAGACAGGCAGAGGAGCCCCTCGTTGAGCTGCAGCAGGACAGCTTGGACAAGACGCAGAGGGACTACACAAAATAGATAGATAAATAGTTAGAATGATAGCTGGATGGATAGATGAAGGAAGCCCAGAGATGATGAGGCATACCAGAGGGCGGTAGTAGGGGAATGGGGGGAGGTCAGTTGTTTCCGTCGGTGCCTTCTGACCTTCTTCGCCGCTCAACGTTGAACAACGAGGCGGGAGCCTTCCATAGAACGGGAGCTAACGCACGCACACACACACGGAGCCTTCCATAGAAGGCAAGCTAACGCACAGACGCTTACAGTCAGTGGCAGAAAGGATGGGATACAGACAGAGGGGAAGAGAAAACGAGACAGATAAAGACAAGGAGCTGCGCAGACCGACGAAACAGCGTAACCGGAGTTCGCAGAAAACCTTTTGCTGCTGCTGCGGAAGCGCCTCATTAGACAATGCTTAGAAGCATTAGTAGTAATAGCCGTAATGTGCCCCCCTATAGACGAAAATGTCACCACATACGTCCACCCACATGACACCCACTCATACGTACATACAAATACATACACCTATATGAATATATACACATCTATATGCATGCAAACGTGGGCCTACTACTTATAACGACTACTTCTACGACGACTACTGCTACTAATACTACTACTAATATCACAACTGCTAGATAATTTATTCTCACAGTGGAATCGGAGACCCAAGTGAGAAGGCCCAGCCGCGTAGGTGCCGGTGGCGGCCAAAATTGACGAATGCGCGCGAGCTTCCTGTTTTACAGTCTTGTGCATTATTCGGCCCGCTACTCCGTAGTTCGCCTCCGTTCGTGTGATTTAAACGAAACGGGCGCTTCCTCCCCGTTTAGTCCTACTTCTACAATGGCTACTTGTGCTACGACTGCTACTACCTCTACTAGGGCCACCCCTACAAAGGCCAGCCATCAAGTCAGCGAGGTGGTGATGGTGATGGTCGTGCTTCGTTGGTTGCTGCATGAGAGACCCAACTTATTTTCTTCTTGTTCTGTTCGTGTGTTCGTTCTTTCTCACTCAACTTACGTCTCTCTCTCTCTCTCTCTCTCTCGCGCGCGCGCTCTCTTTCCCTCTTGCTTGCCTCGCGGAAAAGTGAAGTGCCTGAAAAAGTACACGTAAGAGGTCTGGCAGAAGAGGTCTGGCATTCTCTTTCTCTGAGCAAGCGAGGGCAACAACTCTTCGTCCACACAGAACGAAGGCCTGTCCCGCCGCTTATCTTCTACTGTGTACTGCGCACCCCCTTCGGGCGTCGCGACCCCAAGGCCGAGGCAGCAAGAGAAATGCAGAGAGGCAGTCTCGGGAGAGCCCTATGAAGGGTAGGCCCACTTGCCTGCTGCCCTCGGGAGACTTGACGTCTCCCATCCACGACTGTCAGAACATAATTGGACCATCGCCACCACCAACACTGGCAGTATTGTCGCCGCTCTCTCAATTTCTTTTTCTTAATTTCTCCTCTTTTCGAGCTCTATATCTCAACTGCCTCAATCGCCGTAGTCCTTGTCATTGTCGTCATGATTGCGCCCCCCCCCCCCGTGGTAGTAGCACCATTGTACAGGCTGCAGGTGCGTCGTTGCGATCGCTGCACCTTCATCGCGTATGTGCAGATAGAACTCAGGCAGACAAACCCCCGTTTATTCTTGCGCTCCTGATTTTCTACCTTCTGCTTGGCAAACGTGGGGACCGACCGCGGGCGATCGGCATGGCTTCCGGCAGCCGTTTGCGAACGAAACCAGAGACCAACACAAGGCAATCCAGTCCATACATTGTCAAAACATGAGGAACAATATCCTCGAGTCAATCCTGTGACCTCTCAAGTGGTGGCAAGTCGCTCCCAGGTTCCTATAAATCTTCGATCATCGAATAGGTCTCTGCGCCTGTTCCCATAGCCCACCCTACTAGAACTAACCATTCTCTTTTCACGTAGAAGTAGACGTTAGTACCCGCGCGGGGAACCTAAACTGAGCTTTATAAATACTAACCATGTGTGGGCTCCTGGTCCTATGTACTGTGGCGCCGTCTCAATAGTGATTACGGGACCTGTGTGTGTGGAGGCAGGTCGAGGACGCGTCGGGTGCGATAAACGAATATTTTTGTGTACTGTTCTTTTGTGCAGGCTCCAGCAAGGACGAAGCGTACAAGAGTGCTTTACTACATTTGAGGATGAAGCCTAATCTCTGGGTAGTGTGTATAGATGGTACAGAAGATTTATAATTAGACCCCGATTTTAATCTGTACAAATGTCAAAATTCGATGAGTTCAGATCTTCTCCGCTGATATTGTTCTCGACACGCGTCGCAATTGATGAAACCCTAGTAAATTTTTATAACGCTCTACTGAAGTCGTCACGCTCGTGGTGGTCAGACTTGAAACGCCTCTACCTACAAAGGTGACCCGCTAACGGCCGTTTAGCAAGGTGGTGACCGCCATCCGCTTCTCTATAAGTGAAGTTGCGGCGGTGGACAATTTAGAGAAAAAGTGGCGCAGTGGCGCAGTGGCGAGCGATAGGTATACGGCAGAATGCCTATTACAACTAAGAGTTCTTTTTATGGCGTTCACAGGACGAGTTCTAAAGAGTTCTATTACCGCACCTGGAATCACGCTGATGAAGCACCTAGCTTATTCATCCGAAATGAAGCGGCTTCGTACGATTTCTTCCCCTTTCCAAAACGAACAATAGAGGGAAAGACGTTTCGCTTCACGCGAATCAGTGCCTAAAGCCATCCCGTTGGAGCTAGACAAGATCGAAAAAATGTGATTTCAAAGCTGCTTTGATGCAGAAATCCACCGCTTTAAGTAATGTATAGAGATAGAAAATTACGCCGAAAAATCGAGTCAAGCAGGCAATCGATTGTGGCCAACCTTAAACTACTACCACGACCAGCTGAAACTCAACTCGCTTCCTCATTCGTTTTATCCAAATCTAGTTCTTATTCTTTCTTGCTGTTTCTCTGGATCTAGTCTAAATAGAAACACACGCTGTCTGTCCCTATTTATGTTTTTGTCCCCACACACACACATATATATATATATATATATATATATATATATAGCAGTACAGTATCTATGTTTATTATTTTCTATAGCGCCTGTAGTCATGTAGCTATTCGGCCAACTTACCATGAAGGTAAAAGCGGTACGTACTAACGCGTATTGTTTAGCTCCTCGGGACGAGTGCTCGCCGAGGCCCGTGTGCTCGGTCGGATTGACTGTGTTGAAGGCGATTAGCGGACGACGAGACAAGGCTATTTTAAGCTCCAATCGCCCATAGAAGAGAAACGTACGAAGTGGATGGAGTAGGATGACAATCTAAGCGCGGCCTACGCGAACGGCGAGGTAGGCGACTGGAATAACAAGCCTCCATATAACGGCAATGGGCGGCGGCAAGCCAACACGAAACGGCTAGTGGATAACGGGGTGCGGGGGGGGGGGGACGGGGAACGGGGTACAGGGAACGAACCCCGACGAGGACAACAAGGTAAATCACTTGCTATGCACGACAAGTGGTATAACGGCGGCGGCGTCGAGGATGACGGCGATGAACAGCGGCAGCACCAGCTTAGCAACATCGGGAACGAAGGTTTTACACCCGGATGATCCCTCAGCCTCCGCCTTTTACTGCCCATGTGCCGTTAGCAAAACATACTCTGCACATATTGGACTAATCTGAGCTTTCGTCAGCCAAGAGAGATCAACCGAGGCAGAATGAGAAATTCTACTCAGGCAGGAGGATTGAATCCCATGCATGGCCAAGCGTCGGCTTCGTAACTTTGTACGTCAACTGCCCAAGCTTTCGCTGCTGCAGCATCTGACCTTCCATCTTCGAGCCATCCAATTTTTGTCGGCCAGCAGTGAACTGCCGCTCAGCAACCCAATTCGGCGTTCAACTAGTATTCGAACTCTTGTTTCATTTCGTTGTTCGTTTTTCTTCTGGCTTCGCCAACGATCAAAGGTATCGACCGAGACGCACGCGTTCAGTTTTCTGTAGTGAAGATGATCCACCCTTTGCACACGGAGACCACTCGCTTCCCCCTCTCTATGCCCACCGTTTTCATGCCCGAAAAATCAGACCGACTTGCGTATGATGTCGCTGAGCGGTTCAAGAAAACCACTTAAGGAAGACTATCATAACAAGAACGAGTACACCGTATGTACCATCGCGACTATGGCCGAAATGTGCCTGAAAGTAGGAAAGTAGGAATACGATTCATGTCGTTGGTAATATATATACGGTTGTAAGAGTTTGACTGTGGCATTAGGTCTGTAGCTCGAAAGCTCAAAGAAAGCACGAAAACCACCACGCTTAGAAGTCGTTTACCACTTGTCCAGCGCTCGCCGGCGTTCGTGACAAACAGCCTACATCGGGGATATACAAACGAAACGTCCCTGTGGCCAAGACGTACTACTCTACCAGTAAAAAGAACAGCAGTTGTAGCAGGATTAAAGTCTTTGCCTACCACACCCACTGCCATTCGAAGGTGGCGGTGGCGGTGGTGGTGGTAGAAGGCTTACTAACAAAGAGTATTTGACAAAGCGATGCTGATGATCATGGGGATGATGGCGGCGGCATATATGATTGCTGTGTTTTTTGTTTTGTTTTTGAAAAACGACATTGTTACCGTTCAGTAGATGTTCTTCTAACGATGCGCAGCGTATTTGCTAACACATTGAGTTCAACTGTACTTAAACCAGCCGGTTGTCTAGTCGTCTAACAAGATGAATGTAGCTCGTTGTCTTCCAATCTTCCATGCGCGTGTTACCTACCTACCTACCTACCTTCGGTTGCTTCGGTCGTGCTCGAAAAGTTTTACCTAGAAATGATGCCGCTGTCGCGGCTTAACGCACAAGACGCGATAACGACCAGGGACAGGAGAAACGACGCAGACTCTACGACTAGAGTATGTCCGTGTCTCTCGTTCCCATATATATATATATATATATATATATATATATATATATATATATATATATATATATATATATATATATATATATATATGTTTGTATTACAAACGGGAGGAATCTTACCTGTATTCGTCTCGGCTGAGGTTGGCAAGGATGTTGCAGTCATCGTGTTGCTGCATGACCCGAAACGACGAGGAGATGTGGTGGTTCTCCAGGACCGAGCGGTCGTTGTAGATGAGTGCCGTCTCGGAGCGGGACATCACGTGAAAGTTGTTTGTCGTGCCCGTATGTTCGTAGTCATGGATAATGGCCGCGAAGAGCGTCGCAAAGATCTCCAGGTCTGTTAGCCAGTTCTGTTTAACAACAACGACGACGACAACAGCAACAACAACAACAACAAAGCCCACAAACGTCGTTTTCTCATTAAACGGTTTAATATACACATGTACACACACATATACTAATATATATATATATATATATATATACATGCACGAGTGCAAAAAGACAAAAAAAGATGAGCATCTAGCCTTTTTGCATCGGATCAAGTAAGCGGTGTTGTTGACGTCAAGATGTTGTTTTATTGAGGTTTTTTTTCTGGCAGGGCTTTTGTTTACGTTGCGGATTGGCCTAGCGCTCATGGTTTTAAACAACTGCAATGCAATCTCGAACTTGGAGATGGGGGGGGGAGGGCGGAAGCCGGCGAGTTAAGTGGATCTGAGAGTCCCATACCCACACCAATTACTGGAGGCTACCTATGGATTAATTAGAATTTATTTTAAAATATAAAACTTTATTCCCCGCATTTTGGGAAAGCGTGTCTGCGTTACGCATTTCTAAAACCCCAACCGGACAAGAAATACCTTAGACGATCTCAGCCTCTCTACGCAGCAGAACGTACCCGAAGAGTAGTGAAATAATCAATGCCAGCAGTATCTGCACATACAACGACCTGTGTCTGACTTGACAGCAAACATTTCTAATCGAGAAACAATGGCGAACTCAACACGCATTCAACATATAAGGCACTATATAGGCTTGTTGTAGTTTCTAAACTCTGTCGTACTATCCCGCGGTTTTGAAGTCAGCTGAAGAAATGCGGAATACTGGTTGAGGGAGAACAGTCCCAATCTTTGAAACGATTGCGTTGGAGACACTGCCCAACAGCCAACTGCGAGCGTTTTTGATCCCATATTTCAATGTTGAACAATGTAATTTGACAGCTCTACGCTAACTCCGGCTAGGTGTCCTAGGAATGCTAGGACAACCTATTTGCGTCGCAGCGGTGGTAGTGGTAGTAGTAGCAGTATGACTCGTAGCAATTATCATTATATTCAACATTTATTCAACAGACTACTGACCGAACTACAAATCAGTGGACTGCTAGCATGGCGGATGTTACCCAGGTGGCCACCGCGAGGTGACAATAAAGGTGTACGTTATGCATAAAAGGCAACCTAAAATCAGATCTTGCATATATATATATATATATATATGCAAGTGCTAATCTTATCAACTTTTTTTTCATGTGACAATGAACAATCGCAAAAGTCGAGTACTGTTTTTTCCAAAATGTGTTGCAAGACTTGAAACAATCAATAATATGGCGTGTAGCCAGATAATTGCACAACAAGGCGGCTTCGGGGGCGTCATTGTACCTAGTCTCCTTTCCACCACTCTTTATTCGGTAAATAAAGGCGTTTTCTATATATATATATATATATATATATATATATATCCATACAGATATCGTGCAGAACATTCTCGCTAGTCAAAGTCTGGATGGCCTAGAATGAAGCATCTGCGGTCTCTAATCGAATGATGGCAACCTTTACCGCGTCTTGCGTGACGCAACGTCGTGGGTAGCCTTTCGGCCTGCAAGTAGCACCTAGTGTTTCCTGCAGCTGCCGCAGCAGCAGCAGATGTAAGAGTAAAAGTAGAGCTCCTGGAAGTCATCTGAGCTAGACTCGGGACAGCCGATATCATTGAGGCGTGGGCTGGATGGCGGGAAACGTAGGTGGGAAGCGTAGCTGCTACTCGTAGCTCGTCGAGTGGAGGAAACCGTCGCGAGCAAAACACGCCAAATATGGCACAAACATTGCAACGCTGGTGGTTGGAGGTGAGTCGTCCTTGCCCTCAGCCCAGCATCCTCATCCTCCTGCTTCTCACATTGGCGCTCCTACGCTCATTACCTGGTAGGCCCTAGGCCCTGCCTTGGAGAATGCAAGCAACGAGCTTGTGGAATAAGCTTCTTTTCTTACGGCCGAAACTGTTCTGTCTATCTATATGTGTATACGCGCATGTTTTTCGGTGACTATCGGTATGGCTGTGTGCGTACTTCGTCGTATTTCAACTTGCCCTCTTTTTCTCTTTTTTCTAGTCGTTGTAGTAGTAGTAGCAGGAGTCGTAGAAGGAAGTCGTATTTAGATATATTAGTAAGGGTTGTAGAACACGAATAGTCGTGTTGTAGTTAAGTTGTCGTGTAAAAATAATAATAATAATAATAATAACAATAACGACGCCAGTTTCTCGCCTCCTCATGAGGCGGCCGTTAAGGCGAGGCAGGAGGTTTCTAGCGGTCTGTGCCTATATGCGGGCAGCATGGTCATCGAGTCCCAGGTACGCGTAAAAACACTTTTCTTGTTCCATCCCTCTCTCTGTCTAGAAAAACAAGTATAAACATTGAAGGCAGGCGTTGTGACAGTGTAAACGGTAGCAGACGCAGTAATCTCGTCGCACGTTGATCGTAAAATACCATACAAGCAAATGCCCTTCGAATTAGTTATGTTATTGTTTGATTGCCCGTCTTCAGTTCATGTGACGGTGATAATAATGAGGCATGCGGACGCAAAACTGGATGGAGTACGGTAAACAAAAATCTTGTGTGTTTTGCCAGTGGGGTACGAAGATGATACCGCAGCCTCAGCTCCACCACGGGCAGAGCTGGTGGAAATTACTGATTCATTTTTGCCTAGCCTAGCGATATCAACTGACGCCCCACTTTCACAAACAGCCGTCCCCAGGAATCAGCGCCGTTAATAGCAGCAATGACGCCGCTCGTTTGAGCGAATAAATAGACATGTGCACAGTACTCGAGTTGAGCGCTGCTATAAATCCGAGAGGGACAGGAGAGAGAAACCTGCTAAGGTCGGTATGGACCTGCCGCCGCGGTATTTTCCGACAAAGAATTCGCGATTCGGACAGCTGTCGATCGTCCTATTTCAATGGCTGGTCAGCGAACGTTGATAACGTGACGGCCATCGACAATCATCGCCGAATGTGCTGAGTTCTTCGGTTGTGTTTCCGCTTTACCGTATTTTCATTAGTCTGAATTCTTAAATATCAACAGTAAATCTCGTTAGTTGCGGTTGTTGTCGTTCTTGTTGTTGTTGTTGCTGCTGCAGTCCCTGTCGATGTATAGCGATATCAACTAGTACGTGTCGACAACGCGGCCGGAAGGAAACAACGATGTTTTGACGTCTCACATGCTCAACGCGTCTTCGATAATAATAATAATAATATTAATTATTATTATTATTATTATTATTATTATTGTTACAATAAAAATGATACGTATGCATTCACAGACGGTTGGTTACCTCTGCCGAGCATATTCAAGTTCGCAGTAATGAGGCAACGGCATTGCTGCCGATAATGAAGCTAGCGGAGCTATCTAAAGTAAAGTTTTGAACATTAGCATGCAAGGTAACTTGTGGAGAAAAAAACTTTCCACTGGTGAAAGCGGCTTTGAAATGATAATGTCTACTATCTGGCCGCCATTTGATATTCTGCTCTAAAATTTACTTGTGGTGTGTTTTGGACAGCCTAAATCTATTTTAGGCAGGATTGGTTTTAAGCCATGCCCCTCTTACACAGGTATGACACCATGCTGGAATTATTTTGCAATTATGTCAGCGGGTTCGGGGTAGTGGCCATCGTCTACGGATACCATACCGTTTTTCAAACTCTCCCACACACACATATATTTATATATATATATATATATATATATATATATATATATATATATATATATATATATATATATATATATATATATAACACCGGGATTGCAATAGCGGCGCATTACCGCTACACTCGCGGGGTTCGTTGCCTGCCGCCCAGCGGTTTCCAATGGTTTGTAGCACCACATTGTACCCGTATAGACTACTGCTATAGCTGAGAGTGACTAATTCCAATCCGGACGACATCAGGTAACATGGTACAACGACAATATCAACATTACCGATAATTGTTGATCAGCTACATCCCGTTAAGCAGATTCGTAGCATTGTTGTGGAGGATCGGAGATTGCCAAGGCACTGCAAAAATGCAAGTTTTTTGTGCTAAACAAGGCGGCTAGTGGCAAGAGAGTTTTGCGTTTGGATGGTATTGGGATTCAAACCCAGAATCAACCACTTCGAAATTGTTTTTTCCGGTTTCCATTTTAGCTGAGGTAACATCCATAGTGGAATTCGATATGACTAAAAAAACTGAGAGACACAAAATGTACTGGGAGCGTAAATTCCCCAATATATATATATATATATATATATATATATATATATATATATATATATATATATATATATATATATATATATATATATATATATATATATAGTGACTTTTCGATTGTTAAATCGCTGTGTATTTTTTTCACGGACATGCCATTTGTACGGCACCGATCATCACAGTAACGCGATTTGTCTCGTTGTTTCCCCTCAATACCGGCTTTATTTGTCATAGTTGAAATGCAAGCATTGCTTAGCTTGTTAGTCTGGCCGAGTCTGCCGAGGGCTGTCGTTGTTGTTGGTCATGTTCCTTCTAGTCGAGGAATAAAGAAAGTTGGCACACATTTCAAAATGAGAGGGAAAACCAGGGCGAGCCAACTGAACTGTTCACCTGTGTCCACAACCGTCATGCATCACAAAGGAGGTGATCTATAATAGAACGCTCGCCAACTGATCATGCCAACAAGAGGTCTGCCCTTAACTAGTGCCAGTCGCCACCGGGAATGAACGTTACCCAAATTGAGGCATATAAAGCTCGTTCGAAGGAGGATGATTCTAGCAAGCTTTTGAAGTGCCCGCTTGTCTCCAACTCATCAAAATATAAAATGCACAACCTACAAAATTAAGAAATAGAGCTTGCGCGTAGACTGCAATTGACCGACGAATCAAACTCGTAAGGTTTTAAGAAAAAACGCAACCCTTTAAATAAGTTGTGTACCATGCCAGGTACCATGCCTATATAGACCTAGACCGAAACGATACCGCATTTAAAGCGGTACCCAAACCTACGATATGAGAGGACCAAATTAAAGCATGCGGTGAAGTTTTAGTAAGCCACGACTGGCGTCTCACAACGAGCTGCAGAGTCTCTTCGCTGCTGTACACAATATTTGTTTAAGACATAAAATCTTACATTCCGTCACGTATTAAATACTAGATTTTGTACGCTGACTAGTCCCGCTGTTGACGGCATCTGCCGCTGGTGTAGTGGCAATGGGTTGGAGCTATCCGTTCCGAAATCTTTTGTCTTGATGACCTAATTTCCTCGATCTAAAGTAGCAGCTCAGCGGGGCAATATTGCCTACCGCAATGTTGTGCGAGACCTTGGTGTATTATTGCCAACGGATCTAACGTTTTGTGCACACTTTAGAGATCCAGCCAGATCAACGTCTGTACTTGCGAACATGGTAGTCCTTTGTGTTGTTATCAATGACACAAGTTTATATATTCGCCTGTATACATCAAATTTGTTATCCTGACTTTTAAGCTGCCCGCCCGTCTGCAGCCCATACTTGTGCAAACACCCAGGTATGGTTGAGGGCATTCAGAGGAGATCTTATCTCTTAAAAATGCTCTGTTTAAGATGTGAGAGCGAGCCAAATAATGTAAACCTTCCATCGCTGTCAACCTAATGTAAGTACAACGACGCACGGGTACTGACACAGCTTGTTAGCGCTAATCTCATTGGCCGCTTCTTCGATGTGACAATGAACAATCGTAGATGCCAAATAATGAATTCACCATAATGTATTGCAAGACTTGAAATAATCAATATTACGTTTGCTTATCGTGTAGCCAGAGAAGCGCAAAACAAGGTGACTTCGCAGGCTTAACTAAATCTCAACATTATTTTCTAGTCAATATTTTTTTTGTTTTCTGTTTTAATGTATCTCATAACACAATAATTGGGCTTAATAATAATAATAATAATAATAATAATAATTATTATTATTATTATTATTATTATTATTCCCTCTGCAAACGGCCAGGACAACGCTTGCTTCAAGAATTGACCCTCTCTTCGGTCGCTTGTGACCTCCTGAATTCGCTTTCCTAAATCTTTGCGAAATGCTTCAGTTCCCTTGCTGATTGGTCCTAGTGTCCATGGCAATAGGCACAAAACTATATTTTGTTTCCAGTCCAGCATATGTAACCCGTTTCCTGGCGTCCGCGTGCTCTGCTGCTCACCCCGGCTCAACGGAGCTGTGGTGTAAATAGGAAGCCGCGGTTATGCACGAAACCGTTGCATCCCGAGCTAGGGACTTCCCATGTGACCATAATGCAATGGTCACCCCATCAGGGGTTTCTTCGCCAGCGGACACTAAACCTCTCGGTTCAAGTGTAGATGGTATACCGGCTTTCCTAAGGGACCTTATGATCACATTGTTTAGTTCCGCATGTCCGGACAATCTACCGGCGCTCTTCGGGCAACTCAGTGGGTGTATACCACTGGAATCAACCATCTCTCCACACAGTTTGCATTGAAACGGCTCGCAGGCTCTACCGCCGATTCTAAGTGCTGACATCATGCGGAACGAGTTGGAATCTAGCATCTTGCCGAGCTGAGGCAAGGGTAAGGCTTTAAGCCAGCCCCCACTGAAGTTATCTTGTGCCGCTAAGAATACGGCGCGGTCTCTCCGGGAAACAAGCTCGTCTAAGATTTCTCTGCTCTTTTTTTGCTTTTGAGCTTATCTAGGTTATATTGGTTAGGATATTCTTCTAAAGGGGTTGGGTCTAGCATTATTATTATTATTACTATTTTTTTATTATTATTATGTTATTATTGTTTATTGCTGATCATACAATTGTGAGGTCTGAACATGTATTTATATATAATTAAATATCTCGGTAGCAGTCTCTTCCTCTCAAAACATTGACCTGATTATACAGGAAGCGTTACCTCTGCATACCGCCAGCGAGAGCAACTGCAGCAGGAACTCGCTCTCTCGTCGGTCGCCTGTGTTCTCCTGTATCCGCTCGCCAAGCTCTTTAATGAATCTCCTTGTGCCTTTACTAGCGGGACTTAGTGTTTCCATAGCGATAGGCACGACGTATTATCTGGGCTCTAAGTCCCTGTACTTTCGTCTTTTTTCTCGATCTGCATGTTTGGCGACCCAGCCGGCCTCAAGGGCACTGTGTCGCAGGTAGGACGAGGCAGCAGTGCAGGATACTGTTGTATCCCATGCCAGACACTTACCGCAAGACCACAATGAAATAGTGACTCCGTCGGGCCTCCTGTCACTGCTTGTATCGAGTCTGGGCTCCAGCGTACTCGGTATGCCTGCACGACGCAGGGCTCTCCTTATGATCGAGTTAAGTTCCGCGTGCCTAGCGGCTCTTCCTTGGCTTTTGATGCAGCTTAGGGGGTGAAGGCCGTTACTCTCTACAGGCGTCCCACAGGCTGAGCAGGTGTATGGCTCGCATATGGGAGCTCCAATTCGGAGCGCTGTCACCATGCGGAAGGAGGTATTGTCCAGCATGGTGCCCAGCTGCGGCAAGGGTAGGGCCCTTAGGTATCCGCTACTAAAGGTGTCTCGGGCGGCTATAAAAACCACTCTCTCCGTGGGGGATTGCATGCTATCGAGAAGATTTCGACCCACAATGTTGCACCTATAACCGTCAAGCGTATGCTGTGTAGGGCGATCCTCCCAGGGACCGGGGCCTATGACGTTTCTTGCAGCTAGCTCGGCCTTGTCTTTCGTCACTTGTATTACATGACGAATATTAGGCTCGACGAGGGTCCCAGCGAGTTGTGCAAATTCTAGTAGCGAAGCCGCATAACATACGGGCGCAAGCTCCGTCACGGACCTAATGCCAAGCCCCCCTTCCCTAAGGGGAAGAGTTGCCCTTTGCCAGGTATGGTCAGTCAGAGTGACGTTAAGAACTTCACTTAGAATTTCCCTTGCGGTGTCGTCGAAGTCCTGCAGGCCGGCCAGCTCGTTGCTCGCTGGGGAGGTCCGCAAGATGTAATTCAACCTTGGCGAGCCTAAACTATTTCTCCAGAGACAAAGAGCTGCCTGCGGGTGCATTGCGATGAGGCGGGATTTGATCCGCAAATGCGCGTTGCGCTTAACTGTAATCGTCTCAAGAATTCTTCGAGCTCCAATCGGGGCACCTAGAATTTCCAGGTCCGCCTGATCAACTCTCTTCGATCCGGGCAAGATGTTTTCGATGGTTCTGAACATTTCGCCCTGCTCGTGGGAATCTCCGCCTACGACGATGATTTCTCATTTAGAAGGATTGAGTTCCAGTCCTCCTTCGTCTGTGGACCTTAAAACATTGAGAATGTCACTGACAACTGAGTTTACTGGGCCTCTCAAGGTGGCGTCGTCCAGATACTAAACGTTTAATGAACTGTCCATACGGGCCACTATCTCAGAGATTCCAATACTGAACAGAGCGGGTCGCCCTGTTGTACACCGTTGGATGAACGGAGAGGTTCGTTATCGGCCCAAGATAATAGCGATGGCTTGCTGTAGCTCTGCAATGTAAATGGGAAAAGCTGCGGGACTTTCAATTTCACTTCATTGAGGATTACGTCGCGTCGGATGGTGTTAAAGGCATTTCGAAAATCGAGCTTTACCACCACACGTGGGGGACCGTCCGCCTCTATGAATCCTCGAACCGCGTGTACTGCAGCCTCGGCCCCACCTTTTACTGAAACACCAACTTGCTTTGGCGTAACGGCACTAATAATTGCTCTTCGATTTACCACGATTGCAACTTTTGCAGCCAGTCTCCGCAAGGTGAGGCGGCATGCTATGGGCCTAATGGTGCCGTTTTTCTTTTTTAGTGCTGTCAGTTCGGCTCCGTAAAAAATCGGAAGGCAAAAAGATGGTAGTTTACCGTTCAAAGCCAAATTAACCAGGGAACACAATTCCGTCAATAATCTCTCGGAAGAGGGCACCATACAATCCAGCATATCGCGAAGGTGACGAGGCCGGAGTCCGTCAAGTCCAGGGCCGGATGCCAGCGCAAAAGATCGTACAGCGTCGGCTATTAGTTTCTCCTGCGCAACACATTTTTCCTGAGGATTCGGTGCTGGAATATTATCGATACTTGCGCCGGTCGGCGGGGCGGGGTGCTTGTTTACGAGCTCCTGATAGGTATGGTCATCTGGTGGTGCAAAGGTGTCAACGGACAGGAGCGTGTGAGCCGCCGAACGGATATCTCCCTCTGCCAGCTTGCGTTCTGCCATCGTGGCTCTGTGACGATCAAGGTGATGCTTTTTGGAGATCCGTATGTTGTCGCTGTGATGCTCTTCGACAACATTCTCTAGCACCCTCCACTGAGAATCGGCAAGGTTTTTCCTAATAATTTGGCATAGTGTAGTGTCTTTGCCTTTTCGCTCGGGAACTTTCAGCATGAGTAATGGCAGGGTGATTAGACTGTGCCAAGAGGGGTATCCTGCCTTAAGTTAAAATTTGCGAGGGCCTCTGCATACGCCGCGGAACAAATTTCCCTGACTCCTCTAGGGATTATCCTTACTAGCCTGATGGTTTTGCGAGCATTGGGCAGGGTTCGGATGAGAATCTTTGGGTCGTGATTTGGTATCGTTGAAATCCGGTCGGCGTGATCTTGGGACTCTGTGCTCCTTGCACTGTCAAAAGGAAGTCTGCTGGGTGGAGTATGGGCCCTATGCACACGGGTCTTATGCATGCGTAGGCCGCGGAGAGATTTCACTGCTTTTCTACAAATATCACAAATAAATAATTGTTAAGAAAGCATTGGCGGGTGATCGGGACCTGCGGGGGGTGGTTGAGTACTCATTACTTGGCTGCGGTCGCTTCTGAATTATCTTTATACACGCCGGGCAAGACCGCTGTGTCTCCCTCGTTACCTCCTTCAAAAACAGAGGTCAAAAAGACTTTTCCTCCCTCTGATTCGGGGAACTCTAGCACCTTTGCAATGAGTGGGTTTTCTTTCAGCCATGAAGATAGTAATCCTTTGACGAGCTTCCAAATTTTTATAATGCCATCGACAATATAAGATGCTTGTGGCGGAGCAGGACATATTTCGTGCTTCTGCGGTAGAGTGCTGCTTTGCTGAGTTTTTGGTCTACTCAGAGTGGTGGCGAGAGACTTCTTAAGGGGAGTCGGCGGTGGAAGGTGGCAGAGTACCTTACCCTCTTTGTCACAGACTTGTTTCGGGCTTGACTTTTTAGTAATGTTCGCGTATGACCTCCCAGGTTCCATTTGTGTTTCTACGCAACTCGTTGACGTATGCACCGGCGTGGAGAATGAAGGAAAGTCTTCCGCGATGTTCTCAAATCGGGTGGCGACCCTTGAATACAATTTTTGCTTCTCTGCCTCTGCATAAACTCTTTTGACACCACATCTTCCATCGGTTGCTGCGTGAGGCCCACCACAATTCGCACATCGGGCTTTGCTTTGGCAGGCCCACATCTGATGATTATTATTATTACTATTACTATTATTAATATTATTATTTCGGAATAGTTACGAGACCACAAATCAAATCTTTAGTATCTGCCCTTTATGCAATGGGCTAAAGACATTGGCACTACCAACGCGTGCCAGATTGGCCAGGGGACGCCCGGGCTACAACAAACGTTGTAGGCACGGGTGTCATGCGCCTGAGACGTTGGCTCATGTCGCTCAGATGTGCGATACAACACACAAACAAAAAAGCGTCGTGCTGATGCGTGTTCACGCGTTCGCGCGCGAGAGCCGTGCGTAATGCGGCTGCTTATCGGCTACGGCGTCGACCGGCGCGTCGTCGTCGTCGTTGTCGTTGTCGTCTGCCCTCGGGGCGACCCGCAAGAAAGCGCAGTAATCGCAAAATTTAACTCACTTTGATCCTGTTTGTCTTATTAATGTCAGAAATCTGACTCATCTATAGGCTATTCCCAGAGGATTGGAGGTTCAATTTCAACGTCAAGTCTTTCGACCCGCAACAGCAATTAATAAAAAAAGATTGGTTCATTTTCTGGAAGTAAAGTAACTTTGTTCTCCTTTGCACTCATTTTAGTTTATACAAAAATGCAGCTGCTAGAAAGTGGCTCCCCTTGTAATACCGTACACAAATGGCATTGAGCTAAACTGCGGCAAAAGTATATTGAAACTTCTCGTGCTGTCCACGGTTCTCCTGAATATGCGGTTGAGGAGCACCATTAAACTTTTCAAAGAGTTGAAACCAGTCTAGAGGATACGCTCATAGTAAAAACAAGTATTTTTTGGCGGCACTACGTTGCAAGGATTCTTACAGAGCTCGGGTGTCTGTTCTAGTCCGCTTACTTGTGCACCTGCAATAGCAAGGATCTATGAGTTATCCGTAGCCACAGCCGAGACGTACAGCGGAGACTCTAAAGTAGAGTGTAGACATCCAGAGTTTAACCCTGAACGGGGCAACAAAAGCGGTGAAACATTGGTTTGATCGAGCACTCGGAATCGAGTGCCTAAACCATATCCCGCCGGCAGCAAATCGTAAGAAGGAGTGTCCATAAATAGCAGACGTTCAAAATCTAGAACACACACAGTATAGAACCCCGTGATAGTAGCGTTTAAAGTTGTTGTTTGAAACGCAAAATGCTGCAGCGTTAGAGTCACGATGTAGTACAGCATGCTCTTGCAATCGGCCAGATTGGAGGCAGGCCTTGCCCTGGGCCGGAAGCCTTCGCTAAGCGCGTCAGGTAGATGCAATGGTTTTCCCCAGTCGATTGGCAGTAAAACGAAGATGGCGCGACTACGTTGTCTTAACTAAGCGAATATCATCAGGTCAATCAGGGTATCATCAAACGAAAGCCGTGTGTCCACCTAGTCGCTATATATATATATATATACAGTACGCTTTACATGCCATTTTAGTCACTATAATTACGGAGCTCGAACTTTGACATCAATAAACGCTCGCTTAATTAAGCCCTGTACGGTAATTGGCAAATATACTAGACATGTAAAGCGTGTATGATAGCATCGAATCATTGGCAATTATAACAACAACAACAACCACAACAACAACCACTAAGTTTTTTTCTATCAAAAGTAGTCTTCTTGCTAGAGAGCGTTAACATAGGAGGGGCTTATCATATAACTACAGTTGTCTATGTTCGAATAAAGCTTTTGGAACAACAGTTGTGTCGGGCCCGTAGCCAGAGCTGTCCACTGACGACCGGGTGAATTGACGTCTTTGACGCACCAGGCAAAGACTGAGGCATCATTTTTCTGATTTCTACTGGCCCTGGGCTAGGAGGCTCCGACCTCATTCACACTGCCTCGTGCGCTTCTCGACCGCTGGCTGACCAACGACCATCACGCGCCTGCCTGACGAGATGCGTCGAAAGGGCTGATTGTTTTGCTTTCTGCTCGACCCGTAGCCGCCCTAGGTTGTCCTGGGCCGCCGGTCGGTTTCGCGTGCCGGGGGCGTCGTGGCACGCTACTTTGACAGCTCGTTGACGTTGCAGACGTTCACCACCACTTTTCGGTCGAATTCGGCCGCCACACAGGCTCCATTGGGTCCTAGCGTATTGACGTACGTACACGCTATATATATATATCTATATATATATATATATATATATACGCATACCCTAAGGGCGATGCTAGGAGGAGGCGTGCCGACTCGTGCCGAGTCAGGGAGGGACCGGGGCCACCGACAGAGGAGAACAGACAGAGAGGCTGGTAAAATGGTAATGTCACTGGGCGCATCACGATGATGCTGTCACTACTCTGCAGTGTGGATGATAGTCACGTTTGTTTGTCGTTCTCGTTGCAAATGTATGCGAGTGTCGTCGTCGTCGCACGGCAAGTGGCGCGGGGGGTAAACTCCTCAAAACTAACATAACATGGTAGCTGTAGCCGAAACATAGCTGTATACTGGTCACGCCCCCAGTGGGAAGCGACTTCAGTGCAACTGCAGTGTCCGGGCATGGCGGGACCTCACGTTACATAAAGAACAACACGCCTGGCAGGCAGGCAGGCAGGCAGACCGCATGAGCAGAAGTGAGTGCAGCAAGAGTTGTTAGACTAATAGAGAGAGCAGAACAACAATTGTTGCGATGATAACAACAACAGCAACAATGTGGTGGTAGCCCTAGCGACGACCAACCTCTGCATCGATGACAACTTGAAAACGCGTTTCTTTACCGAATAAGCCAAAGTTGTAATGCTGCCGAATGTCTCCTCCAACGGCGATAACATCAACAGCAACAGCAAGACCATCCCAACAACGACACGAACGGCAACAATATTGCGACAACAACAACAACAATAATAGCAATGAGTAGCACTGCGACCACCAACCTCTGCATCGATGAGAACTTGTATTTGGCTAATTCTCACCACAATTCAGCAACTCTTCTTCCCTGTCTCTCTCCGACTGACCCCTCCCTTTTATCTCCCTTTATCTGCTCCTCTTTCTCTCTCTCCCTCGCTCTCTCTCTGTCGTCATTATCATGGTGGATTGTCATGATCTTCTATCGATGACTGAAGTAAAGCATCGCTGGGTTAGTTACTGCTGAGGGTTATGGCGTGGCGGGGGGGGGGGGGGGGGGTGGAAGGCGGGGTTGTAGTTACTAGGGCTTCGCTCATGGCCGTCACCGCATATCCTCCTGCGTTTCGACGGGCCAAACTGGTTGGGGGTTCTCGGGGGTACTCAGGGTCGTGGTGGTGGTGGTGGCAGCGGTTGATAGGTTGCGTGACGCCGCCGTTGTGGTTGTCGTCGGACGACGTCCGATCGCGTGAGCTCACTTGTTCACTCGGCCACCACCGCCGCCGCCGCTGCCGCCAAATAAGCCTCCGGCCGCTAGCGTGGCTCTCCATTCGGAGAGCCAGCCGAGATGTGCTGAGCGTGACCCCCGTGAACGTCTCACGTTGCCCCAACCTCATCATTCGGACCCCATCCAAATCCATCCGCCAGGATACGTGGGGCACCGAAGTAGACGTACAGGTAATCGCCATTGCAATAATATATATATATATATATATATGTAATAGCCATAGAGTACTAACTCTAGTCCTTGTAGATAGAAGTCATTTTAGTGGTTGCTGCTGCTGTTGTTGTTGTTGCAGTTGTTGTTGCTGCTGTTGTGGTTACTGTTGTTGTTGATACTGTTGTTGTTATTGTGCGAGGAACTGCAGTCGTAAAAGAAGAATAGTAGTAGTAGTAGAAACAGCAGCTGGTGGTTGCGTTACGTCGCAGTAGAACGAAACGGTGCAGAATGCAGAGGTCGGAAGCCCTGTGCCATTGGCATTTCTGCTTGCTAGTAGAACTCCGAGAACACTGCGTGCTGACAGCGTCCAGGCACGCTCGAAGACACGCTCACTTGGTTGGTCGGTCGGTCGCTCGGTCGCTCGATCGCTTCGTTGCCATTGTCGGGTCGCAGTTCAGCCGCAATCTGCGCGCTGTAAGATTGCCTGGCGACAACCTGCGCACGGCAGGCCAACATCGACTTTGACGACGTCCACAGTTGTTACTATGAGATGTCCTACTGTAACAACCACCACCACCACCACTACCCCTACTATCACTGCCACCACCACCACTAGTACTACAAGGATGTCCGGGGGCACGCGGACTTACGGTACGGTGACTGCATTCCCGCTCTTTGCTCCCTCTTATGCTGTTGCTGCTGCCTTTGCCGCCGGAGGACTAGGACTGCCGCCAACACACACAAATGACAACACTACGACATAGGCCACATTTCGTTGGTGTTCTCGTTGTCCTCGTCGTCGTCGACATCATCATCATCGTCATCGTCGTCGTCGTATAGAAGAGATCATAAAGAAGCAGCACCACCCCTCAACCGGGAGAACAGCCTGCAAAACAACCCCGCCACCACTACCACCGATGCCCCTGCTGCGGCCGACGAAGACGACGGTAGCACTGACGCCGGCAGCAGCAACATGGACACGCATCGGATAAAATGACCGAGCCAGATCGACCACGTGAGTCGCACCGGCGCACATACATCGTTGGCGAGCGGCGGGAGACACGGGAGAAACAGATACGAGACAGGCAGTAAGAAACAGGACGGCGAACGAGGTGGTTCTGTGGTACATACGCTTCGGTCGTATGTACACACCACAATACCACCTCCGTTCCGGCGAACGGACGCCAAGAAACGAAAGCTCTCCGCAAGTCCATGCCACACTCGGCGTCTATGTCCGCGTTGTCTACTACGACTACCACAAAAACAAAACTACGTCTGTGGTTTCATGATGGAGATGATGATGATGACGCGACTGATCATGATGATGGGCATGGTGATGATTATGGGAATGGTGATAATTATGGGAATGGTGATGATTATGGGAATGGTGATGATTATAGGGATGGTGATGATGATTATGGGGATGGTGATGATTATAGGAATGGTGATGATGATTATGGGGATGGTGATAACTATGGGGATGGTGATAATTATGGGGATGATGAGGATTGTAATGATCGTGGATCAGATGGTCGGCGCGGTTATGAAGACCGTGTGGCTCTAGCAGGCCCGGGCTAACGCTCTGTTAGCCTGGCTACTTTTGCACCGAGGGACGTTTGTCGGTTCGTTCGTTTGAATGCACGTCTCGTAGCAAAGCGGTCCAGTCGAACATACACGATCGACAAAAACGTAAAAGTAAGATGTGGGTCAGGCGGCCAGCTCACTACTGGGGGGTGGATGGGCTACAATCCCTATGCAGCCGTATGCAGAATTCCGCTATTCAAACTCATTCGTGCTCAGCGTTGTAGCGTTGTCGGTAAACTTGTCATTGTTGTCGTCGTTGTCGCCGTCTCCGCCGTCCACTTAGCGAATAAAAACGGAAGAAATTCTCAAGAAATTCTCTTCTCAACAGATTCTCTCTTGCTTGTTTTCGGTCGGTTTCTATGCCTCTTTTTCTGCGGTGTGCGGACGGTCGGTCGGAAATCGATCATCGCTAACTCGGCACCAATCTAGCTGTGACGACGACAGCAACAGCACCATCTACAGCCCCTGACCAAGCAGTTGCCGAGCTGACCAAGCAAAGAACGTTCACGTTGCACGCTCAAATCAGCCTAGCGAAAAGCTCGCCCGACGGCCTCACCGCAGTGCAAATGCAAATTGCCTAACTTGCTAACGATTCTGGATTTATATATATATATATATATATATATATACACATATTTTTTTATTTTTTATGTTAGCATTTTGGAGTGCACATTTGTCTCTGCGTGAACGTGTAGTCACGGGTTCTCTTAGCCCAGTTCGACAGAAGTGCGATTATATATATATATATATATAAATATGTATATGTATATATATATATATATATATATATTTATATATATATATATATATATATACATATACATATTTATAAATATATATATATATATATATATATATATACATATACATATTTATATATATATATATATATATATATATATATATATATATATATATATATATTACCACGCCTTACTACGGTGCAAAGCAAGTATGCTAATGACTCTGAAATGGATACATGTATGTGCACGTATTGTTAATGTGCTCATACGCATAGATTTAGCATCTGTGCCGGCGTTCATATTAAAATCAACTATGGCCGATAATAGCCCAATATGAAGAACATTAAGACTCCTATCGAACGGTCACATACTGAACACTTTGCACCTACAAAAAACCAAGGAAGCAAACCAATTCAGCACGAATTCGCACCATTGGTCTGTCAGTAAAGCAAGTACAGCTTACGTAAAGCGTATTAAAGAGCACCTTCAATCGGCCATCGATGCGCAGCCATCGGATAGCATTTCACGGGTGCTCAATGGGGTAACAGTGTGAACCGTGATACATGAAGGTGCCTGGTCATCACCATCTGTATTGATCGCGTTGGACGGACGAACGGACAGCTCGTACGCGTCTATGGAAGAAGATGATTTTCGCACTGCTTGACACTTCATCGATGTGGGAGCAGAAGGAGTGTTTATTGTTTGACATAAAACCTAAGCAATGTGGAGAAAACGGCGCTGCGGCGTTAACCAGGATCTCGCATACGCAGCAAGTTCTCCTCGTCATCATAAAGCCCTAGTGCCGCCCGCTGCAGCTGACAGAGCTTGGTTACTGGTATAATCACGCGTATTCCTAAGCGTGGTGCCATCCTTCATACAGGTAATATCGCTTCCCTGGTACAGGTAAATAGCATCGAACTAAGCCGAGGGAAGAGGAGATAGGCTCTCAACAACAGCGCAATGCGACCCCGCACCGTTGGGCGATGCGCCAGGACAATTACCCACCCGCCGAAGACAGGGAGTCCTGCACAGGTATATATTGCTGATTCGCACTCTACAAAATAGATGCAACCACCGCGTTCAAGACAGTAAGATAATACAAGGAATTTTGGAACATGAGCAATGAAAACTGTATCATAGATAGATAGATAGCCCCGTTCGATTTGCCCTCTGCGAAGCAATATTGAAGAGTTGCGCTGCCCCGCACCAGTTACAGGAGTGTGGAGGGTATGTCAATAACATCAAGGCTTGCTATACTAGGCAGCTAGGCGTATACTGCGGATAATATCATAGACGCATGAGATCCCATTATTATTATTATTATTATTATTATTATTCACACCTCACAACTGTATTGCTCTAAGACATATTAAATAATAATAATAATAATAATAATAATAATAATAATAATAATAATAATAATTATTATTATTATTATTATTATTATTATTATTATTATTATTATTATTATTATTATTATTATCCACACGACGGCCAAGTGCATGTATTTACGAAAGATATATCTAGACACCGCATCCAACTATGCTCTATCGATAGCTGGTCGTCCGCAGCTCGCTTAACATCCAGTCGGTGCTCGCATTCGTTTGGCTGCCGGAAAGCAAGTAGGGTATGATCTACTGTGGAACCACGCCACTTTCGTTTAGCCCCAATGAACAAATAATGCAATACCACCTGAGCAGTTCTCGATTTAGGTAGCAGTAATTATTACTGTCATTCATTGAGCTCAGACTAGCGCCTGAAATCGTCAGAATGACTATAACTTGAACCCCACACCGTAATTGAGTACGATATTCGAAAAATTGTGTGGCTTTATCGCTTAACCTCTTCGTTGGGCGCTTCTCTCAGCATCTACATCAACAACAAATATTCTAAAACATCTGCGATAGATAAGATATTTACCCAACAATCCCCAAAAACTCTAGTCTCCATCGAATCGAATTGAAAGAATTACACACCGCGGAGCCGTTCACGTGCCGCTCCTGAGTGGTAGGTAGGTACTTCGTTCGTTGTGTCGAGGTTTTCGTGCAGGGTATTGGAAAATCTGCGAATTCAAATAGTATACGATAGGTTTCTATGCGAGCACGCGTGTAATATTCCAGCGAAAACATAGATTTTCGAGCGTAGAGAAATGGTAGCGAGTGTTGAACCTGTTTGTTAGCTGTCGATAGGCGCATATTGGGCATGTATCGGCATGCGATAACTGTGTCGGCAAACAGAAGCGGCTTGTTTTTTTTCATTTTGCGGTTCACCGCGTGGAGAAGACGCAGGCGCACTTCCAGTCTTCGGACGGCAAGATGATGACGATGATCGAAAAGGTCGTAGCGAAAGTTGCCTCGCTTTTTTACATTTCCTCCTCTACTAGTTTCCACGCTGTATTACCCACTCCTGCCCCAGGTCCTAGTTCTAGCAGTTCACGGGAGATCGCTTTATAGCAAAACTTGATTTCTCTGCCCTACGAATTGAGCCTGTCGTCGACCATTAAGCATTCGAATAGTGAACATTAATAAATATTTGTTATTACTAATTACTAATGTACTAACACACGACACCCTACGTGCGTCCACATGCGCTGCGTGTGATATGTCATTTATTTAGCTAACGGACCAGGAGACTGTTCCAAACTGTCATTTTTCTTTATATATATATATATATATATATATATATATATAGAGAGAGAGAGAGAGAGCAAGCAAATTGGCTTTAAAAGCAGTAAGAACAAAAAAAACAACAAGAATGGACAATGAAAACAAGAAAAAGGACAGCAAGAAAACTACTGACACACACAAATCACAATAATATCAACAACCGCAAAACATTACCATTATAAGTAACAACATAAACAGCAGCTTCATCACCACAGGCAACAACAACAACACCAGCATCAAAGAAAACATCAACACTAAGCGACAATACTCAACGGGCTCACGAGCTTAATTCGCTTGGCCAGGCTGGCTTATCCAGAATGGCCAGCGTGGCCGCACATTATGTTGTTTGTTCAGCAATTATTTAATTATGCAGCCGACAAGCGCTGCTGCTGCTGCTGCCGCCATCGTAGCGTTGCCGTCGTAGCGAGTGTTGGCATCCGCGAGCCGGTCGCTATCGGCGGTTTCTCAGCAAGCGACGGACTAAAGATGCTGCGTCAGCTGCGTCGAAGATTTAGCTGCGCTCGCACCTCCAACAACAGCAGCAGCAACAACATCAACAACAGCGACGACGACGAAGATAGGGACGACGACAACAACAACAACAACAACAACAACAACAACAACAACAACAACAACAACAACAACAACAACAACAACAACAACAACAACAACAACAACAACAACAACAACAACAACAACAACAACAACAACAACAACAACAACAACAACAACAACAACAACAACAACAACAACAACGACGACGACGACGACGACGACGACGACGACGACGACGACGACAACAACAACAACAAACGTAGCAAGAAAAAACAACAGTACGAACATTAGTAACAACATCAACAACGACAACGACGACAATAACAACAACAACATGCATAATGTTAACAACGACAATACCAACAGCAACAACAATAACACTTTCGAAATGTCCAGCACGTTCTGCTACACGTTCATTTGATCCTTCTCTCTCTCTCTCTCTGTTCGTTTTCTCTCGTTAATCGAGAGAATGCATCCATCCACTGATCACGTTCAGTCACTGATAGGCTAGTCCCATCTCCAAACGTGCTGTTGATGTTGATGTTGATGCTGCTGCTTATTCGGTATGCATCAAGCTTAGCCAAGCTCAACTCGAGGGCGCGCCGCAGAGAGCCCAGCAAGCACAATTGCCCCAATGAAGACTTCTTGATTTGCCTCTTCGCTTATCTGTCCTGCTGGCCGCTGACTGGCCGAATCTTTATGCTCTTTCTCCTTTTTCTTAATTCTCTCTCTCTCTCTCTCTCTCTCTCTCTCTCTCTATATATATATATATATATATATATATATATATATAGCTCTCCGTCACGACGTCTCCTTCCTTCGATTCTCGGCTTCGATTCTCCCCCCCCCATGCGCCTGTACTAAGACCGCAAGGATATTCGAATATCCGAATAGACACACTTTTCGCAGAGTTTCGCAGTCGTGACAATGGCTCCCTCTGGGCGGTGTCCGTCAGCAAAACATCCATAAATGTTCGGTCATCATTCGCTGTCTGTTTCCAGGACTACTCTTCGTTCGCCTATTCTCCACACGCGTCTCGGCAGTCAAAGCGAGCGACGAAGAGCCACCAGGTCACTGATGTGGAGCTAGAAACAGATTTTAAATGTCGTTGCATAACCGTTGTATGTACAACACACCACCCCTTTATGCGATACGATCACAAAGGTGCCAGAATGTCAGTGCCATTCATAACAATCAGTGTTTGTGTGTGGATGTCGGAGGAAATTAAAACAGAATGTTGACGCGTGTCTGTGTTCAGAAACTCAGACACAGTAGATCGGTAAATTAGCGCAACTTGAAAAACTCGACTGTCTCATTTTCAATGAGAAAGAGAGACCAGAACTGACTAAACGAGCGTGTTTTAAAACAGCATTACAAATACAAGGGCATTTCTTGGCCGTCTCCCCATCTCCCGTAAGAAATAGGGGGGCTCCACTAAATGGTCCCCCTTTTTCCTTACGGGAGTGGAGGGAGTATTTTGGCAGTACACATGTAGCGCGATCTCAGCAAACGCACTCTGACCAAATCAAAGACTCCCTTAGATAAAATAAATGCCAGCGACTCCTGCACCACCGGGCTTATAGTGCACTGCACTATATGGGTCTGCATGTACAGCACTTATAGTAAACTCCAGCCCGCAAGCTGTACAGAATATGAATGGGGTAGACCAGTTACTATTAGGCAGTGGTTGCCCTCGTTCAAGTTTCAACAATGAGGCTAATTAAAGGGCATTCAAAAGACACTACAATGAGAAACCGAATCATCACCTTCGAACCTAAAACGCTCCACTTTTGAGACACATTCGTTCATACAGACGAGACCTGTTATTTAAAAGACGACAAGAGCATTAGGGAGTAAATTAAAAATAGAATATAGATCGTACTAATTAGCGCTCATAACGAAAACAAGCGTGTTTGTTCAATTGTAGTGTAATTGAAGCGATTCTGTGTTATGTCGTGCCGACACCATTTATTTATTTTGAGAGTGGAAAGGGAAGTGCCACCCTGCGGCAAAGCGTATATAATCACGGTATATATATATATATATATATATTGGGCCCACCGAATAAATCAGCTAAGTTTTCTTATTACTCAGCCTGATTGCCTTTTAACAATTGCGCTGGTTTCGTTATATATTAGACGACCATGGGAATGAAAAGACATACTCGTAGTGTAGTAGCACTCAAGCCACAAGCACGTTCTAAGCACTTTGTGAACAAGTTACAGGATCTTCGAGCCTACCGAGGGTTCATGATACGCGCCATTCAACGATACAAGTATACAGCAGACTCGATGGCATACCAGAGAAAGCTAGCCGAGAAAAAATGCTACAAACCCTGGTAGTGTGAAGCAAAGCCAGAGCGATTCGAAGCAAAGCGCAAAAATTGCTCGTGACTTAAAAACGTTGAGCAACGTGATGCAGATCACGACAAATCATCTCAAGGTAAAAGGCTACAAGACACGATAAGTTCTCAATCTTACGAATAAGCAGAAAGAGTTTTTTGCTGCAACACAGATAACGATGCTCTCGCCCGTTACGCGTGTGGCGAGCTTTCAAGCATCCGTCTTCTCAGACAAGAGCATTTTCACTGTTGATTAATCGGAGAACGGGTAAAACGATTGGGCGTAGCTACCGAAAGGATCCCACTATGTGTGACAGCAATTTCACGCTACAAGAGTGCAAAAACCACCCCCAATGATGATGTGGGACGGTATAACCGATGACCGCACGCCGCTCATTTTCGTCCCTCAATGAGTCAAAACTGACCGGTCGAGAAACCGCCAGTTAATTTTAAAGGGTCATCTGATGCCAGGAACCAGAAAACATTTTCGCGGCGCCTTCTTATAAGACCAAGCAGATTGTCAGGCCTGGTTCGAGGTTCACGCACGTCTGAAGAAGGGCCACCGTGGAACTCGCCGAATTTGAACCTGCCTCACGATTCTATATGGGCGATTCTTGACGCCAATGTTTGCACTGTAAGTTACAGTTCAAGCCAAAAAGGGCCATACTGAAAACAAGTGTATATATAACAGAACCTAGATTAAATGAAGAGCAGATTGGCACAAATAAAACTAGTATTTGTGAAATTATGGTCATTTTAGGGACAGGTATATACATGACCGCGCGGCTTGTGACGTGCATGCTTGCTAACTATTCAGAATCTCGAGTTCTGCGAATATTGCCGATTACTTTTAAGGCAGATTACTTTCAACCATACCTTCATACGGCAGGAACAAGTTGGATGACGTAAGAGTATTCACCGAGTTAAGTACGTGGTCTCTTCTGACACTGCTGAAGGCAATTTTAGACTCTAGGTTGACCAGAATTATAGGGCCACGGCGGGAGTTCGTAAAAGCGTAGGAAGAATGAAAGGCGACTAAAGTTTTGTTGGCAGTTGTGAAGCCTAGCTGATGAGGGCCAATTGCCGACTATAGTGCGGCTTTGTTGGCAGCGTTTACCATTTCAAATCTAACGTCCGAAGCGCAAATGAGTATGCAAGCAAATAAAGAGATCCGTTTTGCGGGAGAGAACTTTCTTAAGGTCAATCATTCTGCGGCTAAATATAAAGCGTAGAAGGGAAACGGAAGGTAAGCTCTACCGGATAACTTCCGACGTTCAAAAGGGGCTTGCAATTGCGTATCTCAAAGGGACTCAATAGACTGGTCGTGGAAGCAAAAGTATCGACACAAACTCAACAACTGCAATCCCCTCGGTTAGTTTTACTATGGCGCATCTACCCTAATCGTTTATAGAATATTTTTTGTCGTTGGCACTTCGGCCTTAGTGTACGCTGTGTTTGATAATCTGTCCTTCCGATCATTCGCAAAAGTTCTTCGTAGTTATAGCTGTCGTTCGTTTGCGACTTAAACGTGACACAAAAATGATGTATTTAGTGCTAAATAGCACTAGATAACATAAATAATATATTAGCGCACGTGTCATAAAAAAAAGCAATTAATAATAATTTATAACAAACAATATGATAATAAACAGCAACTACTCATACAAACGGGCTAAAGCTATAACCCTGGTGAAAGCAACGGACCATGCGTACATTTATTTCACTTGTGTTATTTGGAATAGAACACAAAACTGAAAACCGTGAGTTATTATCGTGCAGCTTTATAAATAGGATACACACATATTGTATATGTCAACTGGATAATCGATGCGTGAGGTAGAGGCCAGCGGTGTAGTCCGTGAGAATATTTTGGAGATGTTCGACGCGAACAATAACTAGATGTTCAACAAACTAGTTTTAAATGATCAGCGCCGCAACAAATGTTTCGTAAAGTAACTACAAACACCTTTAATTGCTGTAACATTGTACTGTCACTGCGAAACGTACTGTAGTGCGGACCATATTTGCACGGCCTATGCCAGGCGCAAAACTCACGGAAGCTAGCAATGCCCTACAATTTTTGTAAAAACTTCCCTCTAGTCTCACATAAAGTGCAATAATAATGATGATATTAAAAAACAAATGGAGATAACATCGAAAATTGCCCTTTGCAAATTGTCGTTTTAGCCGTCTTTTCGAGAGAGAGGCTCATTTTCAAGAAACGTGTATCATCATAATACATGGAGTTACATAATAGATAAGCAACTCATCCGACGGCACAACTTACGTACAAGCATACTACGTGCAGCAAGCTCGACCAGGTCGTCTAAACTACGCACAAGTGCCACAGGCTCTCGAGGGAAGCCCGAGGTCCGGGGAGAGGAATTAGGCCAATGGCAGTCTATCTGCGCATCCTGCAAGCCTGCATCATGAGCACACGCCGGACGACGCAGCCCGAGAAGTCGGTGCCGTTGGAGTGCGCTCGGCCGACTCTCAGTTTGTTGACTTTTAAGTGCCTCTATTTTATTTACAACTCGGAGGCCTGAGCCGCGTGCTTCACCGGCGGCCAGACGCCGTCGCCATAGCCGACCAACTCATACGCGGTTCACGTTTCGCCAATGGCCAATGGCCGAGTTGATGGCGTAGCAGACGGAGATTAATTGTGAAGTTGCAGACGAGAGCAAAGTTACATACGTGCCTTAGTTGACATATATATATATATATATATATATATATATATATGGGCGTACGAGGCGTTTCTACGCAGGCGTTGTTGTTGTCGTCTGTTGTTGTTATCGTTGTCTGGCACTTATGTAATAAAAATATCAAGCCTTGCTTGTTAATATTAAAGTACTTCTCTGTTTAGGTGGCATACGGTGGCGCATACGAAAGCAGTGTGTGATTCAGACGCTGCACTTCCGTATGGCTGCTCTCAAATACGCACCCACGAGATATTATTAGCCTATCATCTCATCAAGTAATTGTGTCGTGCGTAAGTGTGACATGTTGAAAGTCTTTGTTGTTGTTGTTATTGTTGTTGTTGTTGTTGTTGTTATTGCTAAAAATTTCTCCAAACGTTGCTTAAGATGAAAACCTCGTTTCGTGAGCGAGAGATTAAGAGAGTGTACAATACATTTCAATACAACTGAAAACTGCTTCGAAAAGATTTCCCATGCCTTCGTACGATATTGGTCTGTGACGAGTCGTCGATAAAATCCATTAGCGGCATCGGAGCCGAACATTTCGAGACGTGTGTACGGGCCGGGTCCGGCCGTGTGTCCAACCGTTTGCTCACTTCAACCGTACCGTCGAGCCGTCGTGTTTGATTTCACCGCCATCGCCACCAATACCACAGCTGGCAGCTACAGCCTAATCTAAAATTGCCTACTCGAGCCGCTCGAGTCTCGAGCGTGCCGGGCTCTGTTGCCGCTGTGTTACTCTTGCTTTCGTTGTGGCTATCGTGAGGCACTGCAGCTGCCCGAACGCACCCCCAGCAACGCACGGCAATTGCATGAATGACGATTCCAACAACAACAACAAAGACGACGACGATAATGACGACGACTACCCCCTCCCCATGTACTACTAGTGCTGGCACTGACGGCTATTACGTGCCCCACAATTGCTGATAGGATGAATCGAAATAAGCGACGCAAAATACGCACCAATGTAAATTCGAAATACGTCACTTAAAATATACATTACTACTATATAGAATTGCATAACTCATTAAAATTCGTGCAGCATTAAAAATGCAGAAATGCAACAGGTAAAAAAATGCCACTAATATTATAAATATGTTACTAAGCGCACTATATTTATGTGACAAATCGATTACCACAACAATACCACAAATAGTTAGAAAAAATACCACTAATATTCGAAAACGAATTACCAAAAAACACCAGTATTATTTGAAAAAGAATTACTAAAAATGTTATCAGTGTTATTATTATTATTATTATTACTAAACATAGAACTAGTGTTGCTACTGCATTGTGAGCTGCTGTGAGATGCTCGACATAGCTGTCCGTTCGTTCGTGCGCTATCCTCTTTACTGTAACCACAGATTCGCGATAGCCGGGCGATCGCCGAAAGGCGGCAGGCGAAATTGTCGGCATCCCGCCGTCAATTTTATGGTCGGCCATTCGGCGACGACATTCGTTTGTGTGGTGGTTCGGTTCACTGGTTTGCCTTCGATTGCGGCAGTCTCCCGCATCGTTCTCGGTTGTGTGGTTTGCCTTGAAGTCTTCGTGGTGGACTTCTTGCGTGGTTTCCATCGTCAACGATAATGTTCTAGTCTTTGATGCTGCTGCTGCCGCCGAATAATCGAATTGTGGCCCACAAACGAAACAATTCCGAATACTTCGTTCTAGCTTGTGTCTCTTCTCATGCTTACGATGCTCGCGATCTCCTCACGACAGCCCCAGTCACAACAGGGCCGAATCGAATCGCCGTCGAATGCTCGAGCTATTGGCTTAGCAACCGGGTTTTGGTCTTGCGCCCACTTTCAGATTTCCGAACGGGCATTGCTGCTTGATTAGGAAGTGCTGCACGCAATTGCAACGACGCGTTCTGGCTGCTCTATCAGCTAGTATGCACGCAACGCTAGAAAATGAGGCTTACAGAGGGGAGTTCAGGAACTGGAATGATGATTTGACAAATTGTTGACACCGACGAAGGCTATTTCAGAATCACCTAAAACCGTCCGTTCCGTGCAAATGTCTGTTTTCTCTGTAAAGAAGAATGGTAAGCGATGGTTTGCACGAAATAAAGAGAATACATGTGCATATACGCATACATGCATTGTTTGTATTGCACTAACACATCCATGCACAAAGTTGGTGGCATCGAAACTTACCGCAACGCCAGCTCTGCAGAGCATAAAGTGTACGGTCTGTGTCACATCGGCGGCGTGCATATTATTATGATAAGGGTTGTTGAACTTCTTATAGCCGGCCTCTATCTGGGTGAGGAAGTTTTCTAGGAAGAGGCTGGACATCTTGAACTTGTGGACGAGACCGTATCGGTTGAGAAGATCGAAGGACAGGTAGCGAAGCGCCTGCTCGCCAGACAGCTCGTTCAGTTTGAACACATTGAAACTCCTGCAACGACAACAGAAGCAAGTCAAATCGTGCGTGATAAACGATACCGAAGCAATAATCGTCACAATAAGAACCGTGTTACATCTGCAACACGACATCGGCTGATCGGCTAGCGGAAAGGGAACAGAATAACAAAAAAAGATATACCATCACTATATAGGCCATATGCTCTTTGGTTGCAGGCTATCCGTCTACACCTGCCTACACCTGCCGCTTGACCCGTTGCGCAGAAGCTATGTCGGAAGATTTTGGACCTCAGACTAGAGATTAGATAGAAACTAGACCCCACTAAAGTGCCGGTGGGCATGTTGTCCGGCAATTGAACTCAATTAAATGCTGAACTAGGGTCAAGCACTGCAGTGGACTAAGGGACGTCAAAGGGTTTGGGAAGTTCGGGGCCGCCTGCTAAACTGAATTTCTTTCGAGTCAAGGTAGTTGTATATAGGGTGTTGGCTTTCACCCATAATAATAATAATAATAATAATAATAATAATGCCAGATCTCGTGCCTCCTCGAATCGTCAAGGTCGCATTGCCTAGCTTTGCTGGTCGGCTAGCTAAGCGCCTTGCTCTGTTGTTGGAAAAGCACTTTTACTACAACGGTGTCTTTTACTGCGAGAGGCCTGCCAGCGTACGCATGCATGTCGCGTCTCTAGCTATGAACTCAGCTTATACGAGTATTAAGACAGTAAAATAGTCACACTCTTTATGAGTCAGGGGTTTGTCTCACTAGCTCGAGTAGGTTGCTTGTAGTTACTTCGAGCAAAGCATCAGCTTGTACGCCTCTCTCTCTCGCCTTTCCTATTACTCTCTCTTGCTCACGGCTCTTCTCTAACCCTTCCTATGCTTCTCTATCTCCCTCTCTCGCCCTCTCTTTCTCTCTCTCTCTCTCTCTCTTGTTTCCTTTATCGCTCTAGCTCATTTAATTTTTCTGTCTGTTAAGGGCACAAGAAGCCTAAGGGAAGCCTTTGCGCACACACGAGCTTACTAGTGTACTCGGTTTCGAGGGAGGCAAGTTATGAATGTGTCGCGTATTGTCCAATTTAACGGCGGTATGCCAGTACCATACTAGCGGGGGAATGTAACTGTTGGCGTTTGGTAGCAGGCAAACGAATACACCGAGAGACAAAGAGTTAGACGACAGACGTAAAAGTCATCTCTCTTGCGTTTGCACCTGCACCAAGTCGCAATAGAATCGATGCACTATTTACCGCAAGAAAACATTTCACTGGAACACTTTGCACACTGCGACTGTGTGATACCGTCCATCTGGACCCTGAGTCAACTTCCGTTCAATCTGCGGTCATTGTATACCGGTTAATTAACGCGGCTATCTAGTGCAGTGTAGGTCCCAACCGTCTCAGTGCGTTTCTGTGCGTGTGGGAGTGCGCATTCAAATGGAACCGAGTCTTGGTTTCGGCCTCCCGCATAGACCTACCTACCTACGCTAGCAAACAACGGCGGAAATGTAGGCACACGCATGTCAATGCAATGCCAAAAACATGGTCTACGTTCGCACCCCGATGCTCCGATGGCTTGAACGAGACGAAAGCGCCACGCTGGATATCGGCCGCAAGTGTTATATAGCCATTTCGTAGGGCGAAATCGCTCGCCATAGGTGCTCGTGACAGGTTAGCGTAAATGCAAACTTAATATACGATCAATCTCAATACGCCTCAATGAGCCCAGATGGATGCGCTTCGCAGGCCAGACGCCAGAAGAAGAAGGAAGACATCATCGGCACGAACTTGATCTACGCGTCGTAGTAGTAGTAGTTCAAATTCAATTGCTTGCAGGCTGGTGTGAGCGAATGTTGGCAATGATGTGTGCTTGCGACCTGTGCTCTGGCTCGTCGATACGTACCAGTCATCAGTATTTTTGAGCAGTTCTACGATGGGAGGGGGTACTTGTAAGTGCACCGCCGCAGAGGGCGACACTCTTCGATACAGACGATCCACCATGATGCCGGCCCGAATCGCGTTAGCCACCGACCGGAAGCGAGGCTTATCCTCGGACCTGCAAGATGTTGTCAGGAGGAGGAGGAGGAGGAGGAGAAGGAGGAGGAGAAGGAGGTGGGAAGAATAGGCGCGATCGATCACGCAACGAACACATTAGACGAGAGGGGGCAATCAAGGGGCACATTGATAGACGTTAGATAGCGTTCGAATCAGTTAGCGTTGATTATGTGCATGTATATATTTATGCATGTAAACCTACATATATATATATATATATATATATATATATATATGCGGCAGACTAAATTATCGAACAGTTTATATGATTTAAATACAAGGTTGTTTGCAACCAATGTATACAATGTCACCATAGTAATAATAAAATAATATATGAAGCCAACATGAAGCATCAAGTGTGACATACTACAGAGCGAGCGCATCTGATTCAAAAGGTATTCAACATATATCGAACATTTTATATGATTTAAATACAATGATGTTTGCAAACAATGTATACAATGATACCATAGTAATAATATATTAATTTATGAAGCCAACATGAAGCAACAAGTGTGACATACTACAGAGCAAGCGCATCTGATTCAAAAGATATTCAACAAAGAAACGTTAAAGAAATTTATTGAGTTATACATATATATATATATATATATATATATATATATATATATATATATATATATAAATACTTTACAAACATTGATCAAATTCGTGTAGCAGAAAAAAACGCCTGTCAAATATATCAATAATGACAGACAAATGTTGCCGGGCTACGGAATTGTATACCATGTTATGTATAAATATATATATATATATATATATATATATATAAAATAATTCACCTTTGCTTATTTGTCAACATGTTCAACTCATAATATGCATATATAATAACTATAAGTATAACATAGTACAAAACAATTGTTTACACCCCGTTATGAGTTAAATCAAACATATGGTACTACACTAAGTAAGTAACATAAACAACATAATATAATCAAGAGCTTTCTCGTCCGAACTGGGAAAAATAAATCGAGCTCCTACAGTCGTCCAAGTGTTACCGCAGCGCCGGCACATATAGCTCGCGTCTGGCTGTGGAATTCCAGCGTACGGTAAAGCAAATGTTAACGTAGTAAATGTCGGTGGTATCTGGGATACCTGTCAAACGTATTGCTGGCAGAATTCCAACAACGCGTTTGTGGCTGGGAACTGAAAGCTCTGTCCCAGGTCATCGATATGGAAAAAGCGGACCCCGCACGCAAGCGCATACACTAATCTGTTTCGTGCGTTGGTTGCAAGGAAGACCGACCCAGTGGTGACTTGGAAAACGTTCTGTAGTTTCATTTTATCGAGCTGTGAGTATCTGTGAGCCTGTAACTCTCACGTAACTAGGATGACATTTTCAAATTGAAAAGGCTCGTAGCGTTTTGTATGCCACCCGATCTCCAGGTCTTCCAGGCTTTCCAGCAACGCTCTGTGCCGATCTGCCGACAAAAGGGCGCCGTTCTCCGAAAAGAGACGACAATGCCGAGGTGGCAAACGTTTTCTACAAACTCCACCTGCGCCGCTCCTTGCAGCCGGAGTCTCTGCGAGCGACCAGCCGCGACGTAATTTGGCAGTTTTGGCTTTGGCAACATTCACTGTGAGACCGTTAAGCGAAAGATACGACTCAAGTGAACATTGTGCTTTCTAAAGTTCTGTTTGAGTTCTGTTATATATATATATATATATATATATATATATATATATATATATATATATATATATATATATATATATATACATTGAGCCTATAGACGCCAATGAAAGTCACAAATAGTGGTACTTTAATTTTCTCAAAACACGCCTACTTATTATCTAATCCAAACCGAAAATTTTTATTTTTTTTTCATATTAGGCGGTTTACCGGATTGAAGCATTCAAGTCTCTCATATGTCGCGCACTTCTGACCTCAACGTTGACAAGTACATGATTCTTTAGCTTTATAGTAGCTAGGTTGTGCACAAGTTTCATGGTGAAACCCATGCACAGGGAATTGAAGATCAAGATAACGATTTTCACATTGGGATTCCTCTATATATATATATATATATATATATATATATATATATATATATATATATATATATATAGAGAGAGAAAGAGAGAGAGAGGGGGGGAGAAAGATATAGATCTAGGCTTGGGCTAGTCCACATAGCTAGGGTGCCTCTCACCAAAGCGGCATTCCCTCTCTGAACATCCAATAACAGACGTTGCAGTAAATATTCGCCCGCCCTCTTGTCTCCTATATCTATATATATATATATATAGTTTCGCCAAGGTTCAGCGATACCTCCGTGCTTTAGTAAAACGAAGTCCAATTCTGCTTACATTTGTTTCTTTTGATCTAAACATCATCTAGATGTAATAATTTGCTTGCTGCACTTTTGTGCTGCCCTCGATATATATTCAAGTATTTACTTTCAAGCTGCGTCTGACACGAGCACAGACATTTGACGCACCCTTAATCGACCATAAGATTTGTCATATATATATATATATATATATATATATAATCTGTGGTAACGCGGTTTCAATTCGGATACAAACGATACTACAGGAATATGTCAAAGAAACGTGTTGTAAGGCAATATACATAGGTTGCCATGAGACTTAAGGAAATTGTCGTCGTTAGTACTCAACAGATTTACGATTCGGCCCCAAATAGTGAACATATGTGTAGTAAAACAAACGATAACGACAGCTGGGCGGCAGCCCTTATCCATGGTAGTAAAGACGCTCAGCTGAAGTAATTTAGTAAAATACCGCTAAAGTGTGTAAGTGGTGGCTAGCTTGGTTAGTACGTTACGAAGTCGCCGACAAGCATAGACCTATGCGGGACATTTAAAGAAAATTTTTTGCCCTACACTTAGGAAAGAAAAGAGGCCTACTAGAATGGTCCTAAACTGGCCTAGAACTAAGGCTCACCTAGAAATTGG
>QVRM01004906.1:535000-637500 GCA_003439945.1 Dermanyssus gallinae | reverse complement strand
CTCCTCTACTGAATGCAAAAGCTTTCATTTTATTGAAGTGAAATTTTAATCCACGCTGCGCCGTGTGGTGTGGTAAAATTGCTGAAAAGCTTCGTGTAGGCTAAAGTTTTCGGGCTGACCTTCAGCCAAGATTTAACGTCCACGGGACTGCTTTTCGCATTGGTTCATAGACGGACCCCTATAAATACAAATGCACAACGGTGGGTCTCGAACCCGCGCACCTATGTGTCTCCTCCGGTTGCGAGGCGCAGACGAATGCACCACGCCACCAGGCTGGACTCCTGTAGGCTAACGCACTCAGCGACGCAGTCACAACTTGCACAAAAACGTGTATATATCGCTGCTAACAATGTCAATGGTAGGTTACTGACCAAGACCGAAAACAACGGGAGGCTCAGATTGTTGCTCCGTGTGACATCCGCCCGCTAATCAATGTGGGGGTGCTTACCTATTTCATCATTAAGACTAAGATTGTTGCCCAAGATATAAGCGATTTAGAGTTTTTTCCTTGGTGGAACATTTGGCGGTAGTCCTAGCTTACCTAGCCTTCACCATACGATCTGATCCCTTGATACTCGAGTGTCGAGTTCTGCCAATTTAAAATCGCCAAATAGTGAGCGCAATGACATACCACAACGTGATACGGCAACCACACAGTGCTTAGGAAACACGAGATGTTTTCTAAGAAGTTACGGAGTAAGATAGATTTGCCTCATTTGAGGCCATGATGTTGTTTCGGTACGAAACCTTGCGCTTCCAGGAACACTTTGATTCGCTGTATAAGAGTATTAGCGTCAATAGCTTGTATAAACAACTTTTTCTTCGTAATACCTCGCCGCGACGTAAGTTCATTTGCATTCCCTCTTCTTTTGGGAATTACCGTAAGTATACATACACTTTTTTACACTGTACTGGAATCTCTTCGTCGTCCAAATATCTGTTTAGAAGGAAGCCGCAGAAAGTCTAGCCTTTACTTGATGTGGACGTTTTGAATCCTATTTCGTCTCTCAAACTATCTTCGTCTTTTGAAACGGCTTTGTTTGTTGCGGCTTTAAAATTTGCTTCAATTTTGGGACTTATAGGTAAGTGTGGTCTGCTTGCAAATGCGATTAAGTCCTTTTCCGGTCCACAGTGGATGGCGCCCAAGGTTGGGAGGCGTAACTAGCCGAACTTACACATTGTCGATGCTCCTTGACCGCCTCAAATGTACTTTTTTCGTCGTTTGTTAGTTAGCGATATGCCATTTCGCTCAGCGTTAGAATAAATTGAGTACTTCTGTGCTGTTCAGGTTGGTCGAAACCGCTTGCAGCCGTTTTGCACATCTCCCGTTGGCCTCATGTATATCGCAGCTATGTTCAGCCTCAGAAAAGCTAGGTCACAGTACTGTCGTCTAGATGTTTTTGATAATTATACTTTTATTTAAGACAAATACAGACGCTTCTTGTCTTCTCTCAGCCAGCCCTTTTTCTTGTGCAGTTCGTGCTACAGAGCTTGTTACATAATAGCCATCCCAAAGCATACCATCGGCTTACGTTTCCCTCAAAATAATTCTGGGCTGGCTAGCCTGGACAGCGACAGTATGGCTGCGGAACACGGAACGTGCTATTTATTATACACGGGTGTAAATATCGCGACAAAGGTCAATTTGTGTATTCGCGTTTCGAATAAAACCCCCACGGCTCAAAGTCGCTGGATCGCAGTTCAGCGAGATGCCGGCTGTTACCTGGCAGAGCTTCTTATCGCGCTCAGGTAACAAACAGCTGGTCGGTCGCGTAGCTAACTAACTCTCTAAGATAAACTTCAATTCGCTGCACGAGCGACGAGGAACTGGATGGAAGAAGAGAAAACTGCGAGGCCGGCTTGGTCGTCCGTTTCGTCGCAAGGGGTGGTATGGGTTGGCACCCTTGCGCGACTACACTGCCCACAGCCAGCTCACTACCCTGGTAGTGAGCAGTAGTAGTAGTAGTAAGTAATGGGCCATGAAGCCAGGCCCGCCGCGTTCTTCGTTACAGCTCGCTCGGTTGCGCGCGCCGGCTGCGTAGCCGCGCCAACGGCTTGCTTATGATCAACACGGGCGCTGAAAGTAATGATGCTGCCAGAGCTTCTAATGCGGCCTGTAGGCCCTGCTCCATCTGCAGTATCCTAACCAACCGCACCGGCAGCGGGGAGTGAAGCCCACTCTCTATGACGTGATGTGTCGATGGTAATGGCGACAACGACGGCAACAACAACAACAGCAGCAACAACAACAACAACAATGGCAACAACAACAAAAACGGCAACAACAACAACAACAACAATGCTGGTACTTACAAGCTCCTCTAACCCTGACCCAGCTAATGATAGATCCCTTAAGGTCTCTCGTCATCGTATCGGACGCAACCGAACCTGCAAGCAGGTGGACGGCGTCAACCGGCTGCGACGGCGATTTCGGCGCTATGTACCGAGCGAAATGGCTTAGTGGCAAAGCCTTTGCCTTGCATTCGGGAGGACTGGGTTCGAGACCCAGACAGGCCACTCTTAAATTGGTTTGCATGGTTTCCAATTTAGACAAGGTAAATGCCGGAGTGGATTAAAATTAGCCATGACATGAATAAACCAAGGGAAAAAATAAAATAAAAAACACCTTCTATGTGACCTGTTAACATAGAATTGTGTGTTCGGTTGCAGTGCAACGTAATACGTCTTACTAACTAAGGAGGGATGCTAACATCACCAACAAGTTGACTCGCGCTAATTAGGAGGTACTGAAACACTATAGCCGTCGACATTTACTCCGTTCTGTTCTGGTAATCTTGTTTTGGACGTGGTTTGAAACTGCCACTGCTGCTGCTGCTGTTGGTTTAAAGCAGGTTTGTCTGCGTTAACATCCTTATAGAGGAGTGTTGTGGATATAGTTTCCCGTGTTCTAATACGAAAGACGCGAATACGCAGCGACTACAGACGATATTTTTAAATGTGCATAATAGATTTTATGTAATTCGGGCATCGTGGCTTGCGCCAAGATGTTGCCATTGCTATAGACGGTTGCCTCTACCATCGCAAGGGCCTACGTGTGACCTGTGTTTCATACTACAATTGCGAATGATTGTTATTTATTGAATTTTTTTCTGCCTTTCAAATACCGCTGTGCCGGCTTCCGCTCTGTTGACTTAAAATGCTCGTTGTTCTGCCATAGTCACTGGTGCATCGACTCAAGCTTCTTGCACAAGCATCTAGGATCTAAATGTAAACGATCCGTACTCAAAATGTTTCGGTATAATTATAAATAGTCATTTTCCCATTTTATGATCATTAGGTTTTATTGTCTTGTTTACAATTGGGGCAGGGGGGGGGGCTATTACTAGAATTAGTCTAGCCAACTTCAAAACTCATAGTGTTCAGTATGATACTCATTAAGTAGTTGCACATTTTCACTTTGTCTTATCTATAAGTGCAGTTTTTTCAATTCTTGTTGGTATTACTCTATGATTTCCTGACACTTTAGACGCTATGGCAATAGAAATACTAGTATAAGAGCTACGCTGTTCTTCTTCTTATTATTAGGATTGAATACACGTATTGGAGGTTCCAGCGCTGTTGTACAGGGGCTAGGGCTTCACAAGCTATCCAACCATAATAGTTTAAAAATACAAAGAATATCAATAACAAAACGCACTTTAAACTGTAAAAGAAATACTATAACACCTGTGTACCTTGTAGTTACGGCAACCGCAGCCTTCGACTGTGCCACCATATATGCGAGTCTCGTCAAACATAATTGTCGTCACTAGCCTAGCCTTCTTACAAGCAAGTTGCCTCAGCCTATGTCTCACTGTTTTTTTGAGCCACCTAAAATTTAAAGTGTGGGCTCGACCGTGGCCAAATTATGTCTGTAAAAGCTACTCCGTTAAAACGCTGTCTCCTCTCTACCACACCACGTTTAGTCGTTGTTGCTCCAAGCATGTGACTAAAAGCATCCGATCTTATTAGAGGGCTAGCAGCCACCTGCACTATCTAAAGTTCGCTATGCTAGAAAACGGAGCGTAATGGCCTCTTAAGCTCTACTGGTCGTTCCTGACGCCCATGCTTTAGGAAACGAACTTGTACGTGTACGCTTTATGCCGCAGGGGATTGTATAGGTTTTTTTTTACCATTAAGGCAAACGCGAATTATCTTATTGAATTAGTTTTTTCATTACAGTTATTTTTATATATTATCTTATTAAATCAGTATCTTGGGAACGTAAGGTATATACACTTCCGGCTCTTACGAGCAAGTAAACGCGTAAACTGCAATATAACTCAACGAAAACAGTTCCCGTGGGAATATGATCGTCTTCGTTTGTGTAGTATTGTGCTAAATGCGACGGTCTGATAACATCGCTCACTTTCAAACAAAGCTCATTTCGGCAGCTAATTATTTTGTTCGCAATAGGAAATAAGGTGGATGACAGACCGCCGCTTGTCCTCACAATATTCAAATGGAAACATCCGTATCCATATTTCGTAAGAGACACTTTTGCAACGATAGGGATATATATATATATATATATATACAAACTCTAACCCAGACCTGCTTTCCTTCTCCCTTACAACTTTTTCCTAGAAGAGGAAGGTTGGAGACCTGGATACACTTACTCTCAAGCGTCTGGTATAGTCTTGCATGTCACAATCGTCATGCTTGTACCAGGTACATAATTCATGGCTATCATTACCTGCCCTGTTAGGGTATAAAATTTCACGTAAAGTACATGTCGCGCATCTGTCGACTGAATTCTCAGGCAGGTGCCAAGTATCGGAACCCATTCCTGCTAAGATTTTGGTTAAATTTGGGCTCACCTTGATTTTGCAATCAGACGATATCAAAATAAACTATGGGATCAGGATAAGATCAAGAATAAAATAAGGGAAGAGATGAAGAGCAGTTGCGTTTCCGGCTCTCAGTAAAGATTACTTTTTACTGGCATGGTTGCCATAGTGGTTACTAGAAACAACCACATTATGTTCCTTTTCCTATAAAATTCGGGCATAGTTAGAACAAAATGGCTAAATTTGATTAAGTATATTAAACATGAAACACCACAAATGCGGCACCGGCATGACCTCGTTGTTTGCGACCTGTTGTCAATGAGAATTGTTTCCACTTCGCTAACTAAACGTTAAGTGTCTCGCAAGCGAATCCGAATTTTCGCACATGCAACATCTGGCCAACCACATCCGTATAACAAGAATGAGTTAATTTCAGTGTCACTCCTAACCAAGCCAATTTCGCCCTTCCTACTTCCGTTCCACTGAACAATCCGCAAGAATTAGCAAATTTACTGACACTCTTGGACAAGACATTTCCGTGTCACTTTCCGTTCCATCGGGACGTTATTACGTTAACGCAATCTACAACACCCCAAGCCCGGCCAATCTAAGTTGGGATACCCTGTATATATATTTTTAAAAAATGGCATAATCGGGTCTCTGATGGGTGACGTGAAGACTCATTTGGGCGGACTCAAGTAATTTTCTTCTCGACTTCATGTGTTTGGCGGCGGCGTGCTGTTGTTCTTTCCGTTTCGCTTGGAGCGCACTTGGAGCTGTTCGAGTTCCGTTGGAGAATGGCTGAGGTTCTCGCAAGTACGATCTCAATGCTAATTTCTAAACAAGCCAGGCGCTGGCTCTGTCACCGTCCTTGCTCTCGTCGCCACCAAACGGACGGTGGACCGATCTCGGCGCTTCCATTGTACTGTGCTAGGCTTTCTGAGGCGCGCGCGGCCCACTGGTGATGTGTGAACATTGAACTTGTGTATGGGTGAGGATTAGAGGGAGGGAGAGACCCCCCCCATATCTCCGATCGAACCATTCGGCCCTCCGAAATGTCACCACCAACGTGAGCGAGAGAGGAGGCCGTGAGGGGGGTGGTCTAGTCCCGGATCTTATATTCCACGTCCTGTGTATCCCGTGTACCGCGGCCCCGCGCGTACGCTTTTAGAGCACCCAGTTCAAATTGCTCCAAAGGAAGCTAATTAGTGCGACCTAAACGCCACCGTAGCACTTCACTCAAGTGTCGAATATTGAAGGCAAATTGCAGTTTCGTCTAGCAGGACGAGATGCCGTCATGATACTTCGTCGGCCAACTAACAGCGTGTCAGCAACGAATACGGCCTATGTATAGAACGCATATTCTCGGGATGGCTCGGAGAGGCGTGTGCGTAGGTGATGTTTCAGTGTACACGAACCGACTTGTCATTCCAGGGCTGCGGGTAGCTGTTTTGCCAGGCAAGGTCGGGTCTCGATGTTTATGCGAGTTCAGTTCGGCCTTAAGTAGGCTTTTTCGACGCTCGACGTTCGTTCGAATGCATTGCAAACGCTCGACGTCACAATAGTAGCATCTAATAACTTTCGAGCAGGATATGTCGGCTATAAAATCTTGTCTATGAGCTTATTCGAAAAGCATATATATATATATATATATATATATATATATATATATATATATATATATATATATATATATATATATATATATACAGAGTCTTCCAGAATTTCAGAATTCATCCAACAAACTTTAAGGTACAGTACAACTCGATGAAAAAATATTTTTTCAATAGAATAAAATACAGAAAATATAATCGTTAGAAGTGAGAGCCAAATTGCTAAAGATAATTTGAATTGAGCTTTTTATCTTGACATATCTTTACTAAATCTGTGGCTGCAAGAGTCTCAGTCATCCTATCGACAAACCAATCATACCTGCATGTTTGGAAGAATAAAATGCTTCTGTTGATTGTTAGGACATTTTACGTTAGCTCCAAGCAGAACAAATGCTATATTTCAACTGATTTTTAACAAATAAAACGTTTATCAATAAAAAAATTGCGTTCAATTTACGAATTTTTTAGAGGATATTTTTCGTCCCTTTTCTATTTGTTTCATTGAAAAAAAAATATTTTTCGCCGACTTGTACTAGACTTTAAAGTTTGTTGGACACATTCTGGCACCCCCTATATAAATGTTTCTTAAGTAAGTAAATCTATAACGCCGCAACTAGAGAACGGGAGTCGAGAAGGAGAATCGATCTCAAGAGACGTCTCTATTAAAAAAAAAAAAAGATGAACGCGCGATACCGTCTTCTGCAAAGCACAAAGCTATACAATTTCAGGAGCACACACAAGCGCCGATGACGCAACTCGTTTACTTTCTGCTGGTGCTGCTACAGCTGTTGCGAGTGCTGCTGGTCTGGAGTTACTGCAAGCAAAGCTGCGGTCCTGCGGTACACCGTCTACTCCTAGTTCCAGCAGCATTCAGATAAGGCTTTTTGGAGGAGTTATCTTCATCGAGCCCACTCCCGCTGTTTCCCGCCTAACGTAGCTTCTTCGAACAAAGGCGAAAGAAGTAAAAGAAGAAGAGAAAGCCAACTGAAGCACAACGAGGTAAACTGGGAGATAGAGACCGAGGCGGAGCAGGAATCGGAAAAGGAATAGGATGAAAGAGAGGACAAGAAGGGGAACAGACTGAAAGACGCAGCGCAAGGACGTACCGTACCTCCGCGTATAGGAAGGAAAGCTCTGCAAGCGGCCGGCTATCCCGTGCCGAATTGAGGTCTAGATGAAGTAGGACAGCATTACCTAGGTAGTTGCATGGGTTTGCTTGTTGAGGACTCTGCAGCCGAGCCGCCCGTCGCGCACCTCCTGCCCACTTGAAAGCGGCCCTACAAATTAAAGCTGCTGTTGATAATGACGCTGACGGCGGCAGCGGTAATAGTAGAAGTAGCAGTAATAACAGCAGCAACAGAAACAACAAGACAGCAATACGAATCGTAACAACAACACTAAAGGTGCCAATTCTATTTAGGAAACTCCAAAAGAGGAAACAGAGATTTCGGTTGACGGCGAACCGTTGCAGCGAACTTGCCGTGCTTGAGTCTACTGCAGACGTCCCTTGTGGACATCAGACGACGGGCGTGTGGCGAAACGTCAAATAGAGGAGAAAAGCGATATAGGTAATGTAGGCTGGTACTACTGTTATCTGTGCTAGACTGTGTAAAAGTACAAAAAGATAACTTAAAACTTTGTAAGCTTCTCGTTAACACGATTTCGGTCAACCTAGCAAATTCCTCAGACACGTAGGGACACTGAAGGCGCCTATTCAACGCCGTCACTAAGAAGCATTTTCTGTAGATTTACTAAGGCTGGTTAACTCGCTCTTTTTCTTCTTTGCTGACCTACAAACAAGAACAACATTACTGATAATAGTCCAATAATGAGAGTGGTGGGTCGTCGTGTGTATACACGCAGACGATTAGAGACCCGATCTGTTTAATCCAAATAATGTAAACGTCACCTTTCTTCGTTGGCATGAGCCCACGGAAAAGTTGTCGTACCCACATAATAGCTAAAAATCAGTTAAAAAACTTTGACGCTTGTTCACGTCACCAGTCACTTACCCTATAGGATGTTATAATCAAGTATTCTAGCAAGCCTTATACATGAAAACCACAATGTATTTATAGTGGAGTACCTCCTTAGTTTAGAGGTGACAGCTTACTCTAATAAAGTGACAATTCCTTTTAAGAGAATACTAAATAGTAAGATATTTTAACATGTCTGTCAACATATATATTATAATATATATATATATATAAATATGTTGGAAGGACTAGACCGGGTAGTGCAGATTTGGCTGTAGCAAAGCGCACGGACCCCTTTGCCGACAAGCTCATCTAGCACAGGCATAATCATTTTGTTATTTCGCATCGTGCCCAAACATTGCGGACGCCGTAGTCGGGCTAACGCGCTGTTTGGGCGGGATAAGGGAGTGCAGAACAAAATGCACGACTAAATTCTTTCAAATGCAGTTGCTGATCATCGTCTCTTTGTACTGGAAGCGGGATGGGGGGAGGTAGAATGATTGCCAATACGCAGTCCGTTTTTCATGTATCCTAAACAAGACGCTGGTTTATCCGTCGGCAAAGTTCAATCCCAGTTGTAGCTTCGGAGCTCCGCGATACGAGGCTGTGTCTCGAGGGAGCAGTTCAAAGCAGTGAAGCCCTTTGGAACTTGCCCTTCTTTCTTTGACTGTGGCTGGCCCGGCCAGTGTACAGATAGATGTTCTATGCTCCAGTAACGCTAGTGCAAACAGACACTTCATCACCGCGAACCAGTGAGGATTGCCATAAGGAAAACGCGAAGAAAAATAAGAAGACGACAACAGCAGCAACACGAGAACGATGATACGTAGAAGAACATCATGCACTCTGTAGCAGTGCGGGGAACCTGCGTCCCCTTGCGTCGGTTTGCTGTACAATGATGAATCCGATTATGCGCGCCAGCAAATCGCTTCAATGAAAGTGATACGCGAAAAGCACTGCGGCTTTACAGACGACTCATCGATAAACCTGAGTGAAAGAAGAGCAACCTCGACTGGTCAATATAATACGACGCTACGAGGAATTCATACATGTCGACGGGGCAAAGTAAAAAAGAGATGGCCGACCATTTTGGTTCCCTAAAGTCGTGAGTTCGACCACAAAGTGGCGTGCATTTTTTTCGAGGCGATCTTACTTTGGAGAGACTTACAGAGATGGGGTTCGTGTTTTTCTAACCAAAAAACACACAACAAATAAAATTAACACTAGTCTACTATATTTACCGTTGACAAAAACGTGCTGTGTTGACCCACAAATCGGGTCGACATCATCGGTATCTCTCTGGCTAGCTACTCAACGCTTAGATCGGTGACGACAGCACATGCCTAATCGAACTTGCTAGTGTGCCGTATTTTGTTGATACCTGTGCCCTGACGACACTGTCTTCCTCGTCAACCGTACACATGCCGCGCCGCATGCATCCGGCGGTGTTTACTGTTCAAACTCTCTAAATCCAGCCGGTAAACAAAAATAGCCGATCAATGGAACTGTCTTCGTTTGAAGATCAGATAGCACCGACATCCGAATGTCCGACGCTCGGTATCGGTAGTGCTCTATCGATCGAGGTAATACGACATAACGGTTGTGTACGGTTTCGAAATCACGACGCCTTCATAGGCTTCATAGGCCGTGCAATGCTGAGCAGGCCGTTTTGCACGGCTGCAATGTGGTTACACGTTCATTTTTTCGATTTTTTTTTGTTTCTGACACACGCATAGCAAAAATAGACGTGCCGATGCAGCCCATTTAGATGAGCCCATCATGATAAGAGAAAAGTACCCAGATTTGTGCACTTTGGTTTTTGTCCTGTGTGTCGTTCTCATCCCAGTTGGGTTACTAGCCGCTCCATGTTTCTAGAGTAGCACAAATGTTTTGGCCTAATGTCGACCAGGCCTACGCCTACCTACCTAGCAACTTACTTTCAAGTGGCATTCTTGAGTCTGCTATCTCCATGTGTCACTTGCGAGGGTCGCGCCTCTCTTTCGGGGTCATCGGTTAGCGATGCTCAGTTTGACCTAGACGCGAGTTCGAATAGGAACTCGCGACGAACAACGAACAAATAACAACCAGCTTCGTCGTCAAAGCGGCCGTCGCACAAGCGTGGACCGAGACGTGGCCACTGCTATACAGTTGAACATCGAATGCAGCTCAGGCTTTTTGTCTATGCACTGGCTGTGGTTCGTTTCGTTTTCCAATACGCGAGGAGGAACGCGATAATTATTAAATTATCGCGTCTTCATTGGGTCGCCATTAGCTTCACGAGATTAGAGCCCACTCGCCCGCTTAATTGCGCAGACAATACGGCCGGCTACAGCCATAGAGACAAGTAAAGAAAGAAGAATAGTAATTATTACAATTATACGTGCGCACAATTAAGGCCCGTACCCAAATTTCAGTTTTCGAACGGCACTATTAAAGAGGATGCTTAACACAACGCGGTGCTTAGCCTAGCCTTTAACCAGTCTTTAGTGTAAGCATTTTATAAGGTCGTGGAAAGGCTAACACTAGGCTTTGTAGGCAAAGTAACGGCAATGTCGTTAGCTCGTCAAAGGCAAGCTGAATTTACCAAACTTCTGCATTTTGCAGTACGATTCAGTGTTTCATCAGGTGAGAGGTCGGCTGAAGAGACGCACATTCGATGTTTTAATGTGTCTAAAAGGAGAAAGTGTTGTGTGCGTTTGCATATCGAGTGGCGAATGCCGACAGGTGCGGTTTGTAAATACCGCACTGCACCTGCCGAACTCGATCTTAGTCTGTAGCTGTAGCCTGGATTGCACTGTTGTCAGGCAAACACACGAACTGCAAAACATCGATAAGCCTGAAGCCTAGATTCGATCGTTCCCAAGACTACAAAGGTTAGCCGGAGGCGCAAAGACCTTATATAAATGGGATACGAGAAGCTCAACCCCTTCGGGTTACTTCAATATCGAAGTGACCAGGAACACATCGAAAGCCATAGACCAGACCCCAATCGAAGCTCGGACTAGGCCACTCCTGTATAAGATACAGTGCTCGTTCTGTAGACAACAGGGTCATTAGTAGTCAATAGACCACTGATCGTAATGTTGTAACTGCTGACAGCCCTCCAATCATTTATCCACAGCTTTGACCACATACCAAGCAATTCACGCACTGATACTAGGTTTCCCTGCTTACTATTTCTGACGAACTCTAACGGTTTTTAGGGTTTCGTTTAAAAAAAACTAAACAATAGTTCGCAAATTAGGCACATGATCCCTGTATTTCTTGTGCCCTGTCTACCTACAAAAAAAAATTTGCGCCAGTTCTCAATGGCACTTCTGGTCAATTAGCCAGAACCCTGTAGAGAACGGCTTTAGCCGAGACCAAATGAATGGAGAACGACGTGCGTTAGATTCCATCCACCCATTCCTTCATGCAACGAGACATGTTTTCTGAGGTTATCAAAGACTTCATGTTTTTTTTTGGCAGCGCAGTTCCTACCGCAGCCCTTCGTAATTCAAGCAGCCGCCTGTGCACTCGCCGACTCGAATCGGCAAGGAGCATGTGCATTCAAAATACATATATGCACAGGGCCGCGTTGATGTTCTTCGGTGGTTCTACCTAGAGTGATGCCATCATTTCGTAGTAAGGGTAACAGCAACGACGGTTTCCCATAGCTTAGGCGCGCTTTATGGGCGCGTAAAAAGGCCTTACAAAGTACACGTTGGATAGGTTTGCCAATTTGGCAGTTTGGCAACGAGCACATACACGTATTGTGGGCGTAACTAAAGACGTGTTTATAGCGCCACCATCGATATTGCTGGTCAGCGTGCCACAAACAGAGAGAGAAAGAAAGAAAGAGAGACAGAGAGAAAGAGAGACAGAGAGAAAGAGAGTTCCATTTTGCGTGTATTATGGATCGCCTATGTGCCACGGTCGACAATCTGCCCGCCCGTCCGCGAAGCACCTCCTAAGGTAAACAGTGACCAAGACGCGGCAAATCTCGTTGAATATCGTTGAATAATATAGGCTCGTTGGCTTAGCTCGTCACGGGCCAGGTAGCCTGGTAGAACCACCGCGATGTCACAGCCCACGGCGTCCACGCGACGAAGCCCTGTGCCTAGAGGCCCAACTACTAATCTTGGGTTCTCTTCCGAACGCTTCGTCCTCCTAAAACTCCTAAACCGATTATGGGCCGCTCTCGACGACCCGTGATTCGCCTAGTCACCGCCGCTAGCACGCGACGATCATTCGCGACGGCGTCTCTCTCTACCTGCGGTGATTGCCTGCATATCGGCGAGTGGGCGAGATAGAGATAGACAGAGAAATAGTCATATTCACTGCCACGTTCATCGCCCAAGCAAGGCTCGAGCCAGCCAGCTGTAGTTTCACCTCGAATCGGTATGCTTGCCTGTAGGCAGGCCGCGACCCTCGCGCACACAGAGCGTCGACACATCGGGACCAATATCTGGAGCGGTAGTGACATGTTTCTTACAGTGTCAAGCCCGGTGGCGTGCATGGCGCGTTCGCATTCGCGTGCACCTTGCGACCAGAGGAAATGGCGCAAGGGTCACCGCGTTCGATCCCCGCCGTAGTACACATTTGTATGTATTTATTGGGGGGGGGAGGTCTGTCTTGAAGGTCTGTTGCACACATTTTAATTTATTAGGGAAGGGGAGGGGGTGGGTGTCTTATAAAGTCCGTTGCACACATTTGTATTTATTGGGGAGGGGGGCTGTCTTATGAAGCAATGCAAGAGCGGTTCCATAGACGCCATAAATGCTGCCTGAGAGTCGTCAGCCCGAAAAAGTTACTTTTATGCCTTATACAGTAGTACCTGGTGGACTGTTTTGTGGGCCACCTCTGTCGTTGCCGCATGGCAACGGGTGCCGACCCGCACAGAAACAGAGAAACAAGCTAAGCTAATAGGCCGAAGAAAGAAGCGGCCAAGTGAGTTTGTGCGGTCATCGCAACAGAAGCAATGACTGAGCGTCTCAGTGGGCATGGGCCTCACCATTGCCGTCGTGCCGTCGGACGAGCGAATTCCACACCGCTCGATTGAACTGCAGATGCAAGCTAACAACGTTGCAACGAGCAGTGCGCACTTAGCGAGCATTTGGATTGATGCGGACCTTCGTATCGGATCACTTGCTGCACAGCTGGAGCGTCTCGGATAAAAACGGCACCTTCATTTTACCTGCCTGGTGGTGAACGCCGGCGAATATCGCTCACCAAAAATTGGCGTGGCCCGCCGAATTCGACACTGAAGAACCGGGGGAACCGTGGCACGACTCATATATCCTATACTCATAGGATCATGCATCGTACACCATTTCACACTCGGATCGACTGTAAACGTTTAAGGTCTATGGACATTAAGGAAAAAATAGATTTTTTTTTATTTAGTAACTCTGCGCCTGCACCTATGCAAATCAACCTCTTTTTACATAGCACGATAGCCCTCTTTTCAAAAGCAAAAAAAGTTTTGAATAACGCATATGCGTGTGCCGTTCATACATACACACTTTCGCCATTCTACCGCCAGCAGGAGTTCACCGTCGAGGAGGTCCTACGAGGACTTCGAAGTCTCCGCAATAATAAAGCCTCCGGCCCCGACAGAGTACGCAATGAGCATCTAAAATGTGCACTCTTTCTTGCTCCTTGCTGGTCCGCGCTATTCAACGAATGCTTGCGGACGGGCAAGCTCCCAGCAAAGTGGAGGGATGCAAATCTGCTAGTTATACCCAAGGGTAAGGGGGATCCGGCCCTACCGTCATCTTGGAGGGGCATCGCGAAGAAGAGCGTATGCTATAAGCTACTCTCTTGTCTGCTAACATGGAGACTGTGTGACTACCTGGAGGGCGTAGGAGCCATCCCGACCGAGCAGCATGGATTCCGCAGAGATCGCTCGACAGAGACCGCCTGTTCGATTCTGATGGAGGACGTTAAGAGGGCGTTAGCCATAGCGATGAACCCACTATATGCAGTCTTCGTCGATTTCAAGGCAGCATTTGATTCGGCGCCTAGAGACATGGTCTTACGCACGTTGGCAGAGGTCGGAGTGCCAGGTAAAGTGCTCAACCTTCTCGCGGCCATCCTACAGGAGAACAGAGTAACCATCGAGGATGGTATCGCCGAACTCGAACCTTTTGCCCAGACAACAGGCCTAGCTCAGGGTGACAACCTGAGCCCTCTCCTGTTCTCTGTCCTACTGAAGGACCTGCCCGCCCAAATTAGAGGCCCTAGAAATCTAGTCAAAGTTATCTTGTACGCGGACGACTTGGTCATATATGGTCCAAGCAGGTTTCAGGTACAGCAAGCCTTAGCCCGTCTTTACGTCGCTGTAAATGCTTTAGGTCTAACGGTAAACCAGAGAAAGACAGAAGCAATGAAATTCAGGAGGGGCGGCAGGATCACTGGCACTGACACCTTGCGATACGCCAGTGTACCGCTCGCGTACGTAAATAGGTTCCCATACCTAGGGCTACTGTTTTCTTATAACGGACGCAGCTTCACCGCACACATCGCCGAGAGGTGCAGGAAGGCAGTGACCGCCGTATGGGCAATAAAATCGCCGCAGTTATTGTCACTCGGAACCGCCTTGAGACTGTTCGATCTCAAAATAGCCCCGATCGCGTCGTATGGGATACGTGTCATTTGGGAGGACCTCACGGCTCAAAACCTCGAACAGCTTAACCGTGTTAAGGCCTCCTTTCTCAAGAGGGCCCTGGGATTACACATCTCGACCCGGAACCGCCTAGTATATCTCTTAGCAGACACACCGCTGTTCATCGAAGATCTGCGGCACCGCTTCGATCTGTCAACGACGACGGCTTTCAAGGACAACCTCGAATGCTGGGAGATAAAGTTCGCGGATATCGATGATAAATTCTTCGAAACTGGAGCTATGACACGTAACGAATGGAGAGGGGCGTATCGTTACAACCGTCACGTCGTAACCCGCTATGCCGTACACGGCTTTCATCATAAACTGTGTATCGTGCGGGACTTCCACGAACCAGATGAGCATTGCAGGTGCTCCAGATGCGAAGCACACTGTGGAAGATACCACGCCGCTTCCTGTGCTCTGGTCCCTTCCCTAGGTAGCCTGACTGACCCGATCTTAAAATATTCGCGATGAGCACTTTCTAGTCTATTTTCATATAGAGAAAATTGGGTTGTAGCCATATAGTCCGTGTAGTATATACTTATATACCGGATGTCTTGTGGGCTCAACCCCCAATGTGACACGACCATGCCCAATGGTGCAATTTTAGCCGCTATTGTATACAGTGAAGAGATATTATATATTTGTGTTTATACTACCTGGCAAAGGTGAATAAATGTTTGAATTGGACTTTCGCCATTCACAATACGAATGCGGACCTTTTTGCATCCGCACTTAAATATACGCGGCAATTGCTTCAAGAAGACACCCCTGCTTGTTTGTGTATGCCGCTACATATAAGAGGCGCATATATATATATATATATATATATATATATATATATATGTAAAGGTGTACATCCGTTGGTTTGGGTTGCTGGTCACATGATGAACATTTCAAGGCTGAACTACTCAACCGATCGCCGATCCGCCGACGGGTGTTGACGTCAGGCTGCCGTGAAAAAATCCACGCGGTACGCAACCCCCCGTGTAGCGTCAAGTCGCGTCGAGGCATGATGTTTTGTATGGAAATTGTTTGTGTGCGACGGATTACGTCCAAGCACTTTAAGAGAATCAATACTTGTGTTGACGCACAACCGATCATAGCAGTTTACACTTGTATAAGCATCAACCCCAAGATATCTACGTCGTCAATTGTTGACCCACGTTTCAAAGTCAGTTGCAGTTGGTCGTCTTACCTTAACAAGCAACCTAGACGCAGTTTCAGCACCCGTAGAGGCAGAGCCACTTGTCACAAGAAATGCACATATGCAGGCCGGTACAGACTGAACTATTTGTTGGCCATTACAGACTGCGAGACGCGCGTTTTACGTCGCTTCGCTATAAAATAAACTCAACCCCTCTACTTCGGGTACAAGTACTATCTGGACTTAAAAACCTACGGTAACAAATCAAATCCGGTTTGGAAAATTGTCATCCATCAGTACATATTTATGCATTCTTCAGGTAATTTATATGCGATTTAGGTCATTTATAGCTTCTACTCTCTACACGTCTTAAACGCAACATCAGTTGGTTTAACAAATCACACGCGAAAGTACTTAAAGATTTGGACTTGATATATATATATATATATATATATATATATATATACATATATAAACCTTCATAAAACGTTGGCAACCTTTGATAGCTAAAGTACTAAAAGAACATATAATAGGTTTACACTAGGTTAATGGGTGCTGTGTGCACATAGGCAGTATACATATACATATCACGCAAGCAGCTGTACTTTGATATATTTGAATGTGTGTTTATATATATATATATATATATATATATATACCAATTGTGACTACTGCTAGATCTACTACTACCACTAACAATTGCTATTCATATATAAGCATAACTACGTAAAGGTAAAAAGTTTGATTCAAACCCTTAATTTTTAAGTAAATGCTCTAACAACAACAATAACTCTTACAGTGACTACAATTGTATCTAATCTACACCTACGTTAATATGCAGATAAGAAGAAGATCAGGACACTTACCGGCGTTTCGGCAGCGAAGCCGATTGCCGTGTGAACGTGGACTCAAGCCACTCACGAACCTCGGTGGGCACTGCGTCGGGGCGGACTTCCGAAAGCTCGTCATCTTCGTCGAGAAGCTTCCTGCATGTTGTTGTTGTTGGCGTTGTTGTTTTGTGGTGATGAAAGCGGCAGACACCATGACAGCCGGAAGCAGCCAGAAAACGGGATATCCGCAGATGCAGCAGCAGCAGCAGCGTCGTCGTCGTCGTCGGTGTTTCAGGATCCAGGATCCAGGACAGCCAATACGTCGTTCCCCATAGTAGCCGGAGAACGGGACAAACGCCATGATGTTGACGATAGTCATGACGATGACAGGGGCGGGCAGAAAAGACAGAACCGAGTTAGTGCTGCTGGCCCACCACTCAGTGAGTCGCACCGAATGACAATGCGCAAAACAGAACAAAACCCCCACAAGGAACACGGCAGGTTTTGGACGGCCGATTTGCTTCGTTCTATTAAATTATCAAGCTACATTCAAATATAGTGATAATAGTGGTCCTGGTGGTGGTGGTGGTGGTGGTTGTGGTGATGGTAAGGTTGGTAATGATGGTGATGATTATGGTGCTTATTGTCCTAATGACGGACACTTTGACCACGTTCTACCACAACTGCACACCGCTGCAGACACCTGGTCGTACCATTCTTCATTCAATCAAATCGCCCACACGCACGCACTCTTACCAACCGACGACGGGACCACGATTTTTTATACGTGTCAATGCCTTCAATAATAAGAAAGCGCAAAGTTTCTATGTATACGTATATATATATATATATATATATATATATATATATAGGCTGATTGTGAGGTATCTTATTCATCTTTTATTTTCGATACATATTTGTCATCAAGCACACCCTATATACTGCTACGCCACAGACCAGAAATAACAATTTCTCGACGTTGAACAGCGATAGCCGTTGTTCGACTGATGAGACTTTCTAAAGTATCTGGGCTGGGCACAATAAAAAACGTGTTATTTTACTCTGTTTTACACTTATATTCGATGCATTTGGAGCCCTGCCACAATGACTTCGTTCGACCCAGTCTGTGCGGTACAGTATGGCGGCGTGGTCTAGGGGACTAGTGGGGCGCTAGTCATGGTTGTCATCTACCGGGGTGTCGCCGGTTTGATCCCTATTGTTGGTCGAATTTTGTTTGAGCGATGCACATTGAGAATTGATGATAAACCGTATACCGCTGAGAGTCAGCGGCCATGTTGCTGCCACAAGGACTGTTGGGGAAACCCTAGATATCTCAACAGGTCCGGCCCTTGGAAATTGAAGATATACCTCAGGTTAAGTTCCAAGCCCGTAGGGGACGGAGGATAGTCTAGAATTAAAGACAACCTCCATAAAAAAATGTTTTAATTCTAGTCTGTGTGGTACAAGTAAAACTGCAAGGCTTGTTGGCAGCATATGCGTAGTGGTACTAGTAAGTAGGGAACAGGAAAGATTCGTTGAGTCTCACTGAACATGGTTGCCTGGCAGGATCTGTGTTTAACAATGTATGTGTGTTTGTGTGTGTGTGTCAGTGATAGCGACTATAGCGTAAACGACCTCGGTAGTTGCTGTAGACGCAATATTGGCGTATATAATTGCCTTCCTACTGGCGAAGATGGGCCTCTGTGAGGACCGGCCTGACTTCCCGGCCGCATCTAATTGGAGCATTTTTGCCTGATCGCGGACGTGGCCGTGGAAAGATGCGGGGGGTTGGGAAAACTTGGTTAGCCCGAGCCCACAAGTCTGCGACATATTGCATAGCACGCAGGGCGGGCCGGTGTGCAATAGCTTTTTAGGTTTATATGCCTCGAAAGACACAAGGTACAACGAAGTAGGCCAACGCGTAGCACGAACGTACAACGACGCGTATCAACTCTGCATGACAAACCGCCAGTTATTCATTATACATACGTCGCAGCAAGTCCTAGCCACGCTAGAGAGGCAAACCATACAATAAAGAAACGAAATGCTGATCTGCTGGTAAATGAACAGCTCGGAAAGGCTAGACCCTGAATTAGACTAGAATGCTCGTCAGACTACACATAGGCGGCTGCTCTCATTCGATCCGCGTCAACTTCAATTGTTTAACTGGCAAGAACCAGTTTGATTTTGTTCGGCCAAACGGTAGAAGATATTTCGAACATCTTTATTTCGAGCATCTGTGATACACGGGACCAATTTGCCAGCGACAGCCAATTCGTCGGCGCGACGATAATAATAATCGAGTTTTTGTGCTAGCATTAGATGTTTAAATTAAGCGATAAAGCGCTGCATAATGAATATATTGCAATTTGAAGGGCCATGGCTGCCGTGAGCATTGCTTACGGCAACGCCGTTCTCGTCGAGCTGTCGTAAAATGCGGATGTCTAAAGACCATAGATTATGTTATACAGTACAAGTTCTGCTGGCACCCAGAGATGCTATGGAGTTGTTCGTCGTAACGATGCCTTATTATGCCTTAGATGCCGCTTTGGCGTTATCTTGTCCTCTTTGAATTGCTTTCAATAGTGTGCAGTCTAAGGCTAGTTTACAAGCAAAACATTGTGAACAGAACCGTTAACCTAAATGCAAGCAGTGGTTGAGCACAGTGATTTAAAGGAAAAAAATGTGCACGATGGCTTTTATGGCTATTATCTAGCTATGACGACGGTAACTACGGTGATGATGATGATGATGATGACGATAAATTCAGCGGTGCTGATGTTAAGCAGGGTGCAGAATACGCCGGAGACGTTGCATCCGATTGCCGTTTATTCTTGTCAACGAAAAGCCTGTTTTACATGCTTAAGCGGCGCCGTGTGCTAAGCGCAATGTTTGAAGCCCTAGGAGTTTATGCGGTTGCAATGGATTTACACGCTCAGCCGTGACACGTTAGTGAAGCTAGAATCACTGTTTATGGAGACCATGCTTGAGCTAACAGCTATAGTATGGTGACAAGTACTGCCGCCAGTGTACTGAGCTTAGTTCAAACGACGGTATTATTATTATTATTATTATTATTATTATTATTATTATTATTATTATTATTATTATTATTATTATTATTATTATTATTTCCTGCGATTGTGGATCCCAAGCGCGTACCCGCCTAGGTTCACCCCCACTCCTCAATCCATGAAGCCGATAATAGGGGCGGCGTTTCTCCTACACACTGCGAGCGAGAGTTGCAAATGCAGAAACTCGCTCTCGCGCTGGTCACCCGTGCTAGCATTCATTTTGATATTTAGATCTTTAAGGAAATTACTTGTGCTCCTGCTGATCGGGCCCATCGTTTCCATGGCGACGGATACGAAGTGGTATCTTCTCTCTAGTCAGAGTATTTGCGTTTTTTTGCGATCTCAGCATGTTCAGCAACTTATCCTGACCGACCAGGTGGCGCTGTGCATTAAGTATGCCGGAGCCACTGTACATGATACTGTGTCACACTATACCAGGCATTTGCCCTAGAACCATAGCAGGATAGTTACGCCGTCGGGTCTTTTGTCGTTTTCGGAGCCCAACCTGGTCTCTAGGGTGCGTTATATGCCGGCTCTACAAAGAGCCTTCTTTAGGATCGCGTTGATTTTCACATGTCTGGGAGTCTTACCAGAGCTCTTAGTGCAACTCAAAGGGTCCGCCCTTATCTACTGTTTTTCCATACGCTCTACACTCGTATGGCTCACATGTAGGAGCGCAATTAATATTGTTATTATTATTGAGCACAAGAATCTTCCTCAAAGACATAAGTAAAAAAATTGTGCTAACACTGGAGGCCAGCGCGAGGGCGGGTTTCTGCATCAGCATCACTTGCAGTGTGTAGGGGAAACGCCGCCACTGTCATCGGCTCTATAGATTGAGGAGTGGAAGTAAGCATAGGCGGGTACACGTTTGGGTCTCACAATTGCAGGAAAACACTTAGCATTATTATTGCATCTTAATTTGTAACAAATATATATTCGTCTCACCGGCGGCCTTAAAATTACTACGTCTGCAGCGGCTCCGCTACTTCATAGAATGACTACCAAATCTAGCAGAGGTCATTGGCTTAAAGTTGCCCAATTCCCGATCGATTGGAGCACCCAGCGGGCGAGCAAACTGCTTTGCGAGTCAAATGCTTGAACTTAGCGCCGATAGCTTAAATATAAAGAAGGAAAGGCGTCTCCTTCAGCGAACTAAACCAGTTCACTTTGGCAGCTACGTTCACTATTCAGCAAAGCCCTTATTCTTTTCTCTTCCCTCTGAAGCAAGGCATCCAGTCTCACCAAAAATGCCTGTGAAAAACACTACGTTCCAAGGTGAACACAATAATAACGCTGAATTAGAATTGATAGTTGACCAATTGAATACGGATGTCTATGGTTGTTTTTGGACTCGACAGTGCACTTGACAACCTTGCCGGTAGCCATAACACAGATTTGCAATATATATATATATATATATATATATATATATATATATATATATATTATAGTAAAGGGTACCTCAAAAAATCGTTCTCGGACTCGCAAACGGCCTTATGCATTTCTATATGCATGCATTTAATTCAAGTTAAGATTTCGGCCGTTAAAATGCAAACTAGGGTGGACATCTTGCTTTAGCACCCCAGCTAAAGAAAAATAGATTAAGAGTAACAGGAAATTCTGATGACATCTTGGTGACTCACGGACGCGTCACTGCTAGCAAGGCCGAATTCCGCTAGACCGAGGGGCGATCGGTTACGTAGAGCTCGAATGCTCGTAGCTGACAAAACCGCGCATCATGGGTGACAACGCAGCGATACTGCATTACCGCGTAAACCGCACAGAGGACCAACTGCTCAGGTCAGCGGTGGCGCAGCAGGCCACCGCATAATGCCTGCCCGCCGGCTTAGGTCGTTCCAGCCAGCTTGAAACGTAAGCGCCAATTAATTTACGGCGCACCTGCTCGAGTACATAACTTTGACAGGTTCGACGTTCTGTCTGTCGCTAATTCGCTTACGCATATTGTGCAAATAGATGGTGGGAAATAGATGCTGGGCTGGAACCTGCAAACTCTAGGTCGCCGTTAGTTAAAGCGTTTTACCAGCCGATATATATATATATATATATATATATATATATATATATATATATGGGCACATGTTGGTTCCCGGCTTTGTTGCCGGGGTGTAATTATAATGTAGGCTGTGACGTAGACCTTCTGGCAGTTTCTCTCCGGCCGCAAGAGCTTGCACGTGCACTTGGAAAATGCCAGAACAGGCTAAGGGACGTGGCTGATGACCCTATCCCACTTGGTGCTCACCGCGCTCTCTGTTCACTTCGATCGTCCTCGTGCTCAGCTACCAGGGTCATCCACCTTTTCCGCTGACCTAACAGGGCCATTAAACGACTTTCGTCTATTGAACGAGTTGGCTTCGAACACCCTCGAGTCGCTCCTTAATCTATCGTGGACGCTCTGCGCTCAAAAAGAGGCACAACTACCCCATACCATACCGGGGCGCGGGCAAAACAAATTCTTTACATCAACCACGGCTGGCGATATCCGATGACACGAATGAGTCCTACTGTACTAAGTCATACGGCTCTCTATAATACTTTAATTACCATTAGCGAGAATGGGAGCCAAATCTTGCCCTTTTGAGGCCTCAGCCTAACACCTCCCATCTAACCACAACAGGAGAAACACCTCCATAGCTGCCACCTAAAAGGTGCGTCAGCTGCAAGCTAGATGACACGCTACGTCTATGGCGTATTAGTGGACTTTATTACGATATCCGTGCTTGGTACACCCTCGGCATTGCTGTTATGTTGCTAAAAGATACTAAGTACGCGCCCGCGGAAGCCGGAAAAAGAGACACAAGCGCGAAAACGCAAGGGATACGGAGATCGAGAGATAGAGAGAGAAAGAGAGAGAGGTGGAAAGGGATGGAGGTATAGGAATCAGGGACCGTCCTGGACAGCACAGTAAGCTTCTACTGGATCGAGGCGTGGCGAGGCTACCGTACCAACCAACGAATGTTGGCCCAGGCCCTGAAGGGTAGCAATATCAGCAGAGAGCCAGCTAGGTGCGTCGGCTGTCCTACCGCTGGCCGGCAGGCAGCCTCGACAGGATCAGCCCATAGGTTTGTTCTTTAGGCGGTTCGTTTATTCGTTCGTTCGACGAAGGGCGTCTTCCGCACCACTGACCCGATGGCGCCTGAGCAGCAGGAAGACGTGTGCTATCCACTACGATGCCGCCAGACCTCTCTCTCTCTCTCTTGTCGCCAGAGGAGGAGCTACGGCGGTCGTCGTCGTCGACATTGTCATCCTCGTCGTGTTTGTTCCCCAGTATAACCTCTATGACAGCCTCCAACAGCGGCAACAACAGGAATAGGAAGAGCAACAACAACAACAATAAAAACAACAACTGGAACAACAACAGAAGCAAAAAAAATAGGACAACAACGGAAAAACAACAACCGCAACAGCAGGGACAAAAACTATGAGAACAGCAGGAATTACAGTAATGGCAACAACAACTACAACAGAAACAGGAACAATTATAATAACAACAACAACTACAGAAACAGGAACAATTATAACAACAACAACAACAACAACAACTTTAACAACAGCACGAACAACAACAACGACATGAACAATAATAACAACAACAGGAACATTAAGAACGACGACAACCTTCCTCAGCGTTCCCTGCGTTCCTGCCCGTTCTTCTCCCCCAAGCAGCAAGTGAGTGAAGACTACTACAATGGTGGTGTGTGCAGTGAGCCGGAGACACCGTCTGTGCACGACCTCCGTCGGTCGTCCTCAGCGTCGCTTCCCCCATCGCCGTCTTCACCTACATCGTCGGCTACTAGTCGGCTATGACCCGTTGTCCGTAGACGCGTCACAAAAAGGAAAGAGACGCGCCTACACGGGTAGGCTGCGGCTGGAAGGCTGGCTGGCCGGCCTGCCTTCTTTTTCCTCTCCTTCTTCTTCTTCTTCTTCTTGTCCTGTTTCCCTCTATGTCGAACTTCCAGTAGTACTACACCTAGTTCTGCTGCCACTACTGTCACTGCTAGTTGTTGTTCGTCTACGACTTCTTCTGCTGCTCTGGCTTCTGCTGTTGCTGTTGGCCTTGCGTCAACACATCGCCACATCGTATTCCATGGCTCGCGTGGGCTGGCAGAAAGACCTGTCCTTCGTTAGCGCTACCATTCTCCCTATTCCTACCTATAGGCCCAACTTGGCCCATGTTACTCTCTGAGCACGGGAGTGCTGTTTGCATTAGAATTCACCGAACACCTACACCTAAACCTATTTTCTGGCCTTACAGCGTTAGCGTAGCGGGACCAAGTCAGTGCCTGACGATAGACAGACAGACAGACAGACGATAACTGGCTTACTGGGTAACGACGGCTTCGTTATGACCCCACCATCAATGAAGACAAAGTACCACAATTAAGAAGACCTCACGGCGGTCGCTCTCGTCGAACCTCCGTCCCCCGAGCCACGCCGCGTAGAACAGTAACGCAGTGCTTGTCTCTCCTCGTCTGTCTTTCTCCCTATCTCGCCCCCCTCTCTCTTTTTTGCTTTCTCTATGTCTCTCTCGCGCGATCGCGCACTCCAAAGAGGAACTCCGTGTTAACATAAACGCCACCTTACTTGTGTTTGTTTTTTCTTTGTCATCGTCCTCGTCACCCCAAATCCACATTGAAGTGAGGCCCTCATTCGGCAGGCCGTAGCCCGCATGTGGAGGGGAGATCGGTCGTACTTTTTGGTCGTCGTAGTCTGCTCGACGAACCGTAAACGTAGTTGGTGCTCGGACCACTCCGAGTCTACTACGCTACCTCGAATACGACAGCTACTGCAGTTCCATCGACAATGGCAAAACAGTCCGCAAATAGAACAACAAGTGTCGAGCTGATGCACGCAATCGAGGGACCACGAGCTACAGTTTCCGTTTGCTCAGAGGATTGCATTGCCAATAGCGTAAGTGGCATAAAATGCAAAATCAACACGTGCAATAAGCCCGGCACTATAAAGTGGGGAGAAAGAGCGTGGGAAGAGACTGCTCCAAGAAGACCTCGTTCCCGCCGCCGTCGGCCACTTGGTGCGCCAACTATAGCAACATTTACGCAACAATTTCGCCGAGCTTTTAGATATGTTCTCCCTTTGTGTTTGGCTAGGTTAGGTTACGATACGACTTTGTTACAGCCCAAAGGCTCTCCCGTCAGCTCTTGTGTGAGCGTTCAACATCATCGTCATTCTATACAATGCGGGTGCAAGCGCAAAGCAGGTCTGCTTTTGTCTGCCTTCTGTATAAACCCTGCTCGCTATAGATTGCCCAAAGACCACCTAGCTCGGGAATCCGAACCGACGACACTTTCAATTTTTGTGAAATGAAAAAAAATTGTCCAGTCAAAGAGAATTGTCCCTTTTCGTTTCCCTCGTCCCTCGTCGTCGTGCACGTCAAGGGCCTTAAATGCAAATGCATCGCTTCGTCACATCTTTGTTAAGCTATGCACTTTCGGGAATAGTAAGGTATCATGGCGTGATTAGCAGAGATGTTCAATGAGCTATTTTGTACACCTCGATTTTTTTTTCGAGGAGTTGAATAACCGATCAAAAGCAAGAAACCTAACACATTCGCGTTCATTGGCAGATTATTCTAATACAAAGTTAACGCATGCGACAACCGCTTCATCTAATTTCACATAGGTGAACAAACACTCGATAAGGGTGCTTTAAGCGTCCAACGAGGGCGTGGATAGTCAGGCGATAGCGATTACACCAGATTAATTTCAGGATTCGATCGCTCCCAGCAAACGTTTCCAAGTCCAAAAAGAACTGCCTCTGACAGTTATGGCAGGATTCTCTTTAGGAGACGACAAAAACGCTTATGGTGTAAAGTCAGCGACTACATTGAATTCTATTGTAATTGGTAGCTTCTGCAAAAGAGCCAAACACAAGAACCGAGGTCGGTTTGACAGGTAACGAACTGGAGCTGACAGAACCTGCTACCAACCAACAGCCGAGTCGCTGGCGCATACAAACTCTGTGCGATACCCTCGTAAAGCCCGCTCCCTTACCGCGCGTATTGACATGAAGCAAGTCTCAGACATTGTCGCCGGTCCTCAAAATCAAGGCAATTTTTCCCACTGAATTTGTTCAGGTGTACAACCCGCCACATTGTTGTTGTGCGTCTTTGTTAAATTAGTCGTTGTAATTCCTGTCGGTAGACACATCACGTATAGCTGTTAGATAAGCAACATGAGCGCAACTATGAACAAGTATAGAATAAAACATACGCCTAATTGAAATGAAAAACTTAGAAACGATTAAAGACGGCTTCACGAAGGCTAACCTCACAGAGCTATGCGAGCTCTATTTTCACTGCTAGATAGCTTTTTACACTACTAGATAGCAGATAGGCAGTAAGAATGCTTTCTATCAAAAAGAGCTAAAATGGCGTTTAGAGCTGCCTAGAAACTTGCGCCTTCACACTGTGAGCATTCATTTCTCATCATGATTATATATATATATATATATATATATATATATAATATAATATTTTTCAAAGAGAAGAGGGAACGCGGCCATCCTGGGGGCGCGCCACCAGTCGGTCTAGTGTGAACAAACATCTATGACAAGATGATGCGGAGGGAACACGAAAATTGTCTCCAAGGCTCTCCTATGTTGTGCTTTTTTTCGCAAGTTACGTGAAATTTCGTATTTGAGTCGGTCAGGCAGAGACCGCACATGAACCTAAACGCAGCCGCCAAACGTTGAGTGTTCGTACCCAATATCGTTTGCAAACTATTTCCGCCTAAACGCTTGTATTGATAAATCTGATCCGTCAAGTATAGAAGGCGTCACACACACACACATATATACATATATGTAGCAGAGACAGACGACTGAGATCGACGACTATATTTGTCGATGGGATGACGGAGCAGGAGGGGGAGGCGTTTAACGATAGCGAAGAAGCACGAAAAGCAGGCTGAAAAGTCAGTGCTGCAATATACAGTTTAATATCGCCACACTCCCAAATTCAGACAGCAGCCGCGTGAACTCGTACAGTGCACTGGTACAGCACGGCTGGCTTAACAGTAGATTCCGCTCGGCAGCGACGGTAACATACACAGCAACCGGCGGCGGCGGTAGCAATTCATTGTACGACAGCAAAGTATCTAAAACTGTGGGAAAACGTCAACAACCTCCGCCCGATCACGTACATGAACGCGCACACATAGAGACCAAGAGGGAAAAATATTTGTCTGGCAATACTGGAACCTATGGAACCACCTGTAGATTTGCTACCATCAACTTACACATGACAAAGGATAGAAGCCTCAAGGCACCACCCGTGGCGCGAATGATCTAACTGTACAAAAAAAGACGGCATACACTGCTCGCAATTCAGTGTGTCAGTTATAATGATCTCCTGAAACAAGCTCGACACACTTTCATAGGGTTATCTGAAGCTCCAAAGTGATTAGGAGCAAATTCGGTTGTTATATAGTTTACCTCTGGATTTGTTACCATAAACTTTAATGACAAAGAATAGAAGCCTTAAGGCACCACAGGTGGGGGAAAATGTTCTAACTGTACAAAAGAAAAACGGCATACACTGCTCGTAATTCAATGTGTCAGTTAGAATGCTCTTTTGAAACAAGCCTTAGACTTACTTCCATATGATTATCGATTAAAAAAGATTAGAAGCAAATTCTGTTCTTTTCTATGTTTGTACACGTTAACAAAAATTCGTATCGATCGTACTTCTCAGTCACAAAGAGAAGCAAAAGCAACTCCGACTTAAATAGCAATGGTTTTGCGGTTTCCGCACGGCTGGCATGAATTATTTATTGACCTGAATAGCAAAGTGTTTTCAATTAAGGGCATTGATTGAATATTCAGTTAATCCATCGATGACTCAGGATGATGTGTCCGCAAGACAATGTGCGGAGATGTCGGAAACGAGAAATTGTCGCTATCTATCACGCACGCGGTGTAGATCCAACCAAAGCTATATTCGTGCTGCCTGCATTTCAAGTGTGACACAAATTCGGCATTCAGCCCGAATTAGGATCAACCCGAATCAAGACTGCTGGCGCGCGGATACCTCCACCACAGTATTTGTAGCCATATGCTCGCATCTAGAGCAGTTTTAAGGTGGCAGATAAAGATGCATCCCTATGTATCGGCCGAAATAGTACAGATCGCAGTGTGTAAGTTAAGTGAAGGAGGCTTCTGGCGACCCGTGTCAAAGGCCCCTGTGAGTGTATGTGGTCTACATCTAAATATATGAAGGCTTGAACAGCCGCGCCAGTACCATAGGCGCAGTTTACCGTTTGGATTTAATTACACTTACAGACCATTTCTAGTGATTGGGCCTTGCCATTCAGCAATCCAATCCAGTTTTCCTATCGTTTCCCAACTGCCTGGCTTATTGAGTTATGTTACTGAGCCTTGTTGGAATCAAACCGTTTTCGCTCAGCCTCTTATACACTCAACAGTGATCGCCGATCGCAACAATCTTGGCATCAGAGTTGTCCCACACCAACAGGCCCCAAACGAATACAAAATATGCTGAAATGCTAGAAGTGTGATGACTGTACGGTGGACACTAACGTCTACAAGCGCATTACTAGACCAACAGCAACCGCAACATTTCGAAATTATGATGCAGCCCTTTAACCAGATTATACACAGGATATTCGTTCTAGTAGAAACTACTTAATCAGAAGCCTTTTTCATGGGCGAGTTTCATTCATTGATTTTTTTTTCAGTCATTTGCTCATCTTTATCGTTGCTTAGCTACCACCACGCTAACGAACGCACTATTAGCAGCACTCATATTAACTTATAGAAGCAGCAGCGGCAGTCTACTACGAGACAAAGCCTAGGCTCGTTGTGCTGCAAACATTGGCTCGACAATTCTACTGCGGCCTGTCGGCCTCCAAGGTTGTGTCCTGCGTTCCAGCCAGCGCTCGAGCGGAGCGGGCGGATCTCGAAGGACACCGTCGTACTGCCGTAAGTAGTCTATCGTTGCACTCCGTCCACTTCTTTGTCCGCCTCGGCGCCGAGATGACGACCTCCAAAGTTCCTCAACCCTTTTTCTCTACAGCAGGTACTGGGCGACGACGCAGAGCGACACAAGCAACCTGCTCGATGATCTCTGTGTTCGGAATCAAAGGCGCAAGATCGCAGTCCGCCCTGCGTTCCTGTGTGTGTGGTGCTGCTGCTGCTTGCCACTCGATCGTATCCGGGAGGGCGCGCAGAACAGAACCGCCTTGGGCCCCTCATTCGGCGCTAGGAGGGCTGCTTCTAGCTTAAGGCGTTGCTGATTTAAAGCGTGCCTGATTCGACGGCACTAATGGCATATATATATATATATATATATACATATACAGACATACATATATACACGCACACTGGCACGTAATTACATTTCCGGCTCGTACCGCCATCCAGCATCTGCCAGACGTGTTCGCAGCCAAGGGCGCGATAGGTAGGAGAGCAAAGTGCGTGTGTATGGAGAGAGAGAGCAAATGTATGTATGGGAGAAAGATATATATGTATATATATAGAAAGAGAAAGGAATCGGGAGAGAGAGAGAGAGAGGACGCGTGGGGCAGCGGTTCGACAATTCAGTCGGTGTGGTCAAGGGCTTGTCCAGCAGCCTGTATACACGCTCATTATGCATATACCGTGTGTACACACGCATACGTTCGTACATCCATTCGCACGTGTGTACATATATATATATATATATATATATATATAGAGAGAGAGAGAGAGAGAGAGAGAGATAGAGAGATAGATAGATAGAGAGAGAGGGAGAGAGAAAGGGGCCTATGCGTCGTCTGCAAATACACATGCAAACACAGATCGGCGGTTCAGATCTGTCAGATACTGGCGGTTGAGCACTGAAAAGTTTGTACTCATTGCGGCGTACACTCGACGACTCAGCAGCAAGAAACCTCCTGCGGCAGAACTGTAACCGCTTCACGGCCCCGGACTCAGCTGGCGTGTCTGTAGTCCCTTTTTTCGGCTGCTGCTGTTGCCCTGTTTTCGTCTGTTCTCCTACTACTACTACTACTACTACTACGATTTCCGTTTCCATCCGTTTCTTGCCCCTTTGATCTATATCGAGAACACAGAGCTAGGATAAGACAGACAGACTGTCTTGTGAGTGGATGACGATTCTTGCTGCCTCCCTCTGGGGTCCGACGAGGATCGGACAAAAGAACGAAGCCGAACGGGGTAACCCCCCGCAGCCAGCTAGAAACTCTTTCCACTTAGGCTGCCCCTCTGACCTGAGAGATCGGATAGGGGTGGGGTGGGGGTTCGGAACTTGCCAGTTCAACATGCAAATCGCACGACGTCAGGCACGACAGTTTGCGTTCGTGTGCCCTTTCTTCTGCTTCCTATATTTGCTCTCATAGTGAGATGTTTCTCTCTCGTTTCTAATATACTCTTCCTCTTCCTACTTTGCGTTCTACCGTTCTACTCAGTCTACTTCACGACTTCAATATACATGGAGAGAGAGTTGATTTCCAAGTAGGACGCCCGATTTCTACAACCCAACCAGCCCACCCGAGACGTCCACAGCAACGAGAAACACTTCACTGCATCTTTCGTAACGTTAAATTCCAATGGCCGGAAATACGAGGGGTCTAGCTGCACCACGTAAGTCAGTGTTCAAGTGTTCGTTCGGAGAACCGCTCTATTTAGAGAGGTGAGAAAATCACCACCTTGATATGTCACCCTAAATTACAAATGTTCGAAGGCTAAATGTTGTTATTTATAATGCGCTTACCAGGCAGAATTAGTCAAGGTGGTCTGAATTTAAAAATATTACGTACATACGAGTCCAATAAAGATGTTATATAACGGTTATATAAATAAATAGGTTATAGACATTTAAAAAGTGGTGTAATATAAATAACATGTTTGTTCGATCCGACGGGTATTCTATTTAAAGTCAGACCCCCGCCTAACTGGTAAGCACATAATCAATTTCAACCTATAACTTTCAAATCGTCGTTTTACAGAGTGTCTTATCAAAGTGGTTATTTTCTCACCTATCGTAAATATATATATATATATATATATATATATATATATATATATATATATATATATTCTGTTTAAGCGCTGCCATGTTTTGGACACGTTGAATTTAGCCTAGCCGCGGCCATCTAGTGGGGCTTGATATACGAGTATGCGACGTTTTATCAACGTTTTTTCATACCGTCGCGTGAATATTCTGTCCGCGCGACATATATATATATATATATACCATCACTTATAGCGAAGGCAATTGCCGACAAATTTGCATCATCATGAAGTGCACGTACACCGAGTACGGAAAGTTGTCAGCGTGATCGCAAATTAATTTCAGCATCATGTACGTCCTTATCGAGTGTGGAGAATCATATCCTAACTGCGGGTACTCGAATGCTCCGAAACGGTTCATTGCATTGCAAATATATTTTTAGTACTTCATCAATCTTCGACCTTCAAACACCCTTTTATATACATATAAATGCTGCTGTAGGTGTACATATGTAAGCGGATATATATATATATATATATATATACATAAACATATATATATGGATATTTATATATATATATATATATATATATATATATATAGTAACGAAAACACCAAAACAGAGTTGCGAGATCGCTACACAATTTTCTCTTGGATAACTCTTTTGATAAAACCTTGGCGATCCGTTGTTGTTATTCCCTCAGGTGACAGGATTTAAGATGACGAAGAAAAAATCTAGCCCGGCAAGGCAAATAATGTGGCAAAGACAGGCGCAATGAAGACGTCGCAACTTGTAACAAATTATGTAATGACGTAGGCGTAGAAGCACGCTTAATAAGTCTAGCCAAAGGCATTAACCTGACTTTGGGTAGCACACAACCGCAGTTAAGAATATCCTATTATTGTCTGTCCCTAGATAGACTTTGCCTACATAGGTACGAACAACCATTTCAAGTGTCATACTCTCGCTACTTAATTATTATACGGCATTCGTCTTCTCTCGCGTTGATATGATATCACCTGTCAAAGATCCCAAGTAAGTCGAGTCAACTTAGGTTAGACCAGATCGAAAACAAAAACAACGACATATCAGAACTAGGTAGCTTAATTTTGTTTAATAGCTTATCAAATTTGATAGCGTTTTGCAAGAAGCCACTCCTTGTTGCCACAAGCTGCAGCAGTTGCTGAGCGACCTAAAACAACACAACGCTGATTCTTCCTCGATAGACGCTTGAACCACCGCGCACATAAGGCACGATTGTGATGGCACTTGGCACTGCTAAGCAGAGACACTATCACTAAGTATAGGCCTAAAAGACACAATGTATCTTCCCTAGGCAAGGCATGCATACGTGCCTACGAGAGACGAGGTTCGGTGTGCGTGACGCAATAACCGTCTCTGAACGCAATTAACGTCTCTGAAACGTTGGGACTCCTCCAGGGGAGTCCCTCTGCAGAGGAGGTGAGACATCAAGCTGAATTCTTGTAGCCGTCGCTGTCAACCTTATTTAGGAACAAGAGGCGATTTGCACAACTTGTAAGGTCAAATCTTATTGACTATTTCTTTTATGCGCGTATCGTAGAAGTAGGTATAGTAGGACCAAAATGTATTGCAAGAATTCAAATAGTCCATAACTTGTTTGCCTGGTGGTTTGTAACCACACAATCGCACAGCAAAGCGGCTTCGCAGGCTTTCCTGCATCCCAGCCTCCTTCTACCCTTCAGTCGGTAAACAAAGTCGTTTTCAATTCTAAAAATCCCCGCACTTTGCTATCTTTAAGCAGAACATACTAGGGCTAACAAATCCAGGTAAAGCGTTTCTTAACTGAAGCACGCGTAAAGATTATTTAAAAAAAATACTATGAGAAAGTAACTATGTACGGAAATGCTGACTAGCTGTTCGTGCAATTTTTGGTCGATAGAACCGGCCTTGTGAGAGCACCATTCGTAAAGGTGTGCAACATTTTCGCAGGACAGGCTCAGCACGTGATGCGCTAAGTCGCGAAAAACCATGGATCGCTCACTCGCCTGCGAATATCGCATCTATAGCCTACAGTGTGGAACAATGTCCTAAAACATCGGTTTGTCGACACGCCCAATAGTTGGGTCCTTTGCGCACATCAACCTGGTGCCTTGTGAGTACGCATTTAGCGATCTATCTATATAAGATTCGGCCGATGTAAAAGCTCAAGCCTGCCGTACACCAGGAGCGGGGAGCATTCGTCAATTGAATTGCAGCCGAGGTGATGCAGCGCGATGCCGAATTTATGGGGGGAAAAAGCGTTTCCGACGAAACCAATTTCTACCTGAATGGAAATGTGAATAAATAGGGCTGTCGCATCGGACATTCGAGGATTCTTTTGGATTCACGAACCGGAGCCGTAACATGAGCCGTTACATATGACAGTCTGGTGCGAGAATGGCGAGCGTTTTCGCAGCATGATCCATGATCATGATTTTGGCAGAATTTGGACAAAATCGATGTTAGTGAACTTTGGTTACAATAAGATAGTGCCACAAGCCACACTTGTCGGCGATACAATTAAGCCTTTGGGCGTGGATTGTTCCAAGAGGGTTATCTCGTGCGACGAGGACATTTACCGACTTTTTTAGTGCGTTTTATTGATAGCATGTGCGGGGACCATGACTTCATTTGTTTTTTTGCCGTAAGGCTAATGCTCGTATTCGGTTTTGCACTGATACATCCAAGCATCATCGACAAAGGCAATTCTTCCAAGATCTTCCGATTCAACAACGTCGTTAGATTTTTCACGTGAGCTTTTTTGGAAGAGCAAAGTATACGCTATAAATTTCGCCACCATCTGAGAGTTAAAAACTAACGTTAAAGTGTGAACTTATTCGAGATTCTATTCTCGAATATTTTCACACTTTTCACAAACTCTCATTCATCGAGATTGTAGTCGATTTTCATTGATACTCATCGATACTCGTACAGAAATGACATTACATTTGATATTTTGGTATTCAATTATTAGCGGATCAACGCGACGTGGTTTGTCATCGGTCGAATTTCGTGGACACACGCTCGCCACACGCTTACACTGCGTTAGGTAGTCGTATATTCTGGCGACACATTCATTCCCGGCATCACTCATAGCAGCAGCAGCACACAAAGCGTCACGTCTGTGGAGTCTTGTGTTCGTGATCATCATCGCGATGCTGTCCTGCTAGTGGTGTTTAGAGAACCGTTACCAGAACGAGCTGCCGGTTGTGTCAGTCGCAATCCGTTGACGTTGCAAGGCTACGATAGCAACTCGTCTGACACAAATTTCTACGTTTATGTCTGCCTTTACTTTAATTTTGTTAAGTTCATCTACGTTTAGTCATCATCAAGTAATTAGGCTGTTTATTTCGTTTTTCGGCTTTGTTTACTATCCGTCCAACTAGTCCTTGATCCAGTCAGCCAATTCGTCATTAAGTATATAGGCAACAAATTGATAAATCGATTGGATCGACCGATCAAATCATCAATCAACGATTCGTCAGTATGGTCGTATTAAAATCGCTCGGTCTGCCGTGCGCCGTTAGTTGTTAAGTAGAGACGACGCTTTGTGATGGCCGCTCTTGCAATGCTGCTAGCTTTTATTAATGGATTGATCGAAGGTGGAGGTGGTGGTGGTGGTGGTGGTCGTGGTTATGGAGTGATCGCGTGGCGTGGCGAGGTGGGTGCGCATTCATGGAAAGGGAAGCTGGCCTGGCCGGCCGAACCGGGAAGCCGTGGACCAGGGACGGGACTGAGAGGGAATCGAACAGGATAGATGGGAAATGGAGAGCGCTACGATAAAGCAGCAGCAACAGCAGCAGCAGCAGCAGGAGCAAAAGCAGGAAGTGCGAAGGAGGAGAAGCTCCCAACAAAGACATCAGCGACGGCAATAGTTGGTCGTTGCGGTGTCGAACAAGATGAAGACAGCAGCAGTGACGACGATCTCTACCACTGCCTCCGCAGCAGCAGCAGCAGGAGACGGTGACAATAACCCCGGCCTGCAGCCGGACGTGTCGCAGTCGTGGGCCGATAACGTGTCGGACGCGTCGGGGGTGAGGTGGGGCGAAGGACGAAGCGGTAAGTACTGACGATGTGTTGTGACTGAACGACGAAGCGCGCTTTTCGGCAGTTGATATGCATACATACATACCATACACATAAATAACGCACACACATATACCTCACCTCACGGAAGCGCTACATCACCGGCGAGATGCACTCCCAGTCAATCAACAACGAGAACAACAACAACAACAGCAGCAGCAGCAACAACAACAGTAGCAACAAGAACAGTAGCAACAGCAGCAACAACAACAGCAGCAGCAACAGTAAAAAATCATCTCGACGGAAGCCGCAGTGCCAGCTGCACACGCAGCGCTATATGCCACAACGTTACGCTTCAACTAATTTCACTAAAATGGTAACAGCAATGTTGCAGCAAATGCACTCAAATCACTATTAGGCTAAGCATGATGGCTAACGTTACGAACGATAACCTTGGCAGCAACAACAACAACAGCAGCAACAATTACAGCAACAACATGAATGGTGATGACGACAACATCAATAGCAACAATAATAAAAACAACAACGTCAATAAAAGCACTGTCAACAACAACAACAACAACAACAACAACAACAACAACAACAACAACAACAACAACAACAACAACAACATTCATGACTGTACCTTGTCTAGCAGCAACTTCTGCAGCCGACTACTACAGCCGAGAGCTGGCTACTGTAGCCTAGAGCTGCGGCTGCTGCTGCGGCAGAGGCACCTATAATATATCTTAGTTGTGCTTGTGATTGAAAAATTTAGCGTTAGCAACACTGATTACTACAGTAGGCGGTGCGCAGCGGAGGCGTGAGACAGTCACGTGCGTGCGTGTTTATTTGTTGTGCCGGTGTCGTCGGGTATTACGTATGAGTGATCGGGCGAGTGAGGTGTCAATGGACTACGATGAAGCGGTGAAGCACTGAAAGCGTTAGGCAACACGATTGCACTAGCAAAAGCAGCAACAGCTAGCGCCAGCCACGGAAGGTTCGCGACACCGCCCACGACTACTACTACTACGAAAGAACAAGGACGTCAAAAGAGCCCTTCCTCGCGCCCGGCCCCGCCCAGCCCAGACCTTGGAGTGGAAAAAGGGCTCCCCATCAATGGCGGTGTACTTCTGATTCTTTACTCCTCTCCTTTCGTTTCCCTCAGTGCTTCGTCACGTCGTTATGCTCCTGCGTCGGCTTTCTGTCTCGGATGTGTGCTGGGCTATGGCAGTTAGCAACGACGCCGCAACAGAATGCGGCCATGCGGTGTGCCAGTGTGAGCCGTCGGTAACGCCGACTTCCCATCCGGACTGGCCTAGCATGAAAGAACTAATTGCCCTCCTGGATCACCTATTGACAGACCGTCGCGGCCATAAAGCAGACCTCTGTCGACTAATTTACTAGACAAGTAGGCATTTAGTTTGTTTGCTACTCACGTGCGCTTAGGTTTTGGTACGATGATACCCCTCGACGTTCTTTCGACACATCTGCTACGAAAAGTCAATGGCCTGACATTCCACAGTGCTAGGCGCATACGCCGCCAGACACACCCCCATTCACACAAACGCGGGTTCGTCCCCGCGCGTCAGATCGAAGATAAAAGAAAATCATCGTCTCTTTTGACGACAGAACGCCGTATCGATTGGCGTATCCAGCAGTACGGGGCGACATGCAAAGGAACACGGGTATGCCGCTGGACAGTGCTTGATTATATAAAATAATAATCATGATGTCCTGCAATTGTCGGCGGGCTGTGTAGCGGCGCTACAGATGTACAGGTATAACTTTAGCCTTGACACAGATGGGCCGCGTTAAGCCCCGGTGAGATTTAGAGCCCCAAAACAGCGCATATACGTATAGGCACACACATAATTGGCTGGTCATTAAGCTAGTCATGTTTGGTCGTTCACAACAACAACAACGACTTGTATGGTACGAAACTGGTTGGTCGATGATCGTTTGATCGGTCTGACATAATGATCGGACTGGTTCACATTCACTGGTTAAATCGATAGATAACTGGTTAAACGGGTACATAAACGGACGAATAAATGGACGAATACATGGGCAAATGAATGGACGGATACATGGGCGAATGAATGGACATATACATGGGCGAATGAATGGACGGATACATGGACGAATCAAAGGACGAATACATGGACGACTGAATGGACGGATACATAGACGAATCAAAGAACAGATACATGGGCGAAAAAATGGACGGATAAATGGACGGATTAATTTACGAATAAATAGACAGACATATGGACGATACATGGACGAACAAATGGACGGATACATGGGCAAATGAATGGACGGATACATGGGCGAATAAATAGACGGAAACATGGACGAATCAAAGGACGGATACATGGACGAATCAAAGAACGGATACATGGACGAATCAAAGGACGGATACATGGGCGAATGAATGGGTGGGTACATGTATGAATAGACGGATAAAGGTAGAGACGGAACAGCAGAGGAGGTTATCAGTCTCAGGAGGAGTAAGCCAACCTGTCAGTGGTGGTCGTAGCAGCAGTGGTAGCGGTGGTAGTTGTGGTGGAGGCGGCGATGTTGTGTCCTCCAGCCGCGGGTGAACGCTGCGGACGGGGCGAGCCCTCCGTGCGCGTGCTCAGTAGGGCCGCACGCCGCTGTTCGTGCTGGCTGGTCTCGCTCTCACCGAGCCGCGTCACGTCGATACTTTTCTGCACGCTCAGACGGTGGTGACGCGGTGATGTCGCCGCCGTCGTCGTCGTCATTGAAGACAACGGCGACGAGGGCGTCATCGCCGCCCCTGCCGCCGGCGACGACGACGTCGCCGAACACGAGAAACCGCCCACCCTTCCCGAAGGCGATGCCGAGCGGCTCGACGAGAACGCCAGCAATCCGCTCGCTGTACTTGTTGTGGCGGTGAGCGGGCGCCGCGATGCCATCGTCAAACTTGCTGGTAGCGAGCTGGTGGCGGTGGTGGTGCCAGTCAAGCTCGTGCCTGTGCTGATGGCCGTGGCGGCGATGGCAGTTGTTGTGCTGTTGATGTTGATCTTGGAGCGGCTGGTTGTACCAACAGCCGCAGAAGCAGCCGGGGTAGCAACAGCAGCAGCAGCAGCAGAAGTAGCAGCAGCAGTCATAGTACTGGGAGCGTGTTTCTCTGGTGTTTTGCTTGATCGGGTCGTAGTGGCGGCTTGTGTGCTTGTGGGTGGTGGTGTTGCTGTTGTTGCGAAACTAGACGTAGAAGTACTAGGACCGCTACTACTACTACTACTGCTACTATGCGTGTCTACTGCTGGTCTGACCGCGGTCACCGTGCCGCTCAATGAAGAGGAGGAATTGGTGGTCGTGCTGGGGGTGGTGCCGGTAGAGGTTCCTGTGGTGGTGGTGGTGCCGAAGGTGGTGGCCGCGGCTGGGGCGGCGGAAGTGCTGCCTGAGGTGGCGGTCGAAGCCGCCCTTCTAAGCACTGGCGACCTGACGGTGACGGCAACGGGTCGCGCCGTCGGCGGTGAGCAGGTCGCCGAGGGCGGAGGCGCCCGCAGGGGCGGCGGAGAGTACGACGATGGGCGGCCACCACCATGCTCTCCGTCGTCATGGTCTTGGTCGGCCTCCGCTGCGAGTACCAGCTGCGGCGTTGGCGGTGGTGGTTCGCCACCATCTCCTGACCACCTATCATCGGCCGGCGCCCGCCGTAGACCCCAGCGGCTCTGCCTGAGGGGATAGATCGATTCGTACGTGCATACGTATATATATGCATGTATATATATATATATATATATATATGCACGTATATATACAAATGTACATAAATTCCTACATCATCGATGGATAGATAGCGAGATCGATCGATCGATACATACGTACATACATTGAGATAGGAAGAAGACCAAAGACAATGACGGGTGACGCAAGTCGGTCTAAACATCGCGCTTCCACATTGAAGACATTCAACGACGACTAGAAAAGGAACGAAATTGCCAGAAAGCGGCTTGAAAGGTGTGATACAAAGAAAAGGAGGAAGGAAAAGAGGAGCAAACATTTCAGGCAAGACTGAATTCGATCGGCTGAATTTCCCAACATTGATCTGTAAGAAAGAGGATGGTCGTTCGAATAGGGGGAGTTCAGAACGGAAGGTGGTAGCAAATGCAAACATGCCAAGAACAGATCAGAAATGACGGTGAACTAGATAAATCAGAAGTACGAAGGTTGAAGAAGAGAAATAGAGAGATAGAAAGAGAGAGTAATTGAAACGGAGCAACGCACAATCAATGAAAGGCAACGGACGATGATAAGAGAAGAAGCATGGCTGTTCAATACACTCAACCTTATCAGCGGTGTTGTTCCTCTTCAACATAACTAAAACATCATAATAAGAAATCGCCGTGAAACCCTTTGGAGTCTTCGAGACCCACCGAGGTGTCAACGTCGGAGTTACTAAGCGCAGATATATACATATGTCTATAGGGTATAGTAAAAGTAGCCGGCCGTGGCTAGCTGGAGCTTATGGCGGAGCGACTCGTACAGTTAAGAGCGGTCACGGCTAACTATGGATAACTAACTAAAAGCACGGATTAGTTCTGTGCTCCCGAAAGTGAGAGCCACAGCAAACGCGTAGTCAAAAACAAGTTGCAGCCTATTTTGATTTTCTAAGTCTTGTACAATTCATCGTAGACAATTTGGCTTTACTATCTCAATTACCAAGACGACAAAACAAATGTATCAAGGGGTCCTGTACAGTGGATCGGAGAACCTGGTGCCATTCACAGAGGTTACAATCAAATCGCTGAAAGGTGAACTCTCAGATGAGTCCACTACCTTGCGTGGCTGTAGCAAACGGCAATAATAACTTTGGGCATCTCACAGATCGGTTTTCCACAATCGCACTGTAAAACAAGGGAGCACTTCAGAGAGACGCGCTGGCTAAAATCTCAACTGCGTGCCTTTGACTTAAAATTTAATAACTTCTCGTTAGAAAAAAATCCGATGCTTTCGTAAAGTTTGCCAAAATTATTTGAAATTTGCGACGACATTGTAAAGCACCTCAGCAGAACAGCTCTTTGAATTGAGGAATTTGAAGCTGCTATGACAAAGTTGCTACGCTAAACAAAAAGTAACCAAGGGTGTTGGAACTCGTGTATCCTCCGCGTGTCCTCTGAAATCGCTACGCATGCTGTCTTCTTCTGCATAAACTTAGCTAGTAATTTGGAAGCACATTTGGACGCTTGCCATCTTAATTACAGCAAAACCTTAATCCACCCCGTGGGAACCACCCGACGTACGCAGTAATTAGAAAATGCCATCAATGGGTGTGCATACCGCACAAAGCCAAATGAAGGCACGAACAAGCATAAACAATAACAACGACAACCAATGTTACTATTTTAACTTTTTATTAAAATTAGAGGTCAACCAAGAGAAGACTCGCAATTTGTATTTATAGTGTTACAGTCGCAGTTTTGTTTTTTTACAGTGAACCCCTCCTTTTCAAGTTTTTACAACACGGAAGCTGTGCGTTTCCTGTGCCGATCAGGTCAAATTAGTTTATCAGCTTTGAAATAACATAGCCCGGTTCATTGTGCAGGACAAATTCCGACCTTTGTGCATTGCGTCCTCTCAGCATACGTTTTTCAGAGACACTTACTCAGCGGAAACACGTCATTCCGGCAGAGAATTTGCAAGTTTAAATCCCTCTGTACGACCAGGTGTGGGGCCTCACTTCAGGCCACACTTTCTCTACGATATAGCTGAGTCTGAGCTGATAATAGGGTGTGTATGCGTGTGTGTGTATTGCCTTGTTATAGCACAGAGCAGAAGCCGCTAAGGCTTTATCGAAAAGCAAAAAGAGATAAGCGAGAGAGAGAGAGTGTGAGAAAGCAGAAGAAAAGCCTCGGATAGGGTGGTCTAAGGCAAGGAACATGCCGTGACGACTAACCGGTCGGGCAACGCGACGGCGGGGGACAAAGTCGATCAACTTATTTATAGCGTCAACAAGGAGGACGGTGGAGTACGCCGCTCCCGGCTGAGGAGATTGCCGAACGAACGAACGGACGGACCGATGGAAAGACGCATAGATGGATGTATAGGCCGCCGGGTGTATGGGGTGGACGACGAAGCAGAGAGGAGCACATGGAAGTGACCTAGCTTCAGGCTATGCGGAACTCGGCTGACGGCTGTCGGAGAGCCGAGCTAGTAGCAGCGAATGGCTAGGGAATGGGTCGGGTGGAAATGTTTGTCTCCCTTCAGTCAGTCGGTGGCGGGACGGTCGCCCGCCCGCTCGCTCGCTCTCCGGTGCAATTAGTTCTTCATTATGGGAACCAGCACCGCCGCCGGTGAGGCCGCTCTAAATGAGGGCCGCCTGACGTACACTGACTAACGCCCCGGCTAAAGGCTCACGCTCAAAGTACTGCTCAACCTGCTTCTACTAGCAGAGAGGCAGCGGCAGCGACGACGGCGACGACGACGATTGGCGCTGGACACTCAGTCGGGTGGGTCGGTCACCACGAACGACCCCTGGCTGGATCTTGCTGAGCTGCTCCTACGCCTCTACGAGAGGCGTAAACAATCCCTGAATGAGCAAGTCCTGAACCCCGGGGGGCGGGGGGGGGGGGAGGAGCGGCGACGAGGCACTGTCGCAAACAGGTATTCTACACGCGCGACACTTCAGGACACCCACAGCCGCCGGTGACCAGACAGACACGCAGTCACGCATCCAAGTAACCGGGGGTGGGTGGTGCGAGGGGATGCGGGCTCAGCGACCGAGTTAAGGTTGCCCAACGGAGGCAGCAGAGGGGTACCCTTTCGAATTTCATGAGGCCGTAACCTCGGCGGCGGTGAGACCACGCTCACACGCCAAGCTGTACGGCCGAGCCGGTAGCTCAACTTGAACCGGAAACAGTCTCACCATCGTAGTCGCAATGATGGGTTACGGTTGCCCGTCACAGCCGTGTTATCAGCGCAGGGGCTAGCAACTAAACAGAGATGAGAGGGGAGTCTGGAATAGCTTCCACTGACTGACTTGCTGCACTAAAGCTCGGTAGCTCCGGGAAAAGGCTAGGGAACGCGACGCTCACACAACAGCCGCTCAGTGTGTTGAAACGTCGGCAACGGCAACGCCAACGTCGACCGCGGTACAAGAGGTACCGAAGACGGGAGCAATGCACGCGAGTCTACAGTGTAAACGCGGCTCTTTTTCTGTGTTCTTGGCTTCTATCATGGCTTTGCTCCACTTAAAAGAGAGCGGGTCGGCTCCGGTCAAGCCTACCTGCGTAAAGCGCACTCTCCATATGTGGCTTCCGTCAACCCTAGTTGCCAGCCCAGGGCGCCCGTCACTCAGTGCTTGGAAGTCTTCATCCCGATTAAAAGGAGGGGATAGGCGGTAGCCGTAAAGGCTATAGTTCTTGTAGTGGAGTAGTCTAGTATGTTGTAGTGGAGTAGTCTAGCATGTTGAAAAATAAATTTCAATTTCATTGTATAGTCTCTGTAGAAGCATACAACACATAAGTTAAGAAAAATGCCTATATAAGGCATCGACGTGGGCCTTAAAAAATTGCTATTTTAAACGATTTTTAAAGGGTAAACTAGCCACTTCATTAAGGCCGGTGTTTCAGGGTGGTGTCATTTTAGGAGACAAGGCAACGCTAGACTAAACGGCTGAATCTTCTGTATTGGCCTATCAGTGCAAGCTCAAGCGAACAAGCTTTGGTTAGGTCCACGAGAAAGGCGTCGAACACCCCTACCGTTTCGTGTCGTAACCGACTAGCAAGATGTCCGCAGCGGCCATCAGGCGTCAATTCGTACTGCAAGCTCATTCCGGTAGTTTTTCAGGTTATTTTGTTTTACCTCGGCCTGTACCATCTGTACCAGAGAGCAAGGCTGCGTCTGCGATCTAACGACCCGTTCAACCTCGTAGCTAGGAAGAATGATTGCCCGCCTCCGTTAGTTCAACCGCACAGCCGACGCATCGAACATGCCCGCACTCGTTAATCTTACCGGAAGCTGAGACAGTGAAAGCGGCTGTCCTGTGGCAAGAAAATCCTTTAAAGCTCCTCACGGCGACTCCACCAATAAGAATCAATGACCGGCAGAGGCGGGCCGGGCTCCCACGTCGGTCGGCGTTGCACGCAACGGCGACAAACGCTGGTGTTCTGATGTTCGACGCTATTTACGACGACAAACCGAGTCTGTAGCGGAGAGTCTGGGGGGACACACTGCTGTCCACCGAGATTTGCCAGACGATCTGCACCTCAGTGCCAGCAAGTACTCGTTCGACGTTCCCCGTCGAAGGCGAAGTGAATGAGGCTTGCCTCTGCGTTTGCGGTAGCTGCCTGGTGTGTCAATGCGTGTGTGTGTGTGTGCGTGTGCCAACGGATGTTTCAATGATTCTCGTAACCTATCCAAGGAAAATCGTAGCTTGCTCTTATGAGACATTACGCAGGTCAAGCCTGCGTCTGGCACGGCGCACGACAAATTCTCTGTTTGCCCACGAACCTATATTCACATGTCCGTTATGTCTGAAGAAGGCATTGAGAGCGCTGGCAGCAGCAGCAACAGCAGAAGCAGCAGCAGCAGTGAATTAGTAAATACCGTTTTGTCCACTCAGACATTTTTAATAAGAGAGATGGGGAGAATGGTCCTCTTCTGAAAAAGGCAGCACCCGAGGCTACCGAGACTGTGGCTGACGGCTAGAACAGAGCTTCCGTAGACAAACGAAGGCAGATAAATTCAACAAAGGTCACCGAAAAGCCCACACTAAGTCGATCATAAGGTGAAATCTGCCTTCTTCGGTAATCGAGCCTAGCCGTTAGGCAAGTGCACAAACTAGCGCCCAACAGCAACGAAGGGGAACGGAGGGCCGTAAATGAGAAGCCACTCGCAAGCCCACGCGCAAGTGCATCGTGGCGCTATCAAAAATAGGACGAAGAACATCAAACTCGAGTCAAACGGGACTGAAGGAACCTAATGAGCTTCTGCGACGCCCGCATGAGAAAAAGGAGCGTGAAGCGGTTGCGCCCCGCATAACAGCGGCGCAGTCGCTCGAAGAGAAGAGACATTCAAATTTGAATATAGAGTGACAGTTGCCCTCTCCTGGCCTGTGAAACTCCTGAAGAAAGAGGTTCGAAGGCGGCAGGCCTTTCGCCTCGTAGCGGCTGCGAGGACCAACGGCCAACTTCATCCGGTGGCCGAGAGTGGCTGCTTTCGCGCAGGTGAGGGCCCTCTACCTAGGGATATCAGAGAGCTCAAATCTATGCTCGATATAGGAAATATATAATAGGAGTGGAACCAAGCTGGTCACGGTTGCGGTTAACGAACGAGAAGCAAGTAGTGAGACGCGGTCCGACGGTGAGTCAAAATGGCGTGCCCCATCGTGCCTGTACGCAAAGCGAACTGCAGGCCTGCAGTTCGATTGCACGAACGTCGCATTTTTATTTAGCCGGAACGGCCAATGCACTAAGAAATGAACTGTATGCCGCAGAACACGACGACGTATACTGATCTGTCTCTATATGTTCCCCTTCGCGCCGGCATGCGCGCGATCTTTCGTTTTTTCTCTGGCTTGCTTTTATTGCAGACCAGTGAATGGTCTATCTGTACTTTTTTGAGGTAGTCGTTGAAACACGCGAAGCGGAACGACTCTCGTATCTAGACTGTGGGCGTAGATCGCCGTGGATAGCCTTAGTAACCACTGTTACTGACCTGTCCACGTATCCGAATAAGGCAGTCTCTCATAATTATTTCTTGTTCATTGTTTGAGCTGAGCTAGATTAGCATAGCGTCGAACTATTACTCTACGAAAACGATTATAAATAAAGCAAGGAGTAGATATCGGCAGCATTGGCTGGAATTGGCTCAAATTTAATTGAAAACGAACGTCCAGAATTGCAGAAAAACGATATGTGTATTATAGTTAAAAGTAGCGCTGATGCTCTCTTGCACCGACTGCCTGCTTACTCCACTATGAAACGTCGGCATATGTTCTGTAATCTGAACGTATGGTCCTGTACAGTACAACGCCAAGCCACGCCGACGAAACGGATCGTGGTCGAACTGACCGGCGACATTGCTACTAGAGGCAAAATTATATGTCTATATTAAAAATATAATACTCGTAACTGCGGTAGTGGCATAGTAATGATTGTGAAATAGCGCTAGGTTGAAAGATAAGGAGATCAAACACATACGTTTAAACTGAAGTGATCGACTCCGTTAGACCGGTAGTTTGTTAACGCTCTTCAAAGGGGCCAACTTTTTGTTGAGGTAGTTCGTCGAAAGGAAGAAGGTCGCGGGTTCGAGCCCGACGCGAGCCAAGTGCTCATTTTGAAGCTCTGTTTCGAGAGAATATCGATTGCTGGCTTGGATGGCTTAGAGTTTGCTTTTGAAAATGAAAAACCAAAATAAAATGAATGAATGAACGAATGGATGGATGAATGAATGAATGCAGGCAGGCAGGCAGATTATCAAGCCGTTGTCTTGACATTGCTGCACGTCATGACGGTAGGTTGCGGTGGGCCATGCCGCGTCGTTGATGCTGGTGTGTATCTCCGTGGCCCATTTCCTCCTATTCGTCGTCCTATTCGACGCCGACAACGACAACGGCTTGGTTTCATGCTTAGCCGATAGCAGACGCTGCTACTATCTTCTAATAGCAGCAGTAGCAGTAGCAGCAATGTCAGCTATTAGCAGATCGCTAATAGCTGCTAATCATCATGCTTGCTGCCGTGCTACGCTACCGTGCTGTGGACGGGGGGCAGCCGGACACGAAGCGCTCAGCAGATAGGTCAGAAGCGGGAAGCGGTTGATCCAGGGCGGTTGATCCAAAAGGATAGCTTAGGCGCACACTTACACACTGACGCAAGCGAAGATGGCAACAAGAAGCACATTTCGACACATAGCAACAGACAGCGAACGACGATCTGTTAGGCAACTAATGTTACTGATTACGCGCATTACGACACAGCATTTGACGAGGACGACGACGACGACGACTACAACGACGACGAGACAGCAACCAGAGTAGGATTCAAAGTTCGTGCACATGCAAGCGTTAGCCCACTAACATTTCACATGCTTTTTTCCACACTTTCAAGCGATCAGCTACACCAGATGACTACAGATGACGACAAGTTAAAGCAGAGAGAGACAGAGAGAGAGAGAGAGATGATTGAAGTCGCCATTTGTACATGTTGAAACATGTCGCCACGTGTAGATGAAAACGTGCTGAAACGGTGAGAACTTGCAACTGGAAATACTGAGTAGTACCTAGTTGGCCCTAGTTGGCTCAGCGAGATGTCATCACTGAGCTGTGAGATAACAGCGATAAATGGATGGCTGATCATTCTAATCAGAATATGAACACTGTCGTACACTGTAGAGCCGTCTGTAATTACAACATTACTGTTATGCGAGCTGTCTGTAATGACAGTAACTGTTACATAGGTCGTCTGTAGTGACAATAACTGTTATATAAGCCATCTGCAACACACATGCGGTGCATCGAATTATTAGTCTTGTTATTACTTTGTTGGTATTGTTTCGTTGTTATTACTGTTGTTGTTATTGTTGCTTTAGCTGTTGTTGTGGTTGTTGTTGGTACTGTTGCTTGCGTGCCGACAAAGCGTGCGTCGTTCACGTTGCAACTGCAGCATCAGCAACGCGTCCTCGTGGCTCCGGTTCTTGTCGTGGATGGTAATTGCTGCTGCTGTTGTTGTTGGTGTTGTTATTGTTGTTGCTGCTGTTGTTGTTGGTGTTGTTGTTATTGTGGTTGTTGTTGCTGATGTTGTTGTGGTGGTGTTTGTGGTCGTTATTGTGGTGTTTGTCTGGATGGATGGCTGGATGAATGCTGTTAACCGGCGCGGCCGTGTCCAGCGAGGAAGACACGTGACTCGCTGGCTGTCCGGCCGGCCGGCCCGGGACACACCTACCTTGTTTCCTCCTGGCAGACAGTCTCAAGGACACAAGCGGCATAGGTGAGCGTCTTCTGGAGGACGGCAAGAGGCACGTCGCCGTGTTGCAGGTGCGACGCGACTTCGCGCAGCCTGAAACGAAGCACACAAACGCATAAGTAACTCACGCAACCCTCCAAGAAGTGTAAAATGCTCGCTAGAACCACAAACAACAGCCGAAAAAGAACGACGACAATGACGATGATGATGATAAGAGATAGCTATAACCGTTGGAACAGTAATAACCGCGGCATGACTACCTCAGCACTAAACCAGACCCATCTACATAAAAGTCGTCATAATAAAGTAAACAGTCGCACCAAATGTTAGAAGTGGTGTACGCATCTCTCTCTCTCTCCCTATATATATATATATATATATATATATATATATATAGAGAGAGAGAGAGAGAGAGAGAGAGAGAAAGAGAGAGAGTTTTTATGATCTAGGTAAGTTTATTCAAAGCGACTGCATGGCACACCTTTGAAGAGAAGATGGAGGAGATGCTGTCATCTCTCCAACATGTACACTTGCACACAGCGGTAACCTCGTAAAAGATATATCTCTACCTATATCCCTGTCTTTAGTACCGTCTCGTAAATCTACGCCAATAGTAGTACCGCACTCGAGTACGACTACAAGGTAGATCCGTCTCATATTGCGCCGAATCAATCACACGAAAAACACTGCATAAACCAACAGTCTGTTGGAAAAAATCAGTTTCAACAATGTTCTCCCCCTGGCCATTTCTTTTTTACAGTAATGCAATGAACGACGCCACGTCAGCCAGCATGGATGGAAAAAGCTGTTAGACAAAAAGGCGCACAATAAGAGCAAACAATGTAATGCGGAGAAAATTGTTTATTATAAGGTGGTAACATAAAAAACGTTATATAATGAAATCATATGTAATTTTATTGCATGTAAATAAAAAAAAACATCTGTTTGGCTAAACACCGCAGCTTATATCGTACCAGTCTTGGTAGGTTTCAAAGTAGTTTGTGATAAATAAATACGACAGGTGTTATATATATATATATATATATATATATATATATATATATATAAGTGTCAGAATGAACAAGTTTGCTAAGAAGATTAGGTTCCATGAGAAAACGTTCAGAACGTAGTAAGGATAATTCCTTGCTATTTTGTCGCTTAAAATGTGTGTTTCGAGCAGAGCGCCTTGCCTGGCCTATTTGCCTCGATTATATTTAATTGGTAAATCTTTCGATCATATAAATATGTATGGCATTTGTTAGCCAAATACTGCATGAGGCACAAAACCAAGCACCACTTTAATGCTATAGGTGAGCAAAAACCAGCAGATCATAATTTATCATACCTCTTAAAAAGCAAAGTAACGCATGATAACGCGGTCAAGAAAACCGCGGCCCACAACAGTTATAACAAACAAATTTAATAAAAATCCCGCATTGAAAACTTGTACAAAACAGGGGTCAACCGTTTTTCTTGGGCCATCAGACGGTTGACTTGGGTAATACATGTGGCAACGTATAACGCTATATGTAAATTTAAGTAAAACGCGTGCTTTAGTGCACGCAAATATGTGCCACAGAAGTTGTTCCCCATGTAAGCAAAAAGCGATGTTCTATGCAATATAAAGGTTACGTTCGTGAGTTACAGAGCGATAGACATTTCGCAAAGCTGTTATAGATACGTATCGTTATTGAGAAAACATAAACTTGGATACGTTGATTAGCACTTCCGCTTTATCCGCCGTGCCTGAACGAAGTCTCAGTTAGTTGTGAGCTCCTTGTATTGAAGCTGTGGTTTGCAAACGTTGCCACAGTTAAATCTTCAATTAAGTCTTCCAATCATTTCCAGACGAGCAAGATTAGTCAGCCAGTTAGGCTTTTTTTTGTATGGGAGGTTTGGAAACGCTAGCGTACTATCGGTACTGGCCACCAACAGCACCTAGTGTGGGAATTTTACCCACTAAACACCTTAATCCTTCCCACCCCTCCCGGAATTCGGAAATGTGGTGCACTACTTCGTGACTGTGAGAGGAGAGTCTCGTGCTCTACCGGTTGTCATAGATCTTGTCGTGTCCGCAGCTCACGAACCCGAGGGGATGCGTCGAACCGTTCTACGGAGGGCTGGGTTGCCATAGCCCCTTGCGGGGCACCTACATCTCAACCACCACCCAGCGCGCACGGCGAGCGCCCTCGAGCCGCGTCTTTTCACGCTATAAGCGTCTGAGAAAGACCAGTTAGGTCTATCTATGGAAAATATTATCTTGCCTTGTCATGCATTCTAGAGATAGGCCACTAGTGATTGCAGGCAAAAATAAATATGGCACGAATTGCGATTATTATTATTTAAGCTATTGCTAATTTGGGACGGACGCTGTGTGAATTCTTAGTCATAATAGCCAAATGTACTATTGCACACACAATACACTAGTAAACCCCAATGTTGGTATTCACGTCCGGACAGCTTTAGGAATAACACACAAGACTCCGGCCGTGTTTGTACAGACGGTTCGTTGGTGTTGAAAACGTTCTGAGCTCACATCAGGTACTGCTTTCACTGCCTAGTTAAATTTCTCGATACGCCAAGTTTCTAAGAGGTTCTAGCGGTGTTTGCTCTAAGTTAAAATTCAATTAAATTTAAACCTTTTCACGTTATCAAAGGGAGACAATGGAAGTGTTTTACACAAACACTAAATATAATAGAAACGAAGAAGAAAAACTTTTATTTTCCAAATAAAGGGCGGAGGAGGCTAGAATGCAGTAAAGCACACAAAACCGCCTTATTGTACGATTCTCTGGCTACACACCAGACAAGCATATTATAGATTATTTCAAATCTTGCAATATATTTTGGTAAAAGCATTATTTGACTTCTACCATTGCTTACTGTCACATCGAAGAAGCAGTCCACAAGATCAGCGCTCGCAAGCTGTGATAATGCTCGAGTGTCGTTGCTCTTAAATAAGGTTGACAGCGACGGAAGGTTTACAGAATGGCTCAATTTCGTATATTTTACAGGGCTTTTGGCTCGATATCACATCGTCTACAGAGCCTGTTTTGGAATCGCATCCAAACGGCTTCAATCCTACCCAAATGTTTGCACAAGTATGGGGAATATAGAAGTCTGGATAACACAATTGCTTTACACCGACGAATTGAAATATTTAGGTAATCCATGACGAAGCAACGTAAAAGCATATTCATAAGTACAGATGCTGATTTCACTAGGTTATGTATCTAAAATGTACAGAAATGTTAAGATCCGTTGACAGTAATACACCAAGGTCCCAAGCAACATTTGCCGTAGGCAATTTTGTCCCGATGTATAGCGTTATACTTCGGTTACTTGCGTGAGGAACGCCTCACGTTACATCAAAACGTACAACTACTACTCATGACCGCTGACTGTCGCATTTTAGTCTTGTCCCTATACGGAACGAGAACACGTTATTTACGTGGTATTGGCTACTGCTATCGATAAAATAAATTAAACACTTTGATTGACAATTATCTTGTCTAATATCAAAAACGTAGAAATGCGATTCGACGGCTGCCGTCGTTCTTGTACATTTGTACACCGCTAACGGAATGACCTTTAAATGAGGATTTCAACTTTCCCCATATTGCGAGACCAATAACTATGTAAACGTTGCCCTGGAGCATTCTTCTTCAACAGTTCGTCATTCCAAAGGGCTCGCCCTCACTCGCGCTCGCGTGCACAGATTCATCTCATCGAGTCGCGTGCGTCCATTGTGCACCCACGCCGTCAGTCGTTCAAGGCTTTCCGGCCTAAATCGTCAACGACAGCGACCCCAGACCCCCCCCCCCCGGGTATTGTCGCTGCCGGCACTGAGGCTTAGCACCACGCGAACCTGGGAACTATGAACCAAGTTTCGCAGATTCGTTCAGCCAGCAGGACCAGACAGAACATCCGGGGACGTCCCTGCGACACACCAGCTTGACAGAGTAAAACGATCGATCATGAGAGGCTGGGTGGCTGACTAGTGCGAGTTGGGAGCCGAGGTCCGTGAAAGAGGGGAATATCCCCGTACGAACATTCGTGCGTGGGCAGGTCCACGCAACCACGAGGAACGGCTACTGCGGTTCCTAGTGCTAATACGACTGGCAGAAGTTATTAGTAGTTACGCAGCCGCGCTCCTCATTTCTGCAGGCAGAGGAAAGTCGGCCACAACGCTGGTTTTCCACACGGCTTCGAGCGGTCGCATTGGATGAAACACCGCGTAGAATACCCGCCCACCCGAGGGCGGTGGATTTCCCGCAACCTCATGAGAGGGTGAGGGGATTCAGCACGGCCATGTTTTTTGACACAAACGGACGGCTCTGACTAGGCAACGACCCACTTCAGGAGAAAAGCGCTAAGTGTGTCGTAGGCAGAGTGCCCCCCCTCCCCCCCCCCCCCAGGGACCTCTATTTGATGTGAAGAGGGTAGGTATGTAATCGTGATGAGGCAATGCGCCGTGGTCATGTACGGTTTCGTCGCACAGTGGTCGGGGCTCGTGTACGAGTCAGCCCGTGGCATCATACCGAGCGCGACAGCAAGTCAAAGACTCAATCATTTAGTCTGTTTGCGTACAAAAACGCGCGCAGCAGCGGTGGCTGAGTATCGACTAAATTACTAGGAACACACTGGCGTTGAATGAATGCATGACATAATTTATTGTATATTAATGCAAATAGATGCAGATAGACTCGAAAGCATACAGCATCTGAAGGGATCAGTGAGCCAAGCTTTGTCTTGGGGGGGGGAGGAGTAGCTTAAGGGGTCCTACAATTTTTCAAATAAGGTACTTTGCCAATAGAACGGGGGAGGGGCAGAAATGTCTTATGTCTTAGAAAGGGGGGAGATAATATTGCAAATAGGTGTTATGACTTGATATGGCTAACCACAATTGTGTGTTTCAAATGTGAAATCGTATGCGAATGATCTATTCGACCGAGAAACCGATTGTGCGTTTAGAAGAACGTCGTACTTTGATCTCAACGGCTCAACGTTGGAAATGCGGAATGGTGAAATAGTCTTTTTAGACACCCCTCAGAAAAATCAAGCTTCTGTAATGCCAACTTTTTTTTCTAGACTTCACGCTCCAGATTGTGCAAATGTGCTATTACAGTAACCAACCTTAGTCATCCAAGGTGAAATTCAATTATAAAGTTCGTTATACATGCTAGCTGACCCTGAGCGCTTCCACTCGGTCCTTACCAGCGGCTCGCACACACCAGATGGTCCCACTACCTCCTACTGACCTCGAGAAATATAACGGACACGTGGACGGTAGTACACACACTATGTTCCGTTCGACTCCATCTATATAGTAGGCTGTAAAACCCGAGTTCGCTTTTGAGAGCTACGAGGTGCGGGAAACACTTCAGGTTGGATAACGATTAGATCCCACGAAGGTCGGCCGTAAGTGGATCTCACGCCGGTCTGGATCGCCACCCTCATATATTATACGTATATATTTTTGCCCACTAGCTCACTGCAGCCCTAACGGCTAAATTCCCACAGCTTGAACCTCCACACCGTTAGTCAAAAGACGGATAAGCGATTGGCCAAATGTCCTATGCACGCTTGCTCCTTACGCATTCCACTAATTCCAATTCTTGCCACCACGACGCCCCGTGGCGCTGCTGTCGTCAGCTTATCTTTCATTTAAGCATCACCAGCTATGGCTCTCTCTCTCTATTCTCAATTAGGTTGTCTCTATCGCGTTGTCTCGTAAAGCCTGTGGAGTTATATATATATATTACTTTATAACAAGTAAAATTACTTTATTTCCCTGGAGCAATTGGCCGTTACCAAATATGTGCAACCATCTCTTGCTAAAAACGTCGACCGTTTTAGACTACCATCCTTATTTGCCGAACCATGTACCTGCAGACTATATTATGTTCCCACCATGAGAATCCAGTTTTCAGCAGAACGTGACGCGCGTAGTAAAAACTATTTCAAAGAGAAAGGCTTTTACCAAGCCATCTAGAAAAGCCATCTAGCACGCATATATATGCGCAAGCTAAATTCCACTTAAATATATGTGCATATATAGAGGTGGACTTCAGCAATAATAATTGCACGGGAAGGTTATTGTATACTATGAGATCAATACGTGGCAACACGACATTGTCAATATGTTCAAAAGTTTTCAAAAAATAAGCGCCAAACATTAACAGAATAAAAACCTAAGCGCCGCTGCGCTATCGCCAAATTCTTTCTGCTAACCCAGCAGAAGCTGCTACAAAGCAGGCAGCTTTGGCGTAACTCTAATCCTTGGCTGGCCTTCAGCTCGCGTTGGACTATATTAAGTCTTTTATGCCGCACGTTTATATATATATATATATATATATATATATATATATACATATCCTCCTAACTTAAGGTAGACACCACTTACTCCGCTCAAAAGTTTGACGGTAATGTAAAACTTTTTAGTAAAGACTACACGCTCCTTCTTGCTCATGGTAACATGACCACCGCGGTATCAGGTCGCATAGAACGAAACCCGTGCTCATAAAATTCTAGCATACGTAGGCGTTGCCAACAATGCGCAATTCGACAGAGCAATTTCGTGTATGCAGGTGTATATACACGTATGTATGTGTACGATATAATAATAATATATATATATATATATATATATATATATATATATACATTTTATTTATATCACTTCACTATGTTAGCACTTTGGAGTGTATAAGCATATAGTAAACTCTTGAACACTTCCATAATTACTTTCAACCAAGCTCGATTAGGTGGCGTATGTTCAACGAACTACAAATAGCTATCTTAGTGCTGACATATACTTCAAGCAAGCTTACGCCTGTGGATCACGTTTGCGGCTTCATTAAGTATTTTCATGCTATGTCAAATCCAATTAAGTACTCACATTAATTTATCAATTGACCTTAATAGATACGCCTGGCGAAAAGTAGTACAATAAAATTGAAAACAATTTTAAACGAAACATCGGATTTGCATAAAAAAGAAATCTCTCTCTCTCTCTCTCTTGGAAGCATTCCAAGATATCAGGTTGAGGGTCGAGCAGTTTTTTCCATTTTTCGCCTCCTTGTGGAAATTCGCTGGCTTGTTCGGAAAGGTTGTATTTTTAGGTGGGTTTTCAATCAACAAATGCTCGTGACAGCAACCAAGCCCACAGAAGCCATGTGCGCCACCACCGAAAATAGTCACCATCGCTTTTCGAATGCGTTACGTATACACTATTGGCTTGTTCGAACACACAGCAATAAATACACAGTGGTAGATGATACTCTAGTAGCTCCTGCAGTCGAGCCCGGTAGCGTGGTGGCTTAAGTCTGCGCCTCGCAACCGGAGAAGACACATAGGAGGTGCGCGGGTTCGAGCCCCACCGTTGCACATTTGTATTTATAGGGGTCCGTTTATGAAGCAATGTGAAAAACAGTTCCGTGGACAACGTTAAATCTTGGCTAAGGGGCAGCCCGAAAACTTTAGTAGCTCCTGCAGAGTGGCGCCTTAAACACAATACACCGTACTACTTCAGCAGCCGCCGACATCAGGGCCCCACCTATCTCTGACTGTGGAGCGATGAAGCGAAGACGCAAGCGAAACAGCCCCCTCGCCCGGTTGCTCTGGCGCACTGGGTTGGCGCAGAACCAAAGTAGTGAACGACCGTATTCGTGATCGCACTACCCTGTGCCTACATAGATTCTGTGTCGTCGTCGAATCGAGAGCGCAACAACCCACTCAGTGCTTCTAGTGCTAGACGTTGAATTGTGTTCACTCGAAGACGTACTTAGGACTTACGAATTGACGAAGCATCGAGCCAGCACCAACACCCTTATCTAACTGGCGTTTGGTGATTAATTACCCGGCCAAATAGCTCGTCGACACTCGCAGCTCTGACAAAAAGATGACAAAACAAAACGACACAATCAAAACGAGAGCAAGAATCTATCGCGAATTCGCTCAACATTCCCTCTTTTTCTTTTTCTTCTTATTCTTCTTCATCTTCGTCTTCAAGATCAATTCCCTTTAGCACAGCGTTGTCACATGTCTGTCTGTCGCAGGCTGACTATCGCAAACCCTGTGCACGTATGCACCATCGCCGGTCGGTCGGCACCTAGCTTGCAGCACAGCGGACGTGCCATGCCGATTCAGCTTCGTGCGTGCCTCGATATGTGCTGGCTCTCTCCGGGCCGAAACGAGAAGCTCCGTTTGCTGCCGTTTGCATCAATACACAGCGAGCAGCGGCGAGCAAACGAGCTGTGAAATAGATGAACTACATCGGGACCTTTCCCTCGTCTTGTTCGCCGACTTCCTGCATTGCCCTGAATCGGTGGCCTCGGCCTGCCGGGACTGAGCTGAGCTGAGTTGGAGAGCTGGCCCGATGAAACCGTCATGCGAAGGCGAAGATCCGGCGGGCCCGGAAGTCCTTGACCATCCTTCGCCGCCACTCTTAACGCTCTCGACGGGGAGGAGGGCGGGAGACTTACGCTAACGCCAGCAGCAGTGGCAGCGACTGGTGGTCTCTTTCCTCCTCCTCCGCAAGTTCTTCCTGTTTTCTCTTCTTCCAGCTGCTTCTTCCTCTACTCCACCGCCCTCTCCTTATTATTATGATTATCATCAACAGCATCATCATCATCATCGCCAGCGTCGCCGTTCTCCGTCCGTTGCGACTACGGCGTAGACTAGCGCGCTTGCTTACACAGCGTCTCCTAGTAGTAGGAGTGGTTAATGGAGCCGACAAGCATTCAAAACTGTGCAGCTGCTGTGTCTTAATGCAATAAGTACTCGCCGCGAAGTAATCGTAGTAAGCGTAGCGGTTGAGCAGCAGAACCAGTACCGGTTGCGCAGCACTTCTGCTGTTGCTGCTGCTGTTGCTGCTGCTCGACTTAAGTAAAGCCCAAAGTGGAGGCCAAAAGGGCCGCCTGGGAGGCTTTTGGGCTTCGAAACCTCACCTCACCTCCGCGCTCTCCTCTGTCGTCCGTCTACTTGTACAGCGCGCGGCGACGTGTTCGTGCAGCATCCGAAGTGATCGTCGACGCACCTCAGCTTCAATAGAGGGGGGGGGGGGGGCTGTCACGGGCAACGGACGACGGACAGAGCGGCGAACACGGCGGGTGCGTTCAACCCCGAGCGGCCAAATTATTCGAGACAGCGTGTTGTGTTAGCTTCGTCATCATGTTGGAGTATGCGAGACCTTTTTGCTGCTGCTGCTGCAGTTGCTGTCTTTGCCAGTGGGCGAAAATCGGCGCACTGCTGGACGAACGAAAGAAGCTGCTAAGCTAGAATAGAGGAAAGGCCGATGGCTAAAAACGTGCAGGGGACAATCCTTTGTCCGTCAACTTGGTTCTGCATATATAAAGAGAAAGGCGAGTCCCGGAGACCCTTAATAGATCGCGGCTGATCTAATTTGCTCTCGAGCCATTTTCGTCCTGCTTCACGCAAGCAGCGTAAATGCTGGGACTTGCGGAGCTTCAGCTAACAGCGTGTTTCCATCTAGTATGGTAGTATATATATATATATATATATACATGTTGCCGCCTACTTTCCACCAAAAACCACGCAACTCAGAACCTCGACACAACTCTAGACATTTTAAACGGTTTGGAGTTTGTAGCAATTGATACGCGTGTCTAGTCCTTACGCGCCGCAAGAGATATAACAACTGGTATGCAGGAAGAGCAACATATTGTGACGGCTATATTACTTTATCTAGGAAACAGCATTCGACTTTGCATAAAGGCCAACTTTAGCCAGTCATCTTGTGCCCACCACGTACACCTAAGCACTGCTACACAAATTTATGCAGGATCATATAGGCGGGTACAGGTAGTTCTTAACGATACCCGTACTTCGCAGAAAGGAAACGCCAAACATAAGCATGCCGCGGGATACAAGGTTTTATCTGCCCTTATTTTGTATGTAGATTTTTCCTACCCAACGTAAGTTAACTATTTTACCGTTAGTGAGTAAAAAATGCTGCGCTTTTGGCATTAACTAATCCTAACGACCAAAGTAAATATATTGTGGCAATTTAATGAGAATAAATTTTAAATTCCAGTTTAAAATACATAAGCTGAGCAAATATTTATGTACATTATTTATTTTGCACTTTGCGGCACTAGCTAAGGTGTGTGTGTACCATGACCAATATAAAATTGCACTTATCTACCCAGCTGGAAAAACCGAACATAATTATTAGACTATCGTTAAAAAAATATATGTTCACCATAATTTATTCATTATAGAAATTTAATAATGAAATGTGAAAGTTGCTTAGAAAATAGAGTAAAGGAATACATTTTTGCAACACTAGTCATCGTCAGCCTGGACGGATATCTCGGATAGAGACATCTGTTGACAACGTGTACTACACTAAATATATATATATATATGTTAGGATTGCAACCTTCAAAACATATTTAATATGCTTTCTTGTAGAGTAATATAAGCACGGTTTGGCGTATTTCAGATATGTTCGCGTCAGCAAAAACACCCGTAAAGTGGAACTGCAACTTAGACTTCCGGTGTGCCTATTGCCCACTGTCTGCTGCAAGTAACACCACACACTCTCTCTCTCTCCTCTCTCTCACAGAAAATGGAGCCTCGATGAGCTCAAATACCAGCAACTTGCCTCCGCTTTTCGCGCTGGCTCCAATTTGGCTCAAGTTTGCCAAGACAAATTCAGTATATAGCATGGCTAATGACGTGGATGGCACAGCGTGTTCTTTTACTGGCCAACACTGGCAAATACTGCAGTGAGTCTGCATATGCCTAGACCTCCCCCCACCCCGCCGCGTCTAATAAATCTGGCGAAAATGTCCACGGTCGTGACAAGGGGAGTAGTACGTAGACAGAGGCTGAATATGTGCCAGCCGGGTGTAACTTTTCGTCTATCTTGAAGTAGCCGCCGACTTCTCGTCTATCTTGAAGAAGTAACCACCAATGCGTTTGTATCGAGAAAAGGGTCATGCAAGGCTACCACCTACTACAGGCTAAAAGGCTTTACCAGGCGGGTTGAAAAACTTATTTTTGTTTGCTCGCCGATGTCTGGTGACATATGGACTTTGTGATGCATCGGCGACGTGAGTGTGAAACCCGTGCTCACATCGCAACAGGCATTTCACTCCCGGTCGATCTGGTAACCACCGACCCAGCCCTGAATGTGCCGCTTGGCAGCGACGTCCGACGCGGTAATACCACTGCACTCTGCAAACAGTTGCAACTTTCTATCATCACTACCATTATTATTCTTAATATCATTATTATTAAGGACCACGTCGTAATGGCGTTCGGTCTCGAGTCATCTGGTGTTTGGGGTGCAGGGATGCACTCAAACGAACAAAAGAGCTTGGAAGGAAGAAGCACTTTGCGGCCACAGTCGAGCCGAGATCGACCGCGTTCCTTTCGACAGAGGGTGTTACTGGAACTACAGAAAGGCACGCCAAGATGATGTTGAGTGCTCACCGCCACTCAAGCATTAATAATAATATAGTAGATGTTGTACATGAAATAATATAGTTATTATTATTATTATTATTATTATTATTATTATTATTATTATTATTATTATTATTATTATGCGACGCACATTTCGCACCGCTCTCCCGCTCTGGCGATGTGCCCTGCGTGTGTGCGATTCCACTTATGAGGACGGCGTGCTTGCCTCATGCTTGATAAGCGCATCTTGACCTTAGCGGATCTAGCCAACCAACCTTGGTTCGTCGTTAATCTCACGTCACGATGAAGCCTAAGCAAGCCGATGAAGTCTGTTCTCTGCTCTCGTGTCCTCTTGGGGCTGCTTGCTCTTCTTTTTCTTTTCCTACTTCTCCTTCTCTTCTTCCTGCTGACCTAGGCGCCTAAATAACCTTATAGCTATGCAATCGTCGGCATCAAGGTGTCATCAACGGCGGGTGACGCCAGCAAAACTTGTCCGTCCACCGCCACGGCCGCCGCCGCCGTCCTACGCTTTGCGATTGGGTCGAAACGAGCCCCTGAGAGCGCAGCGTGCGCGCTTGAATACGACGCCACATTGGTCGAGCTTGCAAAGGAAGGTAGGGACGGACGGAGGGAGGCAGGGAGCTTACATTGCGCGAACCTAACAAACTTCGAAACACGCCAACTCCGAGCTCTATCTGATAAACGATGCAAGGAGAACAACAACAACAACAGCGCGAATAACCAACTTGATTGATTGACGCTGGAATTGCAGCGATGGATCACCGGCGAGAAGGAAGGACAACGCCGCCGCCGACGACGACGTCAGGTGGAACTTAGCAAGAGGGGTGGGCTTTCTTCTCGCTCTCAAAGGGCCATTGTTTGGCTTCCGCTCGCCGACGTCGGTTGTGGCTCAAATTGTGGTGCTCTGGTGATGGTGGTGGTGGTGGTGGTGTGGTGATGACGACAACGACGGTGGTGATATCACAGAAGGATCGATGCTGCTGACACTGCTAAATTAATTCGCCACGCTGCGTTGGCTGCGTAGTAACACCAACTCACGAACGCAGTGAGTTCGAGACAGAACCACGGTGCCGCCTGATGCGCGCTCGCATCCAGGGTGATTCCATGGCTTGTTTATCGCCAGGCTTATGAGGAGCCCGTCGAAAGTGCACGGACGAGAGTACTCTCCCCCCTCCAAAAAAATATGCGGGCAAAACTGCACAAGTAACTTTGTCTCAAAGAACGTGTACCGGACGCAGTTGTTTTGCAAATGCATGCGGCGATTTGCATGCATACTCGCGGTTTGTATATATATATATATTATATATATATATATATATATATATATATATATATATATATATATATATATATATATATATATAGAGAGAGAGAGAAAGCGCAAGTGCGCCAATTATCGTTGTCATCTACTCTGAAGTGCCGTCGGTTTGATTCCCATTGTTGATCAAAGTTCCTTTGAGGGACGCTCATTAAGAATAGATGATCAACCATACCGCTAAGAGTTAGCGACCATGCCTCCATAAGGACTGTTGGTGAGACTAAACATGTCTGCTTATGCTGCCACTCTGAGCGCCCCCTGGTATAAAAGGGTGATATGTTCATTCAGGTACACATATCAAGCAAATAGTGAAACCCTATATATATATATATATATATAATATATGAACTCTCGTATTCTGATAGATATGTTCCTTTATCCTGAGCGGTAATGACCTATCAAGTCTCAATTTCTGTCTTTAGGGCCACTTAGAGTGTGCACTACGAGAATTCCCTTCGTTCGATTGATGACCTGGCAGGAACAGCTGGTGCTGCTAGAACCGTCCAGGGAACGCCTAACGTATTTGAGCGCGTACTGCAAAATATCTGCGAACGCTGCGCGATCTTTGCGAACAACACAAAATGTGTCTCTAGTATGTGGCAGCCGCTCTGTCGACCAGCTCTTGTGACATCATAAACAGTATCATGTTAATAAAAAAAAATTCACATTCAAGTGACACATGATTGATAACGCAAGCAAAATCGAACGGTATTTGTGTGCACTCACGTTTACCATTTGAGCCTCATTAAACCATCATTTATTTGTAACCAGAACTTAAATCATTAAAATTAGTTAGTACTAAATAAAAAAAAAAGTTAGACCTATTAAGAAGGCTCTCTCCCTCAAAAATATATATGTGTTGCGTTATCGTAATATCACATGTTTGAATCATTCAGCGTGACACAATTTACCATTATTAGACTCCAAGTTATCCTTGTTTACCGATCATTTCTCTTCAGTCAGCCAAGGTTAAATGAGATTCAAGCAGAGTACTAGTTTCTACCGACATGCCAATATACTCAGCCTTTAATGGAATAAATCGTACATTAAAAAAGCGATGTAATCGGTCAGTTACATTGTTGTTTTTGCTGTAGTATAAGTAAAATAAAGTACGGAGCAGTTAATTGGGGTCAACCGGAATATATATATATATATATATATATATATATATATATATATAAATTCGTTCAATTTGGACAAACATAGCAAAGGCAGTTTATATGACGTGCTGCACAACTGAAACAGCCGGTCGAAACGCAAACTCGGAACTTAAGTAAGGCTGCCCGCCGTACAGCAGGATATAAGCGCGTACAGCGCTATTAATTTTCACAGAGATTTTTTGAGATAGCTTATGCTAATCTTGCCAGTGCTTGCTCTCACCTTGTACGCAGCGGAGACGCTGCATGTACATGGCATTATTGAATAACCATATGCCACGTCTGCAAAATAAAAATAGCCCCTCGTAAAAAGAAACAAATTGACACGAGCTGACAAATGGGCCGAAAGCGGCAAAAAAGGCGCGCGAGGCACCTTTTCATTTAAGGTCGGACAACGTCCGCATGTCAAGGAACAGATCATAAAATCGATAGCTATATAAATATAGGTAAATCCGCTATGAGAAACACGCGCCGTCGCAACTTCGGCACGTATATATATATCTTCAAGTTGTTTCTATCCCGCGGTGGATATTCCCCGTCAAAAAAATGGTGTACTCACGTAAATCGAAAAATCGTGTAGTAGTCATCTTAATTAGGCTGCGTTAAAGTGCTTCAGTGCATTTGGCTGCGTCAGACTTTCTCTGTTAAGGATATCTCAAGCGGGGAAGTAATTAGATACATATCCACAGAACTTTAGCAGGCAACGTTAAACTGCATCTAGATACATCAAGCGCTCGCTGTTTGTTTGAAAATAGACACATATGAGAAGCTGATAGGTTGATGCTAAAATACAATATAAAAAGAATCGTTAAACTTATTATATGTGTATATGTTGTATAAATAAATGCTTATATGATTATTTAAAAACATGTTAAACTTAAAACGAACCGTCGGTATGACGTATTGCCTATAAGATATAAAAAACCCAAAAGCAATATTCAGTATGGAATGTTTCCGTGACCTTTGAGACGATAGAGTAATTGCTATCAAGGATGACCGGATTCATACGAAATGTCATAGGGCAGCCCATTCAAAGCAACAGGAAACCCTTAATGCGCTCACAATTGGTACGCCACTTGTCAGCGCAATATCGATTGTGCCCTTTTTGATTTCTGTTGGTTTGAGGAGACGTACAAAATCAAAAACGTTCTGCACATTCATCCAGAAAAATAGTAAACGCAAATATCAAATACTAAGCCTGGTACCGCGAACAATCACCAGTTGTATCTAGCTAGCCAGGGGTCTCGCTCTCAACGTTAACTGGCCGGGTACAGTGGATAAATCCCACGGAAAGTGCTTATTTTTTTCGAGACAGTGGGCGAAGACAGGCAATGAACGAAAGTCAGTCCCTACTGAGACTCTCTGCCTGTGCCTCTCTCGTTCCAGCCGGCAAAGACGGCATTCCAAAAACGGGCTCTCCGGTTCGTTTGGGCAGTTGCACTTTTTGCTGACGGCAGCTTCAAAGGCTAGGCAGGCTATGCTGAAAATGATTTCCGAAACCTAACGGTCCAATACAGAGAGGCCTAACGAAATGATCTCTGCACGCATCCGATCTCTCGCGCCGCGTGCTTTTCGGGCATCATCCTTAACGATGCCTTCCCTCCCATATTGTCTGCCAGTCTGTTATATCAAGCGTATCTTACCTACCACCAAAGCGAACATTTTGCGCGCTGTTTTTTTGTGGCTGTCTTCTACAAGGGTTATTACAGATCGGTTTGCGATCGGCATCTGTCACCTGCAGTTGGCTACAAGACCAGGTTAGGGAAAGTAAAATTGTATCTAAGCGGATAGCATTAAATGGCAATCCTACACGTTCTACACGACGGTTTTAGGGAAAGAACAATATACGAAGGTTAGTCACTTGTTTGCACTTTGTAGGCAGGGTAATAACTATTGTTTGCGAGATCGGTGATCTCACCGATCTCGCAATTGATTGAGATTGTCTCAATTGCGGGAGGTCGGCAAAAAAATTGTTGGTGAGTTATCTATCTACCTACATAAATGCTTACCGCAGATGCGATGCGTCAGGAAAGCTAGATATTGCGTGGTGTTCTCTGCTGGCAGAGGAAACGTCGCCGTATTCTATGTCTCACCGTTATTCGAGTCCGCTGAGACGATAAGCTTTAGACGTTATGGGTAACTCTACTTCAAGCCAGCTATCGTCGGTGGTGACTTCAATAATTCAGAGCCACAGTCGATTGTGGAGCCAACAACGGTAAAGGCGAGGTGCTGCTTCAGGTGACGGAATATATTGGTCTAAGATGTACGAACGCGCCTGAAGACGTTACATACGTAAGACGTCACAATGGATGCAGCACGATCAACCTTCACGGCGTTGTCAACCGTGATGTTGAAAGTTGCAATTTTCTCAAGGAGGCGGCCCAAAAACACCAAACAACCAAACACGAGTGTTGGCCGTTGCTGATGTTCCGATGTTTGGCGAAACCGACACAACCTGCCGCGCTTGCTTGCAATAAAACATATTGATCTATCTCTTTTGTACAAAGCGGGGGGAGAGCTTCTGGACAGGGTAGGTGGTCTTTAGGCCAGCCCTGACATCGGTACCACCTGTGACCTGCCGTAAAGCACAATGAAAAGTGCAGAGAAGTGAAAAATTACAATTATGGCAGAAGGGCAAGAGCACCATCATCACAGCACTCCTGGTGGGACTACTTTGACCTTAGAAAGGTCGTACATAAGATTCTGTTGTAAACATAAAAAAATACACGCGAGGCGAAAAAAACCGCTGCTGCTCGAAAGAGCAGAACCAGATCTGTCAGCGTATAACGTACGACCTCGTAGGGCGGTGAATCCGCACAGTGACAACCATTTAGAGAGTCACCTAACTTTCCTGTTTTTCAGTTGGGATGTTGCGGCCGTGTCTCTAATTGTACGGCATTCGCTTATGCTGGAGCAGCACAATATGAGTCTGCCATTAGGATGGAGGTGTGCCAGAACCTGTGGTTACTCTCGGAAAGGAGGACTCAGAGGCCGGCTAAGTCCACTATGAGCACTAGATGCAGCCAGTCCCTCTTTTGGCGGAAACTCTTTGTGATTTCTTTATTGTAATTATAAAGAGGTGGCGGATGCCTAATGTCTGGTATGTCGCCAGGCTCTCTCACCTGTTCAAGAGTAGGCGTGGTGATGACACACAAGATCTAAGTCTCACTCGTGGAGTGGCGTCACAGCGCACACTCAAGGATATTTTTTGCAAATCGGTTCTTTGGCGGTTCAAGCACGTGGCCAAACAGGCTTTTTCACCGGGGCAAATTGGCCTTAGGAGAGTTCAAAGAACCCATGTTTTCTAGTTTCTACGTTCTCCAGTCAGAAGTTGAGCGAGCTGTGGCACAATCCAGGCACAATCATCTGTATGCAGTATTTATTGACTGCGTTGAGGCGCGGTAAGCGTGGCGTATCGGAGATGAAGTAAAATGTGGGAATTCCGCAAGGGAACCCCCTAAGCTGCGTCTCGATTACCTTTCTTGCTGAGCTTGTTGGTTACGTCTAACACGATTAGCCAAACAGCCGTAGTGATGATGTATGCATGTTATATCGTGGCCGCACATCGCCCGAGTGCCGTTAAGGGCATTGCCTCTATGGTTGAGGCGTTCCTTGTCTCAAAGGGATTTGAGATAAACACGAGGAAGGTCAAGGCCATGAAATTCAGGCGGTTGGCTGCCAGAGACGTTATACGATGCTGCGACCAACCGTTGGACTTTGTCTACCCGTTGCCGTATCTTGGCCTTCGGGTTCATTACAAGGGAACGACACTTACAGCGTATATAAACAAAACAGTGCGGACGGTTCTTGTCTCTCTTTGCGGGGAACTAGGCTCTTCATGCCTAGGATTGTTCCGGGGTTGATGTGTGGGCTTGACGGGTTATAAAACCACCACATACTGACGATTTTTAACCAGCTAGAGGTATTTTTGATCAGTGTACAGTATCAGATGCATGTTTTATTTCGCAGTGGAAAGCTAAATTGTTACAGGCGACAAGAGGTCGCGGGCTTGAACGTATACAAGGGTTCTTGCAGGATCCTGCGTGAGGGTCGCCACGTGTACGCCAGGTACCTGCCTGCAGGGATGTGCCATGTACCATGCAGTGGAATACATGCCACTTAATCTATGTAAAATAAACAGATGCTCAAGAGTTAAACAAATAAACCATATAATTTACTAGAGACTAAATGCTTGCGAGTGCAACGCGAACAGCGGTATGGATTCGTAAGATGCCCTGCAGCTCATCGACTTATGACTGTGAGTTAATTGTGGAATTAAGTTAAATATTAGCGTAATAATATTTACGGCCTTTGTCAACAAGATTACTGTCAAAGAAGCTCTAGTAGACTTCTACGGCACGTAGAACGAACTCATAGTAGAAGTAGGATAAAGTCATAAAGCGAGTTCTTAGGAAAACTTAATAACAGCAACGTACTTAATAATGTATGCCTTGCGGCCGCTTGGCAGGTGCTTAACATGTCATGCTATAGCCCTGTCTTGTTTCATATCTACGTCATAGTTCCGTCAACACCAAGTAGATTGTGAAGTAGGCCAGAAATGAAAAAAATAAGCAGACAGGCTTTAAGAAGAGCGTGTCAGCGGCTTTCAAGGCAGTGTGACATAAGAGTCGCACTGTTTCGAACTCCAGTGGCGTAATTGATCACTAAAATTGATTAACTCCGTAATGGAATAGCAAGTTTCATTTGGGATCAATTAGCGCGCAGGCTGGAAACGGCGACGGAGGGACCATTGCAGAGGTCAGTAATTACTAAACTGCTGTCTCTCGCAACGTGTAGCTTCTGTAATTGGCGTGCCGTAATAGGACGATTAACTACAGGCACCAAAACAGATATATACTCACACACACACAATACTAAACAATAATTTCCTACGAGATTATCATCGGCACTATTACGACAGGCCCACAGAAGGCCTGCCTCTGCTAAACGCTGCCGTGCTTGTGCAGGTTGACTAGAGTTGCGGTTTTAAAGCACCTAATATACCCGTTTCTTGGCCTTTCAACCTTTGAAATGGATTAGTTTTCGCGTAGGGCGGACCGCGTATTCCATCCTTCCGTCTCCATCGGTGACTCGATATGATATACGCGCTATCTGAACTACTATCTGAACAAACTTTGGCCCTTCTTCGTTGCATGAAGCTACCACCTAAACCACCCCTATGTATTTTGTCGTTTTGGCGTTGAACTGTTGAGGTGGAACACCGACGCACGTTTGGCTAAAGAGGATAACAATTGTCACACGCATCGAAATGCAAATGCGAGTGCACCGCTCGGCACTCTGTTCCGCAGCCAAGTAGTTTAGTTCACACAATAAGCTTGTTACTCCTATACAGTAGGTGCCTAGAGTTTCGTGAGCTCTAAGCTTCGTATGTTCTCTTTTGCTATTAGGCTGGCTCTGAGCTGAGTTGCTCGTAAGTAAAACAGAGCTTATTCAGTGCTCTTTATGTAGCAATGTACTTCAGCAGAAGTGTTGCTTAGGCTATATATATATATATTTTTTTTTTAATGCTTTATATAGTCCATTACTTTATTATATATATATATATATATATATATATATATATATATATATATATATATATATGTGTATATATATATATATATATATATATATATAATATCTCTATATATATATATATATATATATATATATGTATATAATATATATATATATCTATATATGTATATACATACTTATACATATAGTTACTCAGTTTTGTTAATTGATGGTTGTTTTACGATATCGCGCGTGCAGAGGAAGCAGAGCACACATTTACTTATACGTATATTCATCACGCTTCCAAGGGTCGAGTTAACGGACCTGCTCTATCGCATTATTAGAGGTGATATTAATCACACTGTCACCCGCAGAGTTTGCACAAGCATAACGAGGAAATTTCATGGAACTTCTCTCAAATATAGATCTTCATGTGGAAGCCATGTACAGCAAATCGTATGATTAGATGTATATTCTGATCATTGCAGCGCTTCCACAAACTACACGTCATTGCATGGGTATCATAAAAGAAGTGTCTGCCATCTATCATCCTATTCAGCTGTGTACTCGTTGAAAGCCGCCGTTTTCGGTAAAACGTGTACCTTTTGTAAATCCTCAACAAACAGCGGAAACAAAACCAATAAATAGACTTATCTGGTGAAATCAGTGCGGTGAACTCTTAAAGCCTTTTTCAGAAAAGTGATTTTCTTGATTTGGTCACGCGCCTTAAAGTTTAACCTCGATAGATAAGGCAACAGTCCATTTATAGTGTATGAAGGTATCGAATTCTATGAAAGATTTGTAGTCCTTTCTGAATTATTTTATCAATGTGCCCGTACTTCGAGACGTGAATATGACTCCTGGCTAAAAGAAGTATGAGCAAAATCAATAGATTTTGAACTCAAACGAAGTTTGTCGATTCCATCCAGTTTCCCTCCACGTTGAAATTTCATTGACTTTGTTTTATTTATATTTATCTTCAACTTGTTCTGGCGGAATGAATGCTGCAAGGTCGCAAGGGACAATTGCAAATGAAGTCGGCTGCGAGTGTATTGCACCAAATGTGCATACATTACGACGTCCACCTGCAAGTGCCGACTCTATCTCTTCAGGAGGGCCGATCATTAGCACCGAATACAGCAGGGCGCTAAGACTATCACCCTGGGCAACACCAGTGGTCTGCAAGATTGCCATATATTCAGCGGCTCCATCATCTATGATAACTTGTGCTTCCTGTAAAATGCCTTTAATAAGTTCCAGTATATTCATCAAAGCCCCGCAAAAAGCCAGTTTGTCAAGCCTAATCGTTCGTGCGGCCGTATCAAAGGCCGCTTTGAAATCTACGAATGCAGCAAAGAGAAGCGCCTTTGAAATACTCGTTGTATAGAATTTAGAAGTACAGCACATGCTGTCATTGTTGACCGGCCCCTTCAAAAGCCATGTTGTTGTTCCGGCAGCTTTCAGTTAAAAAAACAAGTTCTTATCGACGTGCCAGGATAGCCGACAGAAATTTGTGGATTGTGCTCTTCTTTGCGATACCTCACTAAGAAGATGGGGCCAACAGATCTCCTCTTATTTTAGGGACAGTGCTAAAGAGACTGGTTTCCCATTCCATGGGTAGTTGCGTCGTTTTCATCACCTCGTTAGAAAGTGTAGTCAAGCAAAGCTTCGGTTGAATCGCTTGTCTGAGTTGTTCATTTGCGACCAAATCGAGCCCCGGGCTTTTCCGGAAGGTGCTTTTATTATTGAATCGATTACTTCCGGAATCAGGAATCGCTAAAAGGCCGCGACAGGGTTTGACGGGCTTCAGGACAGCGCTCGTCCCACACTGACGGTGCCACAGGACCACAGCTCGGAACGATTGTGGCACTGGCAAATATTTGATGGAAATGAGCATTTAATATATCATGTCGGATAGGACACGCAGTAACGCTTCTGTCCATATGCAGCCACTTATGAGGCATTTGTTGCGCTTCAAGACGCAGCTGGCATTGTTTTCGTTCTGCATATTCTTTTAGTCACGACTTAATCGTGATAAAAATACACCATCTCTGGGAGGCTTTTTGCTAGAATATGTGCTTGATTTATCTAATGTTTGCAAGAAGCGCACTTCTGTTTGTACCATGGTGCATACTTTCTGCTTGTTCGCTTTGGCCGAGCGCTACTATTAATAGTACTTCGAGTGCCGGTGGCATAAGATTCCACGTCGATCACATCTGGCACTAGAAGTACTCGTATGCTTTGCGAAGTAACGGTTAGACGCGTGAGACTTAGATTGCAACAAGGCCGTCCGCAACATGTAAATTGCGGCTGAATTGATATTTCCATTGCAACGGGTAGGTGTCACCTTGCGCCAAACGCTAGAGTCTTCTCTTACACTCCCCTGTACTCGATATTACATGGGTTAGCATTCGTGGCGAACATGTCAATTGTAGATTGTTCCTGAGGTGCGAAAAGAGTCAGAGTTTCAGCTGTGGATATAACCTACATACTGCGATGCGAGATGCTAAGGCGTTGAGTAGTGACTTCATTCTTAAACACGTTGGCTTGTCAAGCCGACAGTTCAGAGCTCCTTAGAGTACAGTCACTTTTTGTGAGTCGAGAGATATTAATGATTTTTCCGGCAGTGTTGCTATTGCTTCTGAAGGACTATATTGCAATCACATTGATGGCGTTTCCTGCGAGTCGTACGCAGTTATCATCTTTGTCGTATGTTTTGCGCCAGAGGGCTTGCTATTATACGACACAGCAACTCCTTCACTTGTTCTAACGGGTTTCTCTGTTTGTACATCCGGACATTCCGTTATACACCAACTAGGAACGACCGTGATTTGTTGTATAACTGGGTTTGGTGGCTCATGTCTCTGTAAGGACAAACACATCTTACTGCTCAGCTGAAGAAAGAAGTAGGAAACTTGATTGAATGCCTTCACAGTTCCATTGAAAAAATGTAAGTAGCGATATCTTGTCTTGAGTATGTTGCGCATATAAATAAATAAATATATATATATATATATATATATATATATATATATATATATATATATATATATATATATATATATATATATATATATATATATATATATATATATATATACTTAAACGCTATGGAGTAATTATTAAAAGAATTGCAATAATACGGTCAGACCATACAATTGTAACATTGTTCGACATGCATTAAAAGCAGAATATTAATCTTAATGCCAACACATACCAAAATAGTCCAAACTGTAACCTCGGTGCATATACGTGGATTGTTTATGCCCACTTTGAGCGGATTACATAACTCACACTAAAATCGATCAAGTATTGAGCACCTGTCCACCACTAATCAAAGCTTGACCACCACAGCAGCAGAATGGGACGTGTGTCTTTCAGCTCCGACGACGACGACGACAACAACAACTCTTGTCATATTGGGAGGCGTACGCGTCGATCTATCTCGGGCTCGACGATAGTGGTCACAACTGTTGACGATTCCGAAGATGGGAGATGAGAAGAGCAGGCAAAGAGACTGCCGGGCATTGCAGTGTGCTGTCCAAGGAGGCGTATCGATTGTGATGTGCTCTCGGGGACTCGGGTCCGAGTACATCGCACTCGGTCGCACTCCATGTATGTGTATCTAGAAGTTTGATGACCGCGCGAGAGCGGCGTGCAACACTTGCCGACAGGTGAAGCGCCGTGTAGACGACGTTCCACGTGTCGGGCTCGTTGAGTAGAAGAGATGAATCGACGTTCCGTCGACGGTGCCCGACAGTGTACGCGGTGCAGTCGCATGCGTGTCGCTACTACTACGGAGAAGACTCGTAAATACGTGCACGAGTTGCACGTGGATCCCCGCCATTGTTGCACACTTGCATTTATGGAGTGCCCGCGTTACGAAGCAATGCGAAGCCGATTCCGACGGACGTTGAATGTTGGCTGAGGGTTCAGGGGCCCGAAAAAAAGTTTAGGATAGGGACATTCAGCCGGTCGGCCTAGGCGCTTGATGGGCGCTCTGCGTTTCACGACTGGTGGGCTGAGGTGAGAGTCCACTCGGTGCTCCGAGTCTCTGGTCTTCGGAGGCGGCAGCGGTGGTCACGGCAGCTGCAGCTGTGCCTGTTGTTGTTGTTGTTGCTGTTGTTGTTGATGTCATAATGTTGTCCTATTTTTGGCCTTATCTTAGTTGTTGTCGTTGTTACCGTTTTTAGTATTGCGGCCGCTGCCGACATCGCCGTTGAATGATACGTTTTGGATTCAGCCTTGGAGCAAATAGCAGCATTTATCTGGCACCTAAGGAATCGGCCCCTTAAATGGGCAAAGTCATCAGTCGCAGGAATTCGTTTATTGTTGTTGCACTTGTTGAGGATGGTAGAGAGAAGTGGTGGTCGCAAAGGGCCTGGGATGGTTAATATATGGTCGCCGTTACCGAGGTGCATTGGTTCCGCTGACGATGCGGTCAGTCTTGACCGCGAGTGTAAGAAACCGCAGAGGGAATATAAAATTTTGCGGTCTGCCTCCTACGGAAGCTGTCCGGACCGGACCGGCCGTGCTCAATCTTTAATTAGCGGTACCCCTAAGCGTGCTAAAGATCGCAGACCTCTTTCTAATTAGCTTTGGCATGTGTCCAGATTGCTCTCCTTTGCGTTCGCTATGTCTCTTGTCAATATATATATATATATATATATATATATATATATATATATATATATATATATATATATATATATATAAATACATTTTATTTTACCGCTAGTTGAGAAAAATTAAGGCTCGTATATATATATATATATCAAATACAAAATTGCAAATTATCATTGTAACGCAAATGTCATTGAGGTTCTTGCGTTACAAGACGCAGTCATTTTGTATTTACTAATATCGAGCCCAGACCTACTTGTAACATTTCGTACATGATGCATGCATATATATATATATATATATATATATATATATATATATATATATTTAAATATAGAGGCCTGAGACTTTGCGTTACCCGCGTAGTGGAGAAGAGTTCATAATCGAACCCGCTGGTGGATTCGCTATAGTGGTTGATGTTTGCGTAAAAAAATGTGTTTCTCCCAATGCAACGGTCTGAGAAAATGGCGAGCACAAGCATGTCAATGCGATTCAAATGTGGCTTGTGTGAAGGCTAATCAATTGATCAAGATTCATAACGTATGCATCACGAGAGGTGTCCACCGTGCCCCTCCATAAAATACTGCGCAATGACTTAGGACTTACAAAAAAACTCTGTCTGATGGGTGCCTCGTGATTTGTCACAGAACGAAAAAAAAACACCAGTAATTCTGGCTACAGAATTTCGGATTCAATTCGACGAGAGTCTTAGGAAACATGTCTCCTTTGTTGTCGCGACACGTCTTAGGTGATGACATTTGGGTACATCATTATGACCTCCATTCAAGTTCCAGAGTTTGCAGTAGTCAGACGTTGGAGCCCCTCAATCCACAAAAGGCAAGTACCAACGATCAGCTGGCAAAGCAATGGTCGTCGTTATATTTTTTTTCACAAGTGACAGTAACGGGCTGCGGTGACAGTAACCAAGATGCTGCAGGCGGATAGATACACACAGGGCTATATTAATTATAGTCTATATGCATAAAAATGCGCATGCGTATATATATATATATATATATATATATATATATATATATATATATATATATATATATATATATATATATATATATATATATATATATATATATATATATAAGCGAATTAAAAACTTCTGATACATATGTATAGAAAAGAATATTAAATTAATTACTTTGCTCCCATCCGCTGCAATATTCCTGTGTATCATCCTCGGGAACCGGAAAAGTCGCTCGGAGCCAGGCCCGGCAAATAATAATCCGAAATTAATAACAATGTAAGCGCCGGTGCGTTTTCAGGACGGACGATCCACGAGTTTGCTCAAAGTATAAACCTCTATGTCGGACATTCTCGTAAAAAATCTTCTTGGAAAATTGCGCTGCTTTTCCGTATTGAACATACACCCAGATGGCAAAAATCCATGCAAAATTAATGCAAAATGTTGAATTTGTTCTGTCTGAAATTCTTCTATCTCTTTCTAAGCACAACTAAGAGAATTGGGCTTTGGTCTCGTGATGTCGTAACCATATATTTATGATTCGTCTTCTGTGATCCCTCCCTGAAGTAATCCAGGGTCTTCTGCTGTCGCCTGAAGGTTCAATTCGGACAAGTTCTGGCGGACGCTCATTTGCTGGAAATCCGACATTTGTGGAATGGACCTCGCTGCCAGTCTTCTGACGCTGAAATTGTGGGTCATGACTGTTACAACTGATTTATAAGACATCTACAATTCCTATTTTCCTGATAGTAATTAGGCAATTGTTGAGTACGCTTTCACAAACTTCCCAATGCTTTCTTCTCTTATTGACGTCGAAGGCCTTCCGGAATTGGAGTCATCTTCGGTCTTGTCATGGCCGTCGCGAAATCGACGGTATCACGTACACAGTGTTTTAGGACACCGCTGGATCACCATAAGTAGGTCGTAACACTTCCACCAATTTAGAATTATATGATATATAATATGATTTGGTTTTTCACACAAAAACTTGATACAAATTGTTCCTCTACTTTCCCTTACTTCATTTTGCTGAACCAGACTTAAACAATAAACGCCGCCTCCCATTGACGCGAAGGCAGGTCGTAATATTTCCACCATTTTAAAATATATGATTTAGTTTTTAATACAACATTTGGTATGAATCGCACCTCCTCTTTCGGCTCCTAAAAATCGCCGAACCTCGTTTTCTCTGCTTCTTTGAACTAAACGCAAACAATAAGCGCTGCCACCGATTGACGCGAAAGCAGGTCGTAACGGTTGCACCACTTTAAAAAATATGATTTGATTTTTAATACAAAATTTGATGTAGATTGCTCCTCCACTTTCGGCTGGTTAAAATCCTCAGCAAACCTCGTTCTCATCACGTCTTTTAACCAAACTTACACAATAAACGCCGCCACCGATTGACCTGTGTGTAGCTGATGAATAGCGGTTTTAAGCAAAACAAACCAGAAGACCTTTGTAGTTTTGGTTTATTTTTACGACTCAATGTACTAGAACTTGCCGCTTCGCCTTCGTATATATATATATATATATATATATATATATATATATATATATATATATATATATATATATATATATATATACTCAATTCAGTATTTATTTCACTACAAAATTGGTAGACACGGTAAATATGTGTGTAAGGTTGTCGCCTGAGCCCATAAGAGGCTCAGCTTAGTCGAAGATGGGCGAGAGAGAGTGTCCATCTGCTGGTTTGTTGATGTGATGACGGCGGTTGCAGTTCCAAGCGGAGTAGCAATAATAATAATAGCATTGAGTCTGCAAGCAATTTTTGCGCCTCGATTCGGCCGGCCCCGTAACCTAATCGTGGCATCTCGCCGGACGGACCGGTAATCTAATCGTGGCAACAATGGCGACGATAGAGCGAGTCCTAAGGCCTCTTAGGCCTGCAACGCAATTCAGCGACTACAGATCATTAGCCTCAGCAAATGTCTTGGCTTGACTGATGGCCAATCTCAGACAAGATACGACTGCGCGCTTTGCCTTCGCTCTACATATGGCTTAATACATAGGCATACGTATGCGTATTGCAGCTGTCGCCAAACTCACCAAGGACAGCTGGGATATCTAATGCGGCAGTCATATATGGAATCAGAAAACGTGAGTATGCCGCCTCCCCAAATACTGCATTTTCGTGAACGTACGCAATTTGTGCCACTTAACATGCATATGCATGTGCCTATATATTTATATACACTATATACATGTGTGTGCGTGCGTTTATTTAACAGCTCTGTACTAATTGATTCGAACCATTATAGAGAGAGGAAATCGCAAAAACAGCAGCAGCAACAACAACAACAACAACAACAACAACAACGACAAGGGCAATCTACTCACAAAACACGGGCATTTTAAGCACTCGGGCAACTGGAAGGGCAGGGGAAATTGCCGGGTAGGCAGAAGAGCAGGTATAGGGCGATAACGATACGTATAATCATGAACACCAATAACTACAAAACACAGCAACAACACTCATGTGGAGACAACAATATCCAATATGATGGCGCTCGAACACAAGGATTGCAGCTCCGGGCGAAAGGTAACGGCACGGATCGTCCTCAGATGATCGCTATCGACCAAAACTACTGTTTCTCACTATTGTCACCGATGAGATACGAGCGTACTGGCCACTTGCCAGCCGCCGACAACCAACAGAGCGTCGAGCCCGGTGGCGTAGCGGCTTAAGTCTGCGTCTCGCAACCGGAGGAGACACATAGGTGCGCGGGGTCGAGCCCCACCGTTGCACATCTATATTTATGGGGGTCCGTCTATGAAGCAATGTGAAAAACAGTTCCGTGGACGTTAAATCTTGGCTGAGGGTCAGCGCGGAAACTTTAACCAACAGAGTGCCCGACCGTCTGTACAAACTGCCGTAGTTCGGTTGCTGCGGACGACCTGGAGGATTGGACTGTATGGAGGATGGATTTTTTTCGGTCCGTCGAGAGCGGTGACGATACCAGAAGAGCGACACCAATATCGAGCTCCGTTCTGGTCTGCTTTCTGGTCTGGTCGCAGATAAAAAGTTCCCCGAAATACCTCTTCCCTGTGAATGGTGCTAATGGTAACAGCCAAACACCAGCCGGGGGGCCAACGCGAGACCGGGGAAGACTTCAAGTAGGTCCAAAGTCCAATCCAACAAACCCAACACTAGATTCGCTGGCAAAGGCGTCCTACGATCGCTGCAGCAGCAGCAGCAGCGGCAGCAAGCCGAGGAATCAGCACAGCTGGGAACAACCAGCACACAGACATGACGGGGGTATGGCATAGGATATCTGAATCGTAGGCTAAATCGCTTGCGGCCCTTGCAGGCAGAATTGCCTGACATGGCAAATCGACAACACAGATAACGATACGAACAGCGATAACCACTTCAAGGTCAGCATTCAACCATGATGGCGCGGGCAGGCGAACACTTATAGTAGGCAGTAGCACTAACTGAGGGACGGGGAACGGGGTCTTTCTATTGACCAACACACGTCTGACCGGCTGTCCGACATGACACGCCAGCCAACAGCCACGGCCGGAAAGCTTCAACCTGTCTCAAGGGAACAGTAAAGCGCGTGTCTAAACCCTGCTGGCGTCACGTAGCCACCTATATATAAATATATATATATATATATATATATATATATATATATATATATATATATATATATATATATATATATATATATATATATATATATATATATATACATACATACATACATACATACATAGGTGTACACGTTAGACATGGACAGATGAGAGCATCGCACGCGTTGTTTGCATATAGATTGGTGATTTTTTACACAATCAACAAATATTTCTCATCTCCACTTAGTAACCTCAGTTTAATTAACTAGCTAACTAACGAGCTAGCTACATCAAACCTTTCTAACAATCGATTGACCACTCTACAGAGGAGTGCCCGCATCAGCCGATGCTATCGGATAGCCAATTTACAAGAAAATGCCAACGTTCACGTTCGTTTTGAAGTCTTTCAAAGATTCCTATTCAACTACATATGATTAATTGTCTCTGAGTTAATTGAGCGATAAACTCAGCGCGCGCAAGGGTACACACTACATATCACACATTTTACTACACGCTTTGGTTTGCTTCGATTTTCAGTATGATACAAGACTTGAAATTTTACTCACTTCCATGCCGGTCTGGGCTATGGTAAGCTACTAAACCCCGACAACCACGGAGCAGATTCTAAAGATCTGCTAATCATGAACTTACAGACAGTAGCTACGTATTCAAACAGCAACAATATGGTGATTGAATTAGTATAAGGGCATCTAACGTTACATAGCAGCATTCGACATTCATTCACGCATAGAGCAGGGCGGCCGACGCATCGCTTGGCTCGTTATAGAGTTCCGAGCACAATTGTGAGAATAGGCCAACGAGTAGGCTGGAAATGTTTGTCTAATGTGCCAGGTTAGGTGTTTGCGTTAGGTAAACCTATTGTTGATACGCTCGGAGCAGACAACATCTATAAAAGGAAGAGATGATTCCAGAAGCCGGCTCTGGGAGATCTAATGTAGACAGAGTGAAAGTAAAAGGCCTTATCCGCCCCAATTGACATAGCATGCTGGCATTGTGAAGAAAAAGTATATATATATATATATATATATATATATATATATATATATATATATATATATATATATATATATATATATATATATATATATATATATATATATATATATATGAACGGTATTCTTATATAATCTAAACCATCATTTTCAGCAGTTTCGGGTCTTAGGTAATGTGGGGTTCTTGTACCACCGCGCAGGACACGAGTTGGGAAAAGGATACAGCTGCCGCTTATTCCCCCTTTTTAGGGATGCATATGTCAAATGTTGCAGAAGGCTGCTGGTTTGGAATGGGTTTACAAAAACACCAACACATCGTTCAGTTAAACACCGGCAGAAACATAATTTTGTATTAGGTTTTACCCCGACCGGATGAATAAATCAGAAAAAAATTGTATGAAAAAATGCGGATAAAGCTTAGCCTAAACTTGCAGGAAGAAACCACTCACGTGCCGCGATATAATCAGCCATTCTGTTCACGGACTCTGCCCAAGTCATAAACTATTTTCTTGATGTGTCCTATCGATTTGTCGTAATATTGGACTCGACGCGAGATACTCAATAAACTCCGAGGGAAGCAGCTACGAGTCATTTCCCCCTCTACGTTCACGATACCCTATTCCTCTATACCTATGTCTCGTTTTCTCGATGGTTTCTTTCGTTCTGCATCTTGCTTAATCGTGCCACCATTGTCTTACCACCCTCTGTCGTCTGCGCGTTTCTACTTCTGTTCTCCAGCAGTTTTCTCGCTTTCTCCTACTTGAGAATATCTGGCAGACTGAACGAGCTGGGTTAGGCCGCCTGGGTTTTGCTGCTGTTGACGAGACTTATAAGCGAGGAAGCCCGAAACCCGACGGACGACGATTCGACGAGGATCACGTTTTCTGCCCATCTAGCAGCTGCAGTGGAAGCGCGATTATGGACTGTTACTCCCTTTTTTTCTAGATTGCCTTTTTTTCACTTCTGCATGTAGCGTTAATGAGCGTTGAGCAAGCCCAAGGGCATAACTCGCACAAAAAGAAAAGAAACGCGGTGTGCAACGGGTCCATCGAGGCATCGGCCAGTGGTGTGTCGGTGCCGACGTGTGGTGCTGCAGCGAGTCTCGTGTGCGCCACAACAACAACAACAATAACAACAGCAACAACAACAATAACAACAGCAACAACAACAGCAACAACAACAACAGCCTCAAGGCAGAGAAGAGCGGTAGATGTTATGATAATGATGATGACGCTCGTCATTGAGCTCAAGGAGTTGGTGCAGGTTGCGACGGTAATAGAGGCAACTGCGACGATGACGAGGAAGGGATGCGGGGAAAGAAGCAGAGGGAATAAAGGAACCGAAGAAGCTGGTCATCATGTTGACGGCCATAGCGACCGCTGTTGATGGAAGGGGGCGGGAGCGGGGGCTGCGGAATTAAGGGATCGTGGTGTGTTGGTAATGCTGCTGCTGCTATAACGCTCGAGCAGATGAAGGTGCTGATGATACACAATAGTGGATCTAGAGATACTGACGACGAGCGCGGCGGCGGTTGTGATGATTGTGCTACGTACTGATTACCTTGACCCTGGAGACCCATACCCAGTCGCAGGTAACAACTCGCTGTTTTATTCAGACATAGATACTAGCAACATTCAGATATAGATAATAGCATGAAATTTAGGAGTAAGGAGATAGAGTAAGATAGAGGATAAAGGAGGCGCGTGCAGATGTCGAACACGAGTCAACCGCCTACGCTTCGGTCGTCGGTCACGCCCGCGACAGGCACGAATCATGCAGTCATGGTTCTGTCTGCGTTTGGCCGCCCTCTCGAGACACCATACGTGTATGTTGTAATGTATGCGCGAATTTCTGTTTTTGCGTGCCAGCGGTACGCGGCGGGTGCAGGCGAGTAGCTCTCCTGCTCACGAGGCGCAACAGCGAAGGAACGATGCACGCGAACAACAAAACATACGCCATACGTATCCGGTGCGTGATCAGTTGGCGTATTTTCGTAATGATATACTTGTATCTAATGTAAAAATGTAAAAAGTTATCTAGGTGTATACGAACCAATATGGTGGAGGATATTTTAACGTAGGAAAGAACTACGGGTCTCGCTTTTAGTCGTAAAGAGCGGTTGCCACACCAAACCTTATAGCTGTTGCAGAAATTTACGGCACCAATTCAGAAGTATGAAAACGATGACGAACATATAGGTACGCTGGGCAACTGCAGTGGCTCGGGATCCCCTCTCAGCGTTGAACTTTCTCAACCTCCACTGAAGCAAAGGCAGCGACCAGCCATGCTTTTTTGGTAGAGGGGCGAGTGGAAGGTGGCAGTTAAAGCATTCATATAACTATAGTAACTCTGAAGGAGCAAAGCTTAAACGGTTTCTCTTTCTGTTTCATCTCCTCGCCCTCCCCCACCCGTTACGCGCCGCAACCTTAGTTTCCCGCTCTCTCTAAACAGTAAGATGTATGTATGTACAGCTCTTAAGAACCGCCTCGGGCTGCCACATAACCAACTTCAAAACACCGTTGAGGAGCATCGCCCCGCCCAGACCAGGGGTCAGAGAGAGATGTCATGGATGGGCGTCACAAAAACGTCCCGGGCACTGAGGACTTACTAAGGAGCAAGCGGTTCTCGGTCAAAGTCTCTGACAAAGAGCAACCTCGCCTGCAGAGGAAACAGCCGTTATACGTCACCGACAGTCGTTGACCACCCCTCACTCGCGTTCGTAGAACGGCGTCAGGACAAACGAAGCAGCCAACATAGAACGAAAACGGATGATGAACAATGAAAAAGACGCACAGATGTAAAATAAAAACGAGTGTACATGGCGAGCAAATGTTCCATTCTATCGCTGCTATATTATCAGACATTTAAAGAGTTGCGTCATAATTTTGACTTTCCACTTTTTTTGCCCTTTTGAAACCCCGCTGGATTATGCGTGCACAGCTCCAGGGTGGCTTCATTGAATTAAAAACGTTTCATTGCTGTCTTTATACTGTATGTTTGCTATCTGTCTACCTTATTGTGGCAGTCTCATTATGTTACTAGCATCGCTGCCGTTGTTGCCGGTTTACCGGTTTACAAGTTTAAAACACACAGAATATATATATATATATATATATATATATATATATATATATATATATATATATATATATATATATATATATATATATACTCTATATATATATTCTACTACATATATGGTAAGCCGCGCGGCATAAATAAAAAAGTTCAAGACTGATCCTTTAAGCAAGATACTTGGCCGTGCGCTACCAAAACCCAACCTACTAATATCCAATGCGAGCTGCTTATGTGGAGAAGCTCTGCGATCCACGCGTCTAGCGGGAAAGAACGTTCTCGCGTAAGAACCGCTTGAAAGATGTGAAATATTTCCAGCAAAAATAGACAAACCGAGATAAAAAAAAAAGTGAAAACTTTTCCAAAGTCTTCGACGGAAAGCGGAACCGCCCGAGTCCATCAAAGAACAATTGTGTTACTTTTCAATCTTCCCTAAGTGCTACCGAGCCAGTCAACAACATCTTTGCATGACGTATGCATAGCGTACGCCTGATAAATTCATGGCTATGATGATAATAATGGTCCTTCGATATGTTTTTCATTGCATGCGCTCAGATGACAACCGTGATCGACTATTCTACTGGCCTGCTAGACACAGTTCACAACTACGCTAGCAAGAAGATGTTTGTTGTATAAACGCAACTGGCTGTATTGAAGAACAAAATTAATTTTGTGCCATTCTGAAAGGTAAACTGAAATGAAAAATGTCGTTGTCGCAACTTTGTCGTTGTCGTTTAATATTGGTTCTCTTGCTGAACCGAAGAGGAAAGAGGATGTTATCGTAATGTTGAAATTGATTCGTTTGACAGACACAGGCGCTCAGCCATCGTCGACCTCAGGAATGCGACGGCGCGAAGCGCTTCTAAAACACATCCACCTGATCGGCATCGATGGAACGCTAACAACGTATTGGGATTTCAAGTCTAAAATTATATATCTCCACGCTCGCTTTTGGTTGCTCTCATCGTAAAGGCTCCAATCTTCCCCGTGTGTAAGTCATTACTAAAAGTCTCATCCACGCTTACCACCAAACCTTACCACGTACGGCGGTCGTGTACCGCCGGTGTCTAAAAGCGTTGCTTACTAAGTGTTTATTTTAACTAGTGGTTTAACGATTTAACGTGGACTTCAAATCTACTTCATATAAACATGTAATCCATTCTAGTAACACCGTGACTGCTTCTGCATTTGTCAAAACAAATTAATTCAAGAAAACGTCGCATAATTGTGTTTTCATTAGTCTATCTCAACAAAAAACCAACTGAATTAACCTATTACCTAGGTGTCGCAAAGTTGTATGCAGTCGTTTTATTTCTCCTCCCCTTTAATTATCATAAAGGGCTAGCCGGGCCAACTGGATGCATCCGATATATATATATATATATATATATAGGTTTTGGCCTAAGACAAAGCGGCGCTATTACTCTGGCCTGGCAGGATAACACTCAGGGGAGGATGTGGCGCGTTTTCCTAGAGACGCCAACTTTGATTGAGTTCGCTGACTGTGTCTTTGTTTACCTAGCTGCACCTGCTGACTGTTCGCTTCTATTTCGACCACCTCACCAAGACGGCATTTCCTATCACCGCGGGCATCCAAGGAATACCCGAGTCACTCTATTTGTCACGTCGGTGCAACCTCAGCTTGGCATTAATGAGTTAACACTTTCCTGCGGCAGTCGATGCGATCTTGCATAAGGTAGTGCGGAAATGATTTGCAACTCATTGTTAGCCAACTTGCACCCGCCGGTGACTTGGGCGACTTGCTTACTGTTACACAAGGAGGTTTAGTCGGCATGGCGACCGTAAATATCAGACCAGCCATAACAGGTTTGATCCACGGCACCACTAGGCATTTTGTGGGCTTTATTGAGTCTGGTAGAATATTACTCTTCTACTGCACTCTTCCGCTAGATTAATAAACCCATAAAAGTTCAGTACAGGCCAGGCGTAGGCCTACTTCGAGCGCGTGCGGAAATAGTGTTCCAATTGTGAAAGCAAATCTAAGTACGATCTCCTCAAATCCACGTGGGAGCTTTATGTATCTTAGTGCACCATTGCTGGCGGCCGTGGCTTCCTTCAATTAGACACGTTCTATATGCTATTTAAAAGCATTCGATCCATCTGCGTAGTTAGCGGAATAGAGGGAAGAAGCAAAATCAAGCATATTACTTTCTCAATTGAGATCATAAAAACGTTATTCTACGTTCTATTTATGTAGAGAAAATATTCTACATTTTTTATATATAGAGAGGGAAACCCTTAAAGAGTTCGTAGGCGATCTATGCGGCATGACTTCGGGGTGGAAGTAGCTGGAAGCTGAAACGGCTACAGATGTACTGTAGGAGAAAGGAGCTCTGTAAAAGCCCAAGAGAGCCAGATGTCGCTTGCAAGATCGCTTGCAAGGGACATCTTGCTCTCTTAGGCGCTTGAAGATACGGACGCGACTTTGAGCGATACGGGTTTTCAGGTGTCGGGACAGCGCACGTCGGACGAACCCGGCGTATGACTCCGGTCTAACTATACGAGCGTGGCACTCGCCGCTTTTCCTAATGGCCCATAGTTCTGTTGTCTATGAAGATGTGGGCCATCAGAGAGTGCAACTTAGGGCGGGGAGAAGATGCGTTCGTTGTGTATGGGTCTCAACGGGCTAACATCTATCCGGCCGACTCCCTTGGGTCCGCTTGTGCCGAGTCCCACACAGCTCGGGACGGGAAGTGTGGGAGAGTTCCTAGAGATAGTGCGTAACAGCGCTTCATCTTCAGAATAACAACAATACAAAAAAATCTAAATGAACTAAAATGCAACTTAATGAAGCATTACACCTACCAATTTAAGATGAAATAAACTCGAAACTACATGGAAAATAAAGCATTATTAATCGTCATCGTAGCCAGGATTAGGATGTTAGCACGCACGGATAATAATAATAATAATAATAATAATAATAATAATAATAATAATAATAATAATAATAATAATAATAATAATAATAATAATAATAATAATAATAATAATAATAATAATAATAATAACAACAACATCATCATCATCATCATCAGCATAGTCGTAGTAGTAGTAGAAGTAGTTACATTAACGTGCACACTCACCTCTGGGCAGCTCGTTCGCATGCCTCGAGCGTATCGACGGGCGGCAGGGCGGCTGGGCGGCCGCCGCCGCTGCCGCCGCCCCCGCCACCTGGGCCCGCACCCGCCACGGCGCCGCCTGTGGGCGCTGCTCCTGCCGCTGCTGCCGTCGACTCGGGGCCGCCCGTTGCTGTCGTCGTCGTGTGGCTACGTGTCAGCACACGCGGCTGGACACGACGCACGAGAACGCCGCCAGACGACGCGTCTAAATCGGACAGAGCAGAAGAGAGAGAGCCAGAATAAGACACTCGGCGAAAAAAAAATCCCTTTCTCCGATGGAACGAGGGAGGCAATGTCTTCTATAAAATGAGCGAACTTCACAAGTCTTCTAAAAATGAGTAATTGAACGTTAAGCCCAAAATATAAGAAATGCAAAGCGCGTGAAAACCAAAATATAAGAATTTGAATGTTTTTCTAAGAATTAGTAATTGAACGTTGAACACCAATATATAAGAATGGCCAAGAAGAGACTATTGTAGCTCCATTAGTATTCTTAATAAATAGAAACACTCTTATATATATATATATATATATATATATATATATATATATATATATATATATATATATATATATATATATATATATATATATATATATATAAGAATTGCAATGATTGCATGCCTTCTTGAGAGTTGTCTCTAATAACAGCAATTGTTCTGCTTCTGTGCTAAAATGCAATTCTACAGATGCAAACATTTTCCAAACGCGCTGATATGATTGTTTTGTCGATAAGATGACTTGGACTCTTCTAATCGCAGATTAAGTGATGATTTTCGTCAGGATAAATCGCTCGATAAAACCATTTTTGGTCATTTCGCTCTCATTCCAAAAGAAAACAGTCGTGGCTTCTCGTTTCATTGCCACATGTGTAAGCGTACACTAACCGCGTAGACCAATTTCTAGGCTTTATAAGAACCTAGATGTTTTTAAATTCGATTTCAAACATGGCTCATGACGGAACTGCATTTTGCAGCGCTTACGTTCTTAGTAAATAACAATGGTTATGAAAAAGATGAATCACACAACGAGGTGGATCAAATCACACCCGACAAAGTCCAAGACTTAGGCTTTGTATAAGCACTTTTTACAAAACATAATCACAGATGATATTATGACGATGACTTCTACATAACATTTATTGCGTTTGTAACAACAGTGAACAATAAATGAGAGAACACGCTAACAGATAGACAGGCGTACGAGGCATTCTACTCACACAACATCTGTATAATACACAGCAATTATAGGTAAAAAGCCGTGGATAAATATAACTATCCAATCTGTGTGGGCATACTATCCCATATCCAAAGCACAACCTCAATTCAGGATATATATATAATACGGCCGTGGCCTCGTGGGTAGTCACGTAATTAATATTCGCTCACACGGTGAAATTACGCATACGCATATGCCATTATTAACACGAAATGAGCCATAGAAGAGCCACTAGTAATTATAATAGATCTCGAATGTCTCGATTGAACGACAAATACGATCGTTGTTCGACTATCGGTAGTACAAGTCGGAGTGCCAACCATCCAAATTTAAATTTGAATCTCACTCAGTTGTGCGCAGTGATTATCAGCGTCAACATCTTCCGACTGCAAACATAAATCGAGCGGATATGCTCTGACAGTACCCTAAGAGCCGTAATTTAAAGAAACGGAAATGTGTACTATGAGTATCAGAGTATGCACGTAATAACTTAGACGTAACTATAGAGTTTTCTAAGAGAGCGAGCAATGCCACACGTAAAATAGAGGTAATTGACGTTATATATATATATATATATATATATATATATATATATATATATATATATATATATTAGGAATAATTATTAGAAAATGCTTATGCACATGTACACGTATATCGCCGTGCAAAAGGTAACAATACACACTTGTGATAAGATTACACTACAGATAAGTAGGTCGTGATCATTGGATCAATCTAGGCGGCATTACGCGGAATCCATCTACATTCGAATGCGGTCACCATCGCTGTCTGTGCGTGAGGCCGATCAATGAACGCCGCGCTAGCTGTACCCGGTGTGGCAGCCGCGACAATTCACCATAGACAATGACGACGCTAGTGTCGTTTGCGTCATTGTCAGTGTCATTGTCGGCATAGGCGTAGGCATAGACTCGTCTATACTGGCAGTGCCATGATGCCGCGTTCAGCTAAGCGCCATGCATGACCGTCGGCCATCGTACGACGAGAGGTCAGAGCAGGGCGCACACACTGTACTGTGCAAGGAGGTGGGAGGCGGGAGCGGTGGGAGCCGGGGGGGGGGGCGGTGGGAGAAAAAGCTCGATGGGCGCTCGTGGCGGCGGGAAGGAAGCGGGTACTCAACTTTGATGAGCCAGTATTGTATGCACTGGCAATAGCTGTCAAGTGGTCCTTTGACGTATTTATACATCCAGTTCATTCGGGCCAGCCAGCCAGCCAGCCAGTCGTAGTCTGGTCTCCTCTGTCCCGCGCTGTTTCTCTGCACGGTCGTCCTGCGGGGTACTAGCTGCCCCGCATCTTAACCCTCCGCCCAAATGCACCCTGTTTCCTTATCTCTCCCCGTGTCTCTCAACGGCTTTCATGATCGCTATCGTTTCTCTCTCTCTACCTCCCTCTCTCCCTCTCTCAAATGCAGGCTGACCCCAGCAACAGCATGACGCAGCTTTTCGTTTCGCTGCCAAATATGTGTCCTGGCCGTATTTCTCTCCTTTGCTTGCACGTAGCTGCCGGCGGCGGCGGCGGCAACGACGACGACCACCCTAGGTATTTTCCATACGTGCTTTTTCAGCACAAAGTTTATGGCTGCTGGTTCTGGCCGTGCCAACGAACAGGACGAACATAAAGAGGCAGAGGGAAGGAAAGGCAGGAGGGAGCAAAAGAGGAAGGAAGCCGGGAAACGGGGGAGAGATCACAAACAGCAGCAGCAGCAACAGCAAGCGTGAACGATGCGAGCCGACACGCCGGGCCGAAATCATGAAGACGCAGAGAGACGTAGCTTTCGAGGCGAGGCAGATGAAGTTGTTGCCCCCTGTGCTAGCCTTCGTTCTCTATCCCTCGTTTCACTCTCTCTCTCTATATAATATATATATATATATATATATATATATATATATATATATATATATATATATATATATATATTTATTTATTTATTTACATACATAGATATCCTCTGTCTCTCGCTGGTCGCTGCTGCTGCTACAGCGTTCATAAACGCAGAGACGGGAACTTCCGGCGATCGGCTGGACGAGTCGGGCCGAAGTGACGGGAACGCAGCATGGCCCCAAAAAACACGCATGGCGAGGGACGAATTTATAGCATCCAACAGCCAACTTTACCCCCCCCCCCCCCCATCTTCTTCGTCCCTATTTCTTCACGCACACACCACCATACGCATGCGAGGGGCCCAGGGCTCTCGCCGGCAGCGCGAAGTCCTCGACTCAAGAGAAAACCGAGGCATTCAGAAGAGCCAGCCAATCAACTGGGCCTTGTCGAACTCTACATGCTCGAAAGTGATCTCATTCGATCTCTTCCCCCCCTTCTACAAACCCCATCTGGCACAATGGAGGGTTGGCGGCGGTGTCGTCTTTATCGGCTCGCATATTTTCTCACATTACGACCTCGACTTTATTCAGCAACAGGTCAATAGTAGTTGCTGCTGCCGTGCTGTCCTACTTTCGTCTCGCTCGTCATGCTCTCATGTCCTGCATGCATGACCGTATGAACACATACGTATAGTGGACGCACGATTATATACGAACAATTTAATCCTCTCGTGCACTTTTATCACACACACACACACACACAAACACCTCACTTCAATACTTCCGTACGGAACTTTGGGCCAAACAGAACTTTTGTGCAGATTTGTGTGTATTATTTATATTAGAGCGCAATACATAATACCGTCGAACCAGTTGAGTACATTCTAACCAACAACGAAATGTCCTGCTGAGACAGGGAAATCATTATAGAAAGAAGAAGGGAGAAAGACAGACAAGCGGGACGCTGGAAGGCTGGCAAAACTCAACGAAGAACGTCAAGAGAGAATAACTCAACCCATGTCTTCGTATGCCCTCTTCAAAAAAAGAACACCATCAAATTAGCTGCACGCCCTATGCTCCTATGAGGCAAATCAAATTATATTACAGTGTAATTGAATCGATTTTGGGTAGGTACATCATCACGATACCTTAGACAAATACAGCGGGGGGGGGGGGGTCTATTTGTATTATTTTACCTCTAGAGAAATAGGCCCTACTACTACTAAGATTATTTATAGTATTCTTATTTATAGCACACGTAACCATGCCATGTCTATTCGCGTGACTTGGTACAAACTTGGCAGACGCACGTGACTTAGACGTCAACATGTCAAAGCTAATTAAAGTACTAAGTACTACATCATGTCGACTCTTCTAAACACGACGTCTGCTAGCATGGCCCACTACACAACAAACGTTGATGGCTGAGACTTTTGGTCGGCCTCTGCATTCATTGGCAAGTGCAAAGTCCTGCAGTTATCTCAGGGATTGCCTCATCGCTTTATGAGTATGCAGTAGCTGAAGCTATTATTTAGGCTCTCATGTCCTGCTGTGAAATAACACGTCTGATAGCTAGGCTCTGACATTCGTCCTGTGAGTGCCTATTATAATAATTAGGGTCGCCGGCTCCGCAGAACAGACAGCGCCTACCAATTGCCCGAAAGGTATTGCTTGACAGTGTCACTATATCATAGGCCAGGCCAGGAAATCTGGTACGAACAAACAGTGCGATATTTATCGGTACAACGACGAATTAAGGTTATTAGACGACCATTGTAACCAGGAAAATTTGCGTAATAGGAGAAGCTGCACGGATACTGCTCAACGGATAGACGGCAGATATTCAGGCGCTTAGCGCGGTAATATCTATGTATTTTTCAGGTCACCTTCGTACAACTCATACGCTGCTCTATAACGAATACTTTTCCTGACCCCTGATCCGCCATGAACCAAGTGCAGAATGACCTTTTGGCCAAACGGTTGATGGCCTTTGGAGTCATTCAGACAGGAATATTAGGGCGAACACGATATATATATATATATATATATATATATATATATATATATATATATATATATATATATATATATATATATATATATATATATACATACGCATACTAACAAGAAGGTCTTAATGGTATGCCGTATATAGATAGATTTCAGTTATGCAAATATACAAAAGCTCAGTCATGCACTATATTGATAGGTCCTGTTAACGGTGAACTTAGTAGTTGAGTATATTATTCGTTTATTTTTGCGAAAAACTATAGCTTAAAAAATACTAAAGGTTAGCTGTACAAGTTGAAGAAAGTCGTGCGTGCAAGTTTTGCAAGATAAAGCGTACCGCCGCAATCGTAAAATGCATTTGCAAGACATACAACATTCACATTGTGTTCTACACACTACATATTATAGTTATCGCATGACTATAATGTTTGTATGCTTCGCAATTTCCTGAATTGCTTTCTTGTCATTGTCGTGCTCATTTCTGAAGATGCCCACACCAGTTACTAACTAGAACTCAGACATGCGCTCATTTCTAATGTTTTCTAAACAGCCGAAAAGAACCCAAAAAAAACCGAACACACCGTATACAGCTGATCTAGTTTTCCTTTATTCTACGTTATCTACCTAACCTACAGAGACAGTTTTTTTTAAATATTGAGGTGCCTCATGAGGCTTGACGAATTTATTCTAGGTTTTTATTATCCGGACGGCCAGTCTTTCGTTCTTTGTTGTGTCAAGAGGTGAAACACAGATCTCGAGTCAGCATACGGCCCAACTGCCATAGCCCTGGCCGGCCTCTGGTAAAGGCCTTCTTGTTCTTCTTCTTGTTCTTTTTCTACGTTGGGATGCGGGAAAATATTCCGCACTACTGCAAGTGTAGGGGCTAAGGAATTCGTTCCCAAATCACGTTCTTTGATCTGCTCTAGCTGCTACGTGCTACGAAGCCACTATTCGAACAGAGCGGTCCGTTTTTTCCACAGTCGGGCTAAATTGAATAGGCTTGGCCTTGATAGTTAAGTTCCCGGACGTCACCTTCGGTTGCAAAGCCTCCTCACAACGCTTCGTCCACAAGCCACACTTGCTCCACTTCCAGGACTTTATCGCCGTGCTTCAGGCTCGTCGGAACAAAGATGTGAGGGCAATTTTTATCCTTTACAGGGCTGACAGCAGCCAACTATCTAAATAACTAGTGATTCCATTCGTGGGCAGGAGATTAGAAGTTTTTGGATGGTACAAGTATTCGCCTTCCAATCTCATCGACCAATGGTCTGAGCCTTGCACGGCTCTCCGTTAATCCGGTCAACTAATATCGCAGCACAGCTATATTGTACAACATATGACCGTTTGCTTTCTCACCCAAACCGATACGCAAACATCGATCTACAAACTGCACACTGTCACCACACATTTAATGTATACAATGCGGTCAGCAGAGGGAGGATCGGGCTTCACTCTCACTGTGTCGCCATTTTGCCAATCGGGAAAATAGCTATCTAATTACTGCAAAGCTTCAACGATTTGATTTAGTCGTAACTGTTATTCGTTTCAACTTGACTTTTTCGTCGACTTATTCAGAATCGCCATTTGTTGAACCTACGTTTCGTTTACCGCGTGCCTTAGTTGTGAGATGTCGAATACATAGAGCAAGCCCCGTTACTTGCGAACTGATAATACACATGTAGACCGCCATTAATGAACTCCTTCTAAAGAGCAGCACACTGACGCACACGCAGGTTAAAAAATACTAAAAAAAACAGCCCGAACGTTGATAATCAAGAGGCCGCCGATCGACTATCTACAAATCAACCGACGTCAACAATAGTTCAGTTTGCCAGTGATACGAGCTTTACATGCACACAAGCTATATATGTGAGTACGTAAACTGCTACTTGTTATTATCAATAGGTGGTTACATCTCATTCGCTTATATATATATATATATATATATATATATATATAAATATATATACTTTACATAGGTGGACATTTTAGGATAACGACGATTGAACGTTGCTTGCATAGTTCTAACAGCGTATAGATCTCCCAGAGTTACGGACACTACGTGCGCGACGCCGACCTGGTTTCGTGCGGGTCCCGTATCCGACTCTGCACCACTCCCGATGTAAATCACTTTAGTGCAAATACTGGTCGATCAATTGACTTCATTCTGGCTCACTTAGTCCGCTTAGATCCAATCGTACAGGTTATGCTTAACTTTATCGACCTGATAACTCACAGAATGTATTGGCAGATATACTTCTCGTTTAATCGATACCATCATGCTTTATTCGATTTGAAACAACGCAAAAGTTCTAAAGTGAACAGCTAGATGAATTTACCTTCAATAACGCACTCCGCAAGGATTGCGTGCCTAATCGTGGCCGCTTACTGGGGTCTTAGCGTATTTAACGCTAATGTTCACTAATTACAGTTATTTACTCGGTCGAGATTGAGTTTGTGAAGTCCCCAGATCGTGTCGGTAGTCATATATACATATATATATATATATATATATATTTTTAAATATATATATATCACTCTGGAATCATTCAAATGAAGGCTATCGGCTTTCTTTTTTTGTGTCTCTTGCGGTGGGTTTATGATGAAATATTGACCCTATAGACGTACTCGTACAAAATAACCATTAAAGAGTATATGTATACACACATGAGTTATATACCGAGCAAGACGGCTTAGTGGCAAAGCGTTTGCCTTGCATTCGGGAGGACTGAGATCGAGACCCAGACCGGCCACTCTTAAATTGGTTTGCATGGTTTCCAATTTAGACAAGGCAAGTGCTGGAGTGGATTCGAAATTAGTCATGACATGAAAAACCGTACACGGGCATAAACCTCACGAAAAAAAATATATATATACATTGCACGTTTAGAACGTCTTCCATCTGTTTATCATTTTGCTAAAAAAAAAAAACATTTATGCTTAGATTCCCACACAACACGTACGTGACACTACAACTTGTAATTTGATGATTTCAGCGTACAAACGTCTGGCGTCTTACTTTTGCACGTTTAACGATTGTTTTGACTTGACCTTCCAGCAATGAAAGCATATGCATATATGTTCACTCTCCTCCAAACGAAGCAATCTTGCAATCATCATCTCCAGGTTTTAATCCATTTCTGTGTTACTTGTTCTATACTGTCATATACGCACAAAAAGATAAGCATATATATGCATTTGTTGTCATGCATAGTCTGTAGGTTTCCACCAATATCTGACCCACGGCTGGCGTGTTGCACAACCAGCGTCAAAAATGACAACCGAATATCGTGTGCAAGAGAATGATCTGCCGTTAAAGTGTTAACTGTGCAATTCGGTGTGCTCGTCCCCCAAGCCTTCATAATGACGAGTCTTTTTGCCCTTCGCTTCGAGTGTATATAGTACGCATATACGTATGCACTCGTATACAGACTACTTAAACGAGACCCAGGCGTCCTTAACTAGTAGTAAATGTTAGTACGATCGCAGCAACATCGGTAACAAACAAAACACGAATCAAAACAACAACAGTGACAAAGAGAGGACGACACAATAACAAGTGCAATACAGCAACCGTGCAACAGCAGTTCAATGCAAAATAAAAAACAGTTCCGTGGATGTTAAATCTTGGCTGAGGGTCAGTTCAAAAACTTTACCACCACCATCATTACCATTACCACCATCACCATCATCACCACCACCACCACCGCTAAAGGTATCGGCAAAGGCGGCGAATCATCCGCTTCGAGTGCAGCACTAGCTGGGTGATTTCTCAATGTCAACCGCATACGCAAGTTGTCACGATTCGTCAGGCTTACTTCTAACCACTCTCTCTCTCTCTTTTTCAAGGCTCAACGTACGAATACGAGCTGATTAGACTTGACCACGAGCGCTGGTTGTTGGTAACGTTAGTCAGAGGACCTATGCATTCGACTATGTATCCTAATACGCTTGTACGTTAGTGTATATATATATATACCTAAAATTATATATACGAGTACTATATATACCGAAAATTATATATACTCGTATATATATATATATATATATATATATATATATATATATATAGCTAACGGGCTTCTATACATGCCTGTAACAATCCACTTGACTCTGACTCTATTATAAATATTTGTACAGTTGTTGTACATTACTGAGCCTTTGGCACTCTCAGTGGTCAGTCACGGCGCCGCCCAGGCTAGTTATGCTGTTTCACAAGCGGAGACAAATAAGTGTCGGAAGTATGCATTCATCGGAGACTCTATGGATTTTCGATGATTTGCCTTCGAGGCCTTCGGGGGTCCAGGAAAAATTGTTGAAGGAACTATTGCTAAAGTATGCAAGAGCCTCAGGTTAGCCATGGTAAACCCACGCGCTGGTAAACTTTTCAGCCAAAGGCTGCCATTGGATATACAACGCGGTAACACCACAGCGCCTTGTCCAGGCTGTCAACACAAAGTCGGGGTTAAAGTTGATGTAGTTCGTCATCACGTTCACTGGGGAACAATTGTTCATACGCCATTATTAGTGTAATATTTGTATATACATACATATAAATATATGTGAGTAATCGGTAGTTTTACGCTGGCAAGCGCTTTGCCGTGCCGTTCACTGGCCTTTTTTTCTTTCTTAACTTTCACGCCAGTTAGCTGCGGCTAATGGAATTTTGCTCGCTAGTACCGGGTAGTAGTAAAACCAGTGTGCTGTTCTGCACTTTCAACTGTATCACACTGACATAACGGACGTGCTATTTTTACCACAATGAATTGAATTATTTTATCCACAGCTACCCCAATGCCACGGTCTGCGAGTCCACATAACTGTGAACCTTAGTTGTAATAATCAGACACATAAAAGCAGCAACGCAACTATGCCCGTTCCTATATTTAGATAGTTCTTCTTTGTTTGGACTCCTTTATATTTCTCAACCTTATATGTTGGCCCCGGCTGGTAGCCTCAGATGACATAACGCATAAAATAACTGGTTAAAAGAGTGCACGCCAATTTTTTAAACTTTTGCACCGCCTGAACCGAGGTGTTCTCTGAACTCGACGGGAACACTGCTTCATCTCTTGAAGCCCACATTTTTAACAATGCAGTTTAACTGCGGTACAAAAGCGCAGACGAGCGGTCTTGCTAAGATAATCCGTCAATACAAATCAAAATTATTTGTCATCTTAAAATGTTATTTCTAAAGCTGTAGCTCATTCAAAGTTCGCAAGTAATATGTTTTTACGACCGATCGCATTGTAGGCACCATTAAGTCCAAATGGGCGCGGTTTATTTCGTCATTATTCGTCATTTCGAGTCTGCGTTTTTTTATCTATTTAATCCTCTTTTCGAACCATTTTTAATATACTTATTTGTGTGTCAATAGATATGTCTCTCTATTATGGTACCAAGAACAAACGTACATTTGTTTAAGAATAACTGGTTAACACAAAAGCAGATCATTAGTCCTATCCACTTTGCGTGGTGTCGGATTCGCATCCCCGTGGACTTACACTCGGTGGATCTATCTTGCGACTCCAGATGTCATAGGTAAGATTTTTTCCAAGCCAAATTCAGCTCACATAAGTGAAGAACTACCATTACTGATTTATATATGATATTATAACGCGTATGGATTCGGACCTAGGGCCCATCAATGCAAGATGAAAGCTTGGCCCAGGTGATATTTTAGACTCAAAATTCGGAGCAAACGCAGCTGCTCCCGTCAGCGCAAACTTGTCTCAAGCCCGACGGACCGTTGAACGCAACGAGAAACGGCTGCAGAGATCTCGGGCGGAGATTGCAATTTAATTCCGCATCCCGACAAAACGATGCCGCCCTGAAACTCGTCACAAGAAGGAGGAAGAGCTAGAGACAAACAACAATTATGTACATACGCGTCCCAAAAGCAGACTAAGACGGTTCCCAAGGCCAACTGCTGAAGGAGACAGCTACGAAACCCAATTTCCCCACTACAATCAGCCCCAAAGAATTGCCATGGCTTCGTGCGCCTCCCTCGGACCGACTAACAATAATATGTCGAACTTTTCAAAGCGTGACGCATTACGACGAATACAAAAAGAACACGTACCCTTGGCAGGCAAAACGAATCGTACTGTGTAAACAACAATAACATGTTTGGTGACTAAACATGCCAGTATTCACGTTGCTTATTTTCCCTGTAGAATAATATTTTTCCAATTACTAAACGAAATTCTGTAAAGCCACAAGCACCCACAGTAAATGAATTAATATGAGCATAAAAGGTAACCACATTAAAGCATAATATTCCTTAAAATAAAAAAGAGTGGCCAAACCTAGATAATTCGTTAAACAAAGGGCTATATTTTGGCCATATCCAACGGTACCAATTCGAATCTATTCAATTGAAAGCGCTAGTTTTGTTGTTACATGATACGTTTTTAAACTCGGTACTATGTATGGTATTATTATGTTGCGTTCCACTTGAACAGTTCAGCACATACCTATTGTGCACTACAAAGCCACCGCTCGTAAGTTAGACGTCACTTGGCAGATGCGTACTGGATATTACATACATGTGTCGACTCACATCCATATATATATATATATATATATATATATGCCAAGCGGATCGTATACTATCAGTCGTGTAGTACAGCATCAGAAGCAAGCGAGTTGTCGATAGCAAATATAGCAAGCATAAATAGACATACACATATGTAATTAACAGCATGTCATTACACAATTGTACTTCAACACATCCTGCAATGATTGGCTAGCTATCTAGCCGCAGAGATGCGCAGAACAGCAAAGCAGTTTGCTCCGAGGCGACACTAAACGAGCACGTTACCCCCTCCGCAGATGAAACCGGGAACGAAATAGATTACAGTCGTTTAAATTTGTCCGCCAACAATCGTAGCCGCACTCCGCATCCACCGACCCACCGCAATTCGGGCAATTCATCGTGATGGCCATGGCACCGGCTGTTCCCACAGCAGTGTGCCGAGGTTGACCGATTTGCCGTCAGGCCTGCACAGCGCCTCCGCTCTGCTTTGCCGAGGGCCAGCGTTGGCCAGCGTCGAGGTGCTTGCTGCGGGAAGAGCGAAGAGCGAATGATCTGCTCTTCGCCTGAGGCCGTCGGGGGAGCTGGTGGACAGAGAGCGGGAGAGAAAGCGAGACGGAGAGAGAGAGAGAGAATCTACCAGGCAGAGCTTTGACACCCCCGCCGCCCCCCCCCCCCCCCCCAAGCGACACGTCTGTTACGAGTCGGTGCGTGCACGATTATAGTAGGCTTCTGTCGGTTAGTCGTACGTCAGCTTGTCGTTGGTGTCGTTGTCGTCGTCGTGTGCACCTGTGGCTTCGGCCGCACGACACAGTGTCCAAACACAGACTCCAGACGGATGGTTTGGACAAAAAAACTCCACACATAAATGTTTCGAGAGAAAAAGACTCCACACAGAAATGTTCCGAAAGAGAAAGACTCCACACAGAAACGTTCCAAAAGAAAAAAAAGACTCCACGCAGAAATGATCCGAGAGAAAAAGACTTCACAAAGAAATGTTCCGCATGAAAAAGACTCCACACAGAAACATTCCTAGGGAAAAAGACCCCACGCAGAAATCGTCCGAAAAAACTTAAAATCAAAATGTCCCGGAAAAGTCTCTACAAAGAAAGAGTTTCGCCATTTTGTCTGACTAAGTAAGTAGGACCACCACTGGACAGTTCAGGCTGGTGAGAGGTGCCCGTCTAGTCTACCCTTAAGTGCCCGTATCTCTTCATGGCTCGCTCTGCATGCTGGGACACAAGCTGCATCTGTATCAGCACTCATTTGTACGGCTGTCGTGTGTCAAGTCGACAACTGCCAAGGTCGAGCGGTTTACAGGTAGAAATGTAGATGTGTGTATGCGTGCGAATAATAATAATAATAATAATAATAATAATAATAATAATAATACTAATAATAATAATAATAATAATAATCATAAAAATAATAATAATAATAATAATAATAATAATAATAATAATAATAATAATAATAATAATAATAATAATAATAATAATAATAATAATAATAATAATAATAATAATAATAATAAGGAAAGAAGATACTTGAAAGGAGGACAAGATGAAACAAAAGCAAGAAAGACAAAAGGAAAGAGAAAACATTGGAAAGGAAAAAGAAAGAGACAGGGGAGAGGTGGGATAGGAATTGAAATCAGAAGAGGTAAAGAGGAACGGCTCCAAATGGACATTCGGTGTGGGAGTAAAGGAAGTGAACGACGATGACCCGGGCATTGGCCTCCTGACAAGGTTGGCCAGAAGAACTAGAGGAACGGGAGCGAAACGGTAAAAACAAAACGAGGAAAAGGAGACGCGAAAGGGCATGAAAGAGCAGGATAACAGAAACAGAAAAGAGGTAGTACGAGAGGAGCAGACGAGAAGACGGGGCGGAGAAAGACGAAAAGGGGCACACAGAAAATTCAGAAACGAAGACAAGGATTAGGAGGTATAATAGAGGTAGAAAGAGGCAGATAAAAAAAATAGAATCGAAATGAGGCAAACAAGAAGCAGAAGAAGAAGAAGAAGAAGAAGCGGGGAACAAGAGTGCAGGACTGACATAAACAGAACGGAACAGGTTGGATAAGGATGAGAAGGAGGCAGCGGCGAACAAGTAGTGAGCTAAAAAAACAACAACAACACCGATACCAACAACAACAGCACCGACACCAACAACAATAGGAGAACAAACAGCAGCAAGAAAAATAAGAATGCGACGATAAGGATCACCTACGTCTAAGCAAGTGAATGAATCGCGATAAAGGAACAGTCCAAAGGAGAACGGCACGGAATATTAGAAGGGGCTGCAGAAAGAGATGGAAAACAATTTATTTAGAAAAAAAGGAAAAGCGGCCGAAAACGACGAGAGGGCAAGGGAAGAGAGGGAGAGAGAGATTCAAGTGTAAGATGAGAATGGCACAAACATAGCAGACGAAAGAGCATTACGAATAAAATTATACAAAAGCTTATACGAAAGTGAACAAGAGGACAAAATAGAAAAAAAAAGGTAGAAGCATAGAAACAGAATAAGAAAAAAATAATCGAGACAAAAATCTTTAGGAAAGGAGACGAAAAAGAAAGGAACTCTTTCCTCTTATCAATATGGGGGAACAGAAAACAGAAAGACAACAAAGATGGGGAAGAACACGAAAAAGAAAAGGTAAAAGTCTAAGCAGAGGGAGCAGAGAATGAGCACTAGAATAAAGGAGCAAAAAGAGACGAAAACGGCAGGGAGAAAGTGAAGAAGAGAAATATAAAGAAATGCTAAAGAATTTCTACGAAGAACATATGAAGAGCATCAAAGAACGAGAACAAAAAACATTCAAAGAAGAAGGAGATAAAGATGATACGACGAGAAAAAATACTAAGAAAAATGGGAAGGAGTCAAAGAAACATACTAAGACGAAAAGTAAAAAAGAATAAAACATTAGCGATGAGAGAACAACTTGAAGAAACGTTGAATGGCGGAACGTGCAACCCGGTAGTAATAGCAGCGGCGCCGCTGGTGCCGCTGCTACCACCAGCGAGTGACACGGTCTTTGAAACACCCAATGGTTCTCGCCGTCGACGCGTCTATGATTTTCTCTTGCGTTTGGCTACAACAACAACGCTGACGCTAATGATGGCGTCGTTTCTATCGTTGCTCGTTGCTGCTGCTGTGGGCTGTTGCTATAGCAGCCCATGTCTACTAACTCTTTTTGAGCACAGGCAAATCTCAGAAAAAGCTTGAGACAAGGAACTACGATGTATATATATATATATATATATATATATATATATACATGTATACGTATATATATATATATATATATATATATATATATATAATATATATAATATATATATGTATACGTATATATACATGTATACGTATATATATATATAGAATATCGAGTTTCTTCGCAAACACACGCAAAACACTATGGCAGTCAGTGTCTCCAGCCCTTTAGGGTTTTTTGCTTTAGGGACTTGCCCTGTGGCTGTATACTCTACGATGGAATATGTAGACTCCCACATCCTTCCACCCCCTGCCCCCCGCAGGTACCCTGACTGACTACCAATGCAACAATCCTTGATGTACAAGCACAACTTGCTTACCAGCCCACGCACGCAACTACAACTGATCTATGGAGGCTGCTTTCAGCAACACCTACACCGCATTGCAGCAGAAGCTGAGCCCCCCTTACGCGGTATGTGCAAGATCAGAAGAGGTTGACGGTGTAAGATAGTATTACAAACACTGTACCATTTTCCATTCCGAGCAAGAGCTACTTTCTCGGAATCTAAAAGTGTGAGGTCTCCTGAAATGGCAAAACCTCTTAGAGACGCTATTTAAGGGCCCCATGTGCTCTGGTCTAGGGTAAAAAACATCTGCAGAAAGGATGACTGTCTATGAACGTCAGAACGAATGATAAATTTGGTGGGTTAAGCTTCCAGAAGTAATGCAAACACACACATATATATATATATATTCAGTTTTTTATATTCAGTGTTTCTAATTTCTATCTAAACCAAAGCAAAGTTTATATATATATATATATATATATATACCATCTAATATTTACCCACCATCTCTCAAATCTCCCTTGTTCTGCTATCGACCCCACCTATATCGAAACAACCAACCAAATGCTTATCGGAAACGTTTTCGCTTTCCTCGTTGTCTCATTCATCTTCTATCTTTATTATTGTTATATGTATGTATGTATATATATATATATATATACATCGGACGCCCACGCCGTCAATGCTCCATGGGCATTGAGTAGGGTCCTTGGTGTTTCCCGACTTGTCAGTAAGCAATGCTGCTATGTCTGCCACCACCCCCCCCCCCCACCCAACCTCCGCCCGACACACAGGGATGGTTCGGATCGGAGTCCACTTATGGCAAGCGATGCTCGAACATCGAACGTCGCCAACGCCCATGCATGCACATGGTGGCGCCGTGCGAGTACGATCAGACAGGAAACAAGCTAAGAAAAAAGCCAGTGCTTGTAATTGAGCAGCGACCCGGGGCCGCGACCACCGACGTGGACCTCAAACGTAGCATTCAGTACTGTGCTCAGCCGTCGCCCGACACGCCGCCGCCGCCGCGTCGGAGAACAAACAACAGGCGATGCCGGCTCGTCTCGTGGAGACTGGGCGTACATAAACGGACGGACCGACGAATAGGCGGTCATCCCACTTTCCGCGACCTCTCGCTCTCTGTCTGTGTGGCGATACCGTCAATGTGCATATATATATACATACATATATATATGTATATATATATATATATATATATATATATGCAGCCCACCTTGCAGAGACCAGCAAGCTACTCATCAATTGGGTATCCCCACGAATTCTGGCCACTTGCGTTAGAGACCATAAGTGGTCCTGGTGTTCGGACCCGACAGCTGATATGTATATATATTCTGTCGTTTATACATAAACGACTGTAAAATATTTAATTGAACATAAGTTAAATAAATAAATTTTTTTGAATTTACGTGAAATGTGTTTTTTGTTCAAATACATTTATGTAAATAACTATACCGTATATGTATAAAAAAAAAACGATTCAACGGTATATATGTATATATATATATATATATATATATATATATATACCGTGACGCACGATACACACGGACACAAGCGCAGTGAAATATAGAATAGGTGGAATCTATTGAGCGAGGCAACAGAAAGCCATTCTTATTGAGGGCAAGCTACCGTGTAGATCCGTATTTGTACGCTACTAGCAATTTTTATTACACCAAGTTAAGGTATCAGGCAAGTCTAGTCAAATACGCTACGGCTATAACATACGCCGCCGTCGTGCAGAAGGGCACCACTGATCTTACCTCGCAAGCTCTTCTCGGACGCAGCGAGTTGTTTTGTGGTTTAAAGTATAAATAATTGTGTGGACGCCAGATTAAGGAGCACTTCGCTTAAGAACTGGCCGTACTAATAAGAAGTAGTAAAGGCGATAATACTTCTAGTGATCTAGCTACAACAATCATACCGCATATGGGCGTGGGAATACAGTGACATACACAGAGTATACAAAATGCAGTAGTCACGACTACGGGAACCGGAAGATGCTATCTTGTTTACGCAGGAGACGTATCAAGCAACAGGTTAGCTTGAACATCCCCTAAAATATCGACGGCAAAACAGGGTCGTTTTTATTCATGTGTGGACGCCTACGCAGAAAGCCAAGACGTAAGGAAGCTGATCTAAATATTCATATCATTGGCATGCTCATGCTGTATATTCCGAACTGAATTACAGACGTTTTCAAATCCATACATTATTCCTTACGTCTAGAGACGACTACTTGCAATGGTCTTGTTTCGAACTGCATACACCGTATATGTCTACATTTGTACCCTACCAGAAAATAGGTTCCGCACATAACCGGAGGGTCATCCCAATATATATATATATATATATATATATATATATATATATATTTATATATAGGGATGTTCCTTCGGTATCTATGAGTCTTTATGAAGTATTTAAAGATCAATAATAATAATTATAGAGCTCGTTAAAGTAGACATTTTTTTCCAATGAAACATGGTCTCTGAGTAGTCTTGCTTTGAAGTGAGGGTGAATCCGTGACATCGTATTATTGCCCGGCATAGAAGCTCAAAATGTGCAACAATGAGACAACCAGTCCTTCTTTTAAATATCGCGGATTTTTGTAATTTCACTCCCACTCCGAAACGAGACTTCTCAAAGGTCATGTTTCACTGGTAAACATATTTACTTTAACGTGCTTAACGGCTCATATAATCGATTTTCAAATATTTCCTAGAAACACTGCATATGTATATATATATATGTATATATATATATGCGCACACACATATGTAACACAAGTTTACACGATACGTGTAAAGAAACTAACGTACGCAAAATGAAATTAGCATTGATCATTTGGCGTTGGATTTAAATTGGCCCTACTGTTTCTATCTGCTGCTGCTGCTAGGAGCTTATTAACGAAGCTATATTAGGACACCCTATCATTTTGTTAGCTGTTAGCTGGTGGTGTGGTGTGGTGAGGCACAGTAGTCGCGTCTGGTTTGGTTGGTCGCGTGGGTTGCGATCGCATTCGCAGATTCAGACTAATCCAGGCAGGGAGACTAATAGTAGGAGTAGAGCAGGCATTCGCTGCTGCCGCCATCGTCGTTGCCGTCGTCGTCGTCTTCGTGATGAGAAGATGGGATTGGATGGACAAAGCACCGATCTGGCACCACCGACACACCGAAGACAATGAGGTCACGCTCGAGGCGAGGTAAGATTTCCCTCCCGGTTGGATCCCAAGTTGCCACAATGTAAAACAACCGACGGACAGACAGACGAACCGCGCCAGGCAGCGAATGCAAGGCAAGCCAACCGCTGACCGCTGCTTCGTCTGTGGGCTATGTGGGCGATGGGCTCGATGGGTAAATAGGTAGGTAGGTAGCTAGGTAGGTAGGTAGATGCATAGGTTGAAAGATCTCGGCTCGGCTCGGCTCGTCCGTTCGCTTCAACATGTCGAAGAAAGAGGATTACGAGGATGAGGACTATAAGGACGCTCCTCGCAACGCTCTCGCTCTCCCGCTTCCTCGTTCACTGGCCCGACCACTGGTTGGCTGGCAATGGACGCACTCCATCGCCAATCAGCTCTAGTAGTATAGGTGGCGGCCCGATGCCTGCCCGCATGCCTCTCTGTCTGCCTGTGGGCATGGCACGACCGCCGTGGTGAGCTTGAAGCTTGTGGGGCTGCGTGGCGTCCTGCCAATGGCGTGGCGGCAGGATTAGGGGGAGACGTTAGACGCAACGCGAAACGGAAGGACGGACGGGCGGAGCGGCGGCCGTACGACGCCTCAGTTGCTGCTTTCTGCTGGGCTGCGAGCCGCCCGCATATCTGGCGGATTCGGCTGTTCGTTTGGCCAAACGACCGAACAAACGAAATACGATTAGTCACGTCCCCGTGCCGTCCCGTCCCGTCCAGGCAGCAGCAGCAGGCCACTAACTACCTTTCGTAGTTGGCGATTGCTTTTTCGCAAAGTAACTTCGCCTCCACCCGCCCATCGTCCCGTGAGGGTTAATGCCACAACCGGACCAAGGGAAGACCAACCGCCATGGGACGGAAAGATCTCTAAGAGGTAAGGTCCTACGAGGACAACCTAGAGTACAGCATTCGTTGTCGTAGTAGTAGTAGCAGTAGTAGAAGTAATATTAGTAGTACTGTCGAGCCCGGTGACGTGATGCATTCCGCCTGCGCCTCGCAGCCGGAGGAGACACATGGGTGCGCGGGTTCGAGCCCCACTGTTGCACATTTGCATTTATGGGGGTCCGTCTATGAAGCAACGCAGAAAGCAGTCCCGTGGACGTTAAATCTTGGCTGACAGTCAGCTCAGAAAGTATTTTTAGTAGTAGAAGTAATATTAGTAACAGTAATTGTTGTCGTAATGT
>QVRM01004906.1:490000-530000 GCA_003439945.1 Dermanyssus gallinae | reverse complement strand
TACTAATAGAGGCAGGCTAATTCCAAGCCGCTGCCGCCGCCGACTGAGCGAGCAAACAAGCAACCCTCGCCAGAGAACAGAGAGCAACAACAACAACAACGACAACAACAACGACAACAACAACGACAACAACAACAACAACGACAACAACAACGACAACGACAACAACAACAACAACAACAACAACAACAACAAAAACGACAACAACAACAACAACAACAACACTGAGGGAGGTGGGCTACGCAAGGAGACATGAGGGCCCGCCCACTCACCGACCGACCGGGATGCCGCAAGAGCATCCCGTCTCGGGCGTGTTAACATTGTCGTCCGTATCACTGTCATTGATCTCTGCTGCATGCGTGCGCACGCAGCACTGCTCTAGCATCTATCGTAGGTAGGCTGGTTGTTGTTAGTTGTTAGTTGTTGATTGGGGAGGATGACACCATGTCCGGCCGCTGTCCAAGTTGACATGCTAGCCGGCACATAAACAGATAAATAGACTAAGCGGTTTGCCCGAGACAGCTCGCGGCTCTGCCGGATCGTGCAATCGTGCACTTAGAAGTCAACGTATATTGCGCGCCCGACTGGTCTCGGCGCAAAAACGAAAGACAGTGACAACATCAGTAATGCGTTTGCAAAACAGCGAAACAGCGAAAGCCAGAGACAAAAAGAGAAATCGAGACAAGTGCAGGGGAGAACGAATGACAAAGATCCTTACTGAAAGGCAAGAGACTCAGGAAATCCTCTTAGAGCTTTGACAGGTAACCTTGCATGTGATTTCTATCACATATATATACATATATACATATATACATATATATATATATATATATATATATATATATATATATATATATATATATATATATATATAGTCGCCTACGGGGTTCTACTAACTACTGCGTTTTCACTAAACCGTTCCATTTATCGGTATAACTAATAAATAAGGCAAACCACCGAAGACAGTTAAAGGTTGGACACAAAGAACAACAACAACAACAAGCTGCAACAATGTTGCCAAACACGCACCGGACAGCGAGCGTTCCGCCGGAAACCTGACGTGGCTGCGAATGTTGATTTCACGCATCCTGCTGCCGACGCAGACGACGCAGCGTTCGAGGCGGTCGAGTAGCGAAATAGGTATAGTGTGGTTCATCTAGGCCTATTCAAGGCTATCGAAGACATGGTCGTGGTAATGGTGGTGGTGTTGGTCGACGACGACGACGACAACAACAATAATGCGACATACATTGCGTTTATCTATTCATATATAAACGTGCACAGGTCCGCATAACAGTACTCGCACAGTCTAACACACACACACTTACACGCATATACATATACACACGGGAGTAGCCATCGCCTCCCATTTGCCCGAGTAAGAAGATGACTAGGAAAGGACCCTCCTAATCGTCACTGTACAGACATTCCTACATCACACTCCCTACACGAGACTACACGCCACCTCATCTCACCTCACCACACATCAGAGCGTTCCCAACCAGCGCACAGCTTAGCGTGGAGCTGTATCGCGCACATCCACTTCTGCATGGTGCGTGCACTCATGCCTGTGGGTGCACGAATCCGGCAATCCGGATCGACTTAGTTAGATCGACTACGGAAGTGATCCAGTGAAACGCGACGATCTCTTGTGCACCCATGTCTGCTGCAGTCCGTACCGAACGCTCACGTCGGCACGCATCGTCGCACACTTCTGTCTGCCGAGTAGCGTCGTCGTACACTTATGCAGGCATCGTACAATTCTGCACGTAACGCCAAACACTTCTGCACGCATTTCGGCCATTTCCGCAGTCACGTATAACGTTCCCTCCTGCCCTACCTACCTACCTACCTACCCCGAACTATCGCGGCCTTCTCCTCTTTCCGTGCATTGAGTTTGTTAGCCCAATCTGCAATACGACCAGGCCGTCCACCTATTCCCACTCGTAGCCTAACCTATGCCTATGCATTGGGCATATTAGCGTGCGGAGCGTGCACGAAACGAGGTGAGCGCTCCTGATCCTGATTAAATCCTGCGCCGAACTATGCACTCGGCGTCGAACTAGCGGCCACCTTGAGACGTCCGCCGTGAAGTCAACGGGAAGGGCTGGCTGGCTGGTTGGCATCATGGTAACCATCGCGGTTCTTTGTTGCCACTGAGGTCGCCGCTGCCTGCGCCTTCGCTGCCGCCAGCACTTCACGTTCACTCTCAGGCATGATCAACGTGCGTACCCCCGCTGCCGCCCCCCCCCCGTCCCCAGGCCCTCAGGCCCTCATCGCGCTTCAGGGGCAGCCCAAACACACTTGAATCTCTCTCTCTCTCGTTCAGTGGTAGGTAGAATTTGCCCTCCTCGGTTTGGATCGATATCCGTCGTAGTCGCTACTGAATTGGCAGCCATTGGCGCTTCATTCTCATCGTTCCCATTTGTTGTAACCAATCTGCTCCAGTGGACGTATTCTTGTTTTTGACTCTCTCTCTCTCCCTACTCTGCCTATAGTTCTCTCGCTGTCCCTTCCCCTCTATCTGTGCCTCTTCCTCATTTATTATGATTGCCGCCGACGGTAGCATTTTCGAGGCTGTTGTTACTGTTACTGTTGCTATTGTTGTTGTTGTTGTTGCCACTGCTGCTATTGTTGTTGCCACGAATGCTGCTGTTGTGTTCATGTTGTTGTTGCTGCTGCTACTGTGCTTGCTCCACGTCCTGTAACAGCACCAGTGTCCTAATGATCTCGTGGACACTGGTAAGTATAGTATATTTGGGTCGCTTTAACTCGTGTTTCGTCGATCTATCGTTTGAGACAGCCGAACCACAAAACGTGCAGCAAAAGCCACAGCGGCAGGAGCGGTTGGACATGGAAACGACAACGACGCAGCTAATCACGAGGTATCCGGCGTGACGATGATAGATCGCTTCGTAACTAGTCTAGATAGTGAACCGGTGGAGTCAAACAAGAAGCCCCTTCCCTCTTAACAGTTATGGGCGCATATATTTAAACAAATGTTACGCCCATTACTTCTGTTCGTAGCCACTTATGCTAGTTAGAGTTCGCCTTCCACATTCGAGTTAAGGTATCTTTACTCACGAGAGAATACTGTCTTTTCAGTTTAGCTTTTTAACGTTTACGGGATTTGCTGCACAGATGGAAATGTCTAGTTCGAAATGTCTTTGTATCATTCATACACTGTCTGGAAGAGGGCTTCATTTCTAATGGTCGATCGAAGCCTTTCAAAACACTCTAATGCACTTACTCCTCGGTGGATGGTAGTACAAAATACCTGTACTCAGCCCATTTTTAGACCGACATGGTCGTGTTCTTCATTTTCAAACAAAATTCGAATTTTCTAGCCAAATATCAACACAGATGGCGCTATCTACCAGTGGCTCAGAAAATGCAAAAACTTTCACATATATATATATATATATATATATATATATATATATATATATGTATATATATATATATTATCTAGCTTTACCGTGCGCTATTTATGCTTTACGAAGGACCTTTGACCTAACACGTTAACATTCGTACTAAAATAATTGACGTCACAAATAATTTAAATATTTAAACAATTACTGTTACTATTAAGAGAGGAGGTCTACACCTAAAATGTTACTACAAGTTAGGGAAAAGTAGTGACATTTTTAAACGATTTAACGGATTGAAGTGTAAACTACAAAACGCTTTCACATGCTTGACCTATATCGTTGCCAAGCATACGTGTTTCATTGGAGCTATAAAAATGATAGATGAATGGCCATACGTTTATATGACGTCCGATTCTCGATTTATTCAATAGCCTCAACACTCTAGTAATAGAAGGCACATTAGTGCCCTATCTACCCGAAGCCATGTTCCTTCGTATCGACGTCCCGAGTCTTTCGTAAAATCTGCTGTCAAAAATGTTGTCTGGTGATTTATACTAAGAGTGATTTAGTAATTAATTAATGAACTAGTGGACCATTAATTAAAAACATACATGTTCTCGACTTGACCTCTATTAAAAATTCATACTCAAGTGCTTTTATTGCTCAACTATCAGACGGCTCTTATTGAACACCATGTAAGTTAAAGTAAGAAAAAAACTTATATATATATATATATATATATAGATATATTCTAAACGGAGGAAGACATTTGCTCCTCGCGAGCGACTGCAATTAACGTTCCAGCGTTTAAAGGTATTTAAAACTGATATGGTAGAACCTTGAAATAAAATGATAATAGCTTGTAAAGCCACAAAAATAATAAGAATAATAATAATAACCTAAAAAATAAGAAAATGGCAGAATGTGTGGTCATCCATTTTGGAAGCTATGCATATTTAAGCAGAGGGCCACGATGTATTCGAAAGGTCGCTGTACGGCCAAAGCGGTCTAACACGATACGAAGCCTCAACGTTTACCTCATACCTCAATATATGCCGTCAAAGGATGAATTCAGATCTGCGGCTTTCGTTACTGCGAGTATCGTCTGCCTCCATCGCCCTATTACCTCGAACATTACCTGCACTTGCCGTTCAGCAGTAATAAAGCCAATACAAACAACTGTACTAATCAGACTAAGCGATAACACGCCCAGTTCCTAATAGATGGCTTATTCGATTTATGGCGCATTGCCATACTAGCAGCAGCAGCAGGAAGAGAGCTTTTTTCGTAGAGTTTTTTTTTTCTCCAACATATCTAGACTAGGAAGCTAGATCATCTCGACCTATTCTTTGCTCTATGCGACAGGTCAAATTGTCGACGGACGAAGGTGGCGATCGCAATAGTAGTGTGCAATGTCGGTGGCCTGCGGTCGAGCTGCCGGACGGGCTGGTGAGAAAAAAAGAATCGACAACGTAATCGGCCGATGTGGCAATGCGGCTGCCGCAAGCCTACAACACCACTGCGCTTCTGTTAGTCGTCATCCTAACGAAATCCTGGTGCTGAATTCTGGCTACCTCGGAGGAAAGGCATAGATAGATAGATAGATAGATAGAAGCTTAGTCGTCTACCCATCTAACCTCTAATGGCGACAACAGACGTGCTGCGCACGCGGCACAAGCGCCACCAGTATACTAGAGTATTTCTCTTGGGTTATCTAGCTTCCTCTGCACTGAGCTGACGAGCACAACTGAACAATCGTACGGGTGGGTGGGTGGGTGTAGAGGATCGTGTTTTGCCCAATCTCGTTTCATTAGCACAGGCCGGTGGCGGCCAATTTACGGCTGCCCAGCGCTCTCGGCCGGCCCAGAGCGGACGCGCAAGCCCAGATACAAAGCGTTTGCTGTCGGTTTGCATGCAGCTGCTGAACAAGAGGGGATTCTTTGAACCTCCGGAGCAAATAACACCTGCTCGCTAGCAGGACAGCAGACAGAAGAAAATGTCCCTTTGCCATTTTTAGGAGTTTGTTGCCGCGAGAGAGAACAACAGGTTATGAGAGCAGAGAGTGACAAACGACCAACTGTAGGTCGGCGGCGGAAGCGAAATGCCTAACCCAACTACGACCACTCCTAGAAATGGTATAGTTACATAGCGTCTTGCTGGGGAGAAAAAAAAGCGCAAAATATATACATTTTCTGCGCAAATCCGGTTACACACACCATTTAGCAATGTATATATATATATTATACATTTTCGTTTCAAGTATGAGTTTACACTCGGCACAAAAAGCAAACCATTTATACTCGTATATATTTTTAAATAATTTGTAGTTAGCTAATATACAGTTTAAATTGAATCATGCTTGGTGTAAATATATATATATATATATATATATATATATATATATATATATATATATATATATATATGTATATATACATATATCGGGCGTGTATTGCGGGCTGTCGTTTAACATTAAGTATATATGTATACACAAATTGTCCTCTATTTCTCATTTTTTTTTATTTCAACTCAACGTTAACAGAAGTAATTTGGAGTTTTATCGTCGCACATACAGCATTCACCGAAATCAGGCCAAAGCAATTATCCAATGTAACTTTTAAAAGCTAGGGCGGAGTCTTTAAAAGGTCTAACATTTTAGTCATCTGGCCTGCATCGCATACTTTAAGAGACAGACCGGGTGGTTGTCAGCTGCATAAACTGTTCACGTCACAACGCCTGTTTTCCCGAAAAACAAGGTCGTCCTGAAGTCTCGTCAGAAGCCTTCGTGCCAAACCACGACAAGCCTTCCGTCTGATACATCAGATTTAAAGTTATACATGATTTATAGGGAGGCTTTTGCCGAGCATATACACATGCATACATACAAACAGATACGTATAGCGATTATTATAGCACACCTTGTTATGCGGACCTTGTATAGCACGTCTTTCCGGCTGGAAAGTTTTTAAGTGGTCTACCTAGGCGAGGTTCTAAGAATCGATGAAGCCAGACTTCGAAAAAGATCCTTAAAAGCGGCGGCCTATGCTCCTGGTAACGCTTTCGACCAGCACACAGAGCAAGGAAAAGGTGCATATATATATATATATATATATATATATATATATATATATATAATTATCATTATCTATTACTTTTGAACAAGCAATATTCATTAAGATCTTTATGATATCATATTGTATTACAACGTGACTGGCACTTTGTTCCTGTTCTCCTACCGTCCCAACGAGAGAGAAAGTACAGCGACCTTCTCCGAAGCGTCGGACAACTGACTGGGTGGCACGTGGTGCCATTTCTGCGAACGGAGCCGGTAAGTGCATTCATTGGCAGTACTCCGCAATTCATTAGACGAACACATACAAAGTGGTGATAGCCATGCACGATGCACCTGGTATATACATGGCGATCGTCGCAGGCCGCCCTGGCACACAATCGAGGTGCGAGAGAGATATCCAGTTTCCGATCTCCGCCGCTGTTATAGTACCTTTCTCCCTCACCCCACCAAGAACTGGTGAAACGGTGGTGCTGCAGGCATGCGCTGTCCTAGCCGAAACGCCTCTATTATCGACGCACAGCCAGTTAAGGCATACACGAATCGGCTTCTAGCTTTGATGGAATGGCAGAGGTAGTGCCTGCTTCATGTACGCCATAAATCACCTTTGAGAGGACAAAAATTCGCCTATGTCACGAGTATCCACGTCCTATCTAGGCTACATACGAACTTTAGGAGCGCTTTCACCCCCGTAAATATCAACAGTTTAAGCGATGCGCTTGATGGCATCGCTGTCTTTATGGGCGACAATCATGACATCAGCGTACCACCAAGGCGTTCCTGAACTCCCGTTGCCCATGACTAACGAGGTCAGAGAAGAGAAGCATGCATGAGCTGCAGCTCAATGGGTTAAGGGTTTTAACACAGTCTATAAAGACTTCCAAGTGGCCTCATGGCTTCGCCACAGCTCGCTCAATAGCCGATTGCAGCACATAGATAACATCTCGTGCCCCCCCCCCCCCCCCCCGAAACATAAATTGTTTAGGTGGAAGATTCATCATGGACCCCAGCCTTGCTACGTTCAGCTTAGAAAATTTCTTTCTGATCATCCATTTTAGGGCAATCCACCGATTAAGGTTTAGGTTGCATTGGTCGTCATCGTGTTATCTCGAAAAACACCAAAGCAAGTCTGGCCATGTGCCAACGTTTGGCTATTTGTCCTCTTCATTATTCCGTTACAGAAATCACAAACACTACCTTTAAGAGTATGCCCATATTGTATGCAGTGCTCATAGCAAAAACAGTCAAGTCCAATACCTTGGAAGGTACTAACGCACGACACCCACTTTGCAAAATGACCAGCTAGTAAGGCGGTCATTCACTACTGAATAGCGCACCCCTTTCCGTGTGCTTATACGAGTAATGTACGCCACAAGGTCTGGCTCCGCCTTTACTAGAAAGATCCTCTTCTACCTTTAGGCAAACTTCGCCTCCTGGTAGCACAGCAGCATAGCTAAATGTTTATGAATTTTGTTCGACTAGAGTAGTCCCTCCTTCTTCTTGCGTGTAACCCCGGCTCTTTTAAGCCACTGATATTGGCCGTCAACATCAACACCTGCTGGTACACGTTTAACGCAAGTTGTCCTTACCCATTCGGCACCCGCCATGCGTAGAATACTGCCCTTAGGCAGGCGGCACAACTGCACAGATGGGTGTTCATAGGCTGCGATCTCGATCACATCTAAGCCTTTGAACTTGGTGCTAGACAAGTTGTGAAGCATTAGAGTGACGGTTCTCCTGCCGCTATGGCATACGTATGTATCGTCGTTTCAGGTGTTCGCACTCGAAAAACCAACACCAGCCATCAGCTGCATGTCTGGAGCACGTCACCTGACTCACGGTCGATTTTGCAGTTATAATCACTGCACGTAATGGTGGTCACAGCCCGATCGAAAACTGGCAGTACCAAAAATACTGTATTAGAAATATCTCTGCAGAACCTAACACTAGAGTGAGATAAAACGTTGCAATAATTAAGACTCCCGAGAAAAAAACCACGCAATATTCATCTCTTCGGAAACGTCGCATACGAAGTTAAGACGACAAATGGAATACTGATGTAGACAGTATTCCATTTATCGGCTCATCTCGGCCTCTCCAAGAGGGGGACAGTCACTAAATCGGGGTGTCGCAGGTTCAATTCATGTTGTTGATCGATTTTTTTTGAGCGATGCTTATTGAGAATAGATGTCAAACCATAAACCGCTGAGAGCCAGCGACCGTGTTGCCACTAGGACAGTTGGAGAAACCCTAGATATCTCAATATGTCCGGCCCTCTGTGCATTGATGATATGCCTCAACGCGAGTTCCAAGCCCGTAAGGGACGGAGTATAGTCTAGAATTAAAAACAAATTTTTTAAACAAAAATTGATTGGCATCATCTCGCGGAGTCACTTCAAATCTGCCGGAATGGTCTGCACTGGCAGGCTTTTTCGAATTTGCAGGGCACAGATTCCGTTCTAGAATTTCCAAATTAGATATTTGCCTGCGCCTACGTTTGCTTTGTGTTGTGTCATAGTGATTTGCGTCTGCCGTGGCTCCACCATCACTGGAAATCTGGATCACTTAGCCGGTGACCACAACTCGACCACAGCTTTTCCATGGTGACGAGGAGCCTAAGCTTTGTGTCGAAATGGAGGTTAGACAGTGTTTCCGCTGAAACCACTGTGGCGAAACCTATGAGCTTGGTTCACATCTAAGTAAAAGCTTCTTCCTTCACATTCCCGACAGATAGCCGGAGCAACACGTATATATATATATATATATATATATACTTTTTAGCTAGGTACGCATAGTTTAACAACCAGAATTCTTACCTTCGGCATATATACGGCAGATATATATTTCCTCTATTGATCCGGCAAATAATAAGTTCGGTTTTTATAGGATCTCTCGGCAGTCAAAAAGGAATTAAAATATAAAAATGTCTTTTCTTCTAGCCGTTAAGGGCGTTCTAATAGTGAATGTTCTGAATACAACTGTCTAGACGGCGCGAGGTCAGGTGAGTATGGTATTTCAAAAATCTCATTTTGATTTCTCTCTCACTTTATCCACCAAGCATATAAGCGAAGCTTTCTAGCCCTTTTTGACCATAGATGTGCCGGGCTAATGTCCAGTAGTGCCTCCTAGTCTAGTTCCACTGTCGTATCGTAGATCCACTTTTCGTCACATATGAACACTTAGACTAAACCAACGTGTAGTTTTTGCACACCGGCCAGCATAAGACAAGTACACGTTTGAATTTTGTAAACTCTGTGCTCTTTCACTGTTGCCTGCCGAACGTTAAGCAAGCACGACATTGCTGATGATTATCCGTAAGCCTTCACTCTACTCTGAGGGTCTGAGGATTTTCCTGACCAAGGTACATCTCGAAGCTCGAAAACGTTTCCTAACTCAAGATTCGATGTGTCGAATTGTCACAGCTGAAAGCCCGTACTGCCCGAATTCCGAAGTACAGACCTCAGCCGTCGTATTCGCCACGGTGTCTCCGAGTTTGAACTTGTCGAGTTTCAACTGCATGGACGTATCTGTTCACGAGAGGTTCTATCTTAAAAGCGTACAACATTTCTACTAATCTATAAAAGGAATTGCGTTTAGTGAAAAAATTGTTCGACAAATATCCAATTACATAAACCAACGGTACATTTCTTTGGCAGTTTTAGCAAGCAGCAACTTACTCTAGCCGCCAGATGACACCAGAGCGCTAAATTACACGAAACTTGGCTTGCATTTAAACAGTAGGCTTATCTGCATTTTTTCGAGAGACGACTCGTCGGAGAGACACCAGCAATGTCTGCGAAATTGCAGTTTTCGTTGGGATGTTTCCTTGTAGTGTCCGTCACAGCGGCTGGCTCCGTCGCTGCAACGCCAATTCACTTGACAATTTCGAATGGAATCACTGGCAGAAATTCGGCATCACCATTCGGTGACGTCTGGTGATCTGTCTACGCGACAACCTACGCTAGCCTTAGGACACCAGCCGAGGTTACGTCTTCGTGCGTGCGAGTCTGAGCCTGTATTTACGCGTCTCTCTTTCTCCCATCGTTATTTCGCTATCTTTGGCTATATATATGTCAGAGCGTAAAAAAAATATATACATATACATATATATATATATATATATATATATATATATATATATATATATATATATATATATATATACATATACATATATTAATAGCATCCTACTTCTCTCCATCTCTCTCTATGCGTGTGGCAGACTAACGATTCCTGAGGACGATTCTTGCGACAAACAGCAGCGAAACTGCGATCGGGTACGCACGCGCCGACGCCTCCGGGCATAAAGGGGTCTCGGGGCAGAAACGGAAGGTATACGACAACTTTATTCGTTTATGATTTGTTTATCCGCTGCTCGGCTCTGACCTGCCCTGTATGCCACCGGTTTTTTTTCCTCACTCCTAATACGCTGACGGCGCCTTGCTTCGGGTACGGCTTCCCGCACCGCCATAGCGTCACGACTCAACAACGAGACTGACAACTCTCGCAACTCTCGCCTGATAGGCGAACTAATGTTCTGTCAACTAGGTCGAATATTGACACAGGAATCTGCTACGATGTCTATATAGAAGAAAAAATGTTGTAGACGGCCTGTATCGGATCAAGAGACATTTAATTTCAATGCATTATAAAGCAAGCCACGTGTTTCACCACTGGCGACCACTGGGCTTTTAATGCGGCACTACAAGATGGCAGGTTCTTGCCATCTACGCGGTCGGCGTCGTGTCGGGTTTAGGCTCAAGACGTAAGGCAGACGTTAGAGTCCCACCCTTCGTATGTATATATATATATATATACATATGTATGTATGTATATATATATATATATATATACATATGTACACATATATGTATATATATATACAGTATGGTTTGCCAGACAACTGATATTTGCTGCACAGGCCATTAAGTATTTGGGGGACAAGCGTCGAACCCATTGCTGATCCTACAACAAACGTGGGCTGTATCCACTATCAGATGACCATATATATTGTATATATACACAAAGTGCATATGTGCATGGTTGTGTGCATATGGACATATATACAATCACTCCTCCCACTTGGGGTAGTTTTCCTTACTTGCTATTCACACCCTTTTGCTGACACCGAATCGTATGTACTTTAGAGACCATGGGAATGTTTTATATATATATATATATATATATATAGATATTTATATATATATATATATATATATATACAGCCGAGTAACGTTAGCAAATTTGTCTGTGCTTTGATTCACTTTCTTCAGTCTATCTTTTCGACAACTTTTTGTTTTTCTACCAAATACTACCACATGCAGGTTTTTTACAGGCATTTTTAATTTAGCAGGTCCTATTTCAGCCCACAGATTCATGACGAACCTCCGCAAATGGTGAACTTCAGAACCAGTCCATTCGCCGGACTCTGTGTTAGTTCGTAGGTTCAGCAGACAGGAGCTCTACTCAATAATATATATATATATATATATATATGGGCATCGCAGGAAAGTAGGTAGGATAACTGAAACCCTCACAGCAGGAGTCATGGCGGTCATCAAGACGCTTTTTTTAGAGTTTGTAGATTTGGGTTGAATTTGGAACGCTTTAACTAACATTTAAAACTATATATATATATATATATATGTACACATAATTGTATATATATATATATATATATATATATATATATATTTATGCTGCTAATTCTTCGGCTGGAAAAAAATATAATTCTAGAAACGAGTGTGTACAATGAAATTGTCAGAGCACAAGGAAAAAATATATTTAATACAATATATATATATATATATATATATATATATATATATATATTGCAATCGGGAGGAGACACGGGAGGACACATTTGTACTTATTGGGGTCCGTCTTATGAAGCAAAGTGAGAGCCGTTCCGCTGACGGTAAATGCTAGCTGAGAGTTAGCCCGAAAAAGCTACTTTTTAAACCTGCACATGCAGGTCGGTACCCACACTTCGGTCGGGTAACTTCAACTGAAGCAGCAAACGCATTCCGCATGGGCTATCCCCTTCGTCGCCTAAACCTAGAGCCGCTTCGCTAACCTCCAAACCAAGCCGGCGCCCCCAATCCAGAGCGCTTTTCTGAGCGGAGCATGTCCTTCGGATACCTCAGAAAGCCTCGAAAGTAGGCCTCGTATCGACATACGAGACACGAAGGATGCCTCCGTGTGGGTCAAACTAATTGTAGTGCTGTCCACACTGATGCTGGTCATGGTTCTGATAATAATGAAAATGATGCGGCGGCGACAACTTTATGGCCGTCGTGGTCGTCTTCGTCGGCGTCGTTAAAGGAATGGCAGCTTTTTGATGGGCAAGACATGACACAGGAAGCCGACTCAGCACGCTGTCTGCGACGCATGAAGTCCGACGAGGAAAAAAGAAGAAGAAGAAGAAGAAAAGACAGAAGCATTTGATAGGCAACGGACCAGGTGAACGCAAAGATGCCACCGGCGGTCAAGGAGATACACGCCCACAGCCCTCCTGCCAGTCGTCCTTCTTTCTAGAGTTATGGTTAGTACGGTTAGTAACCCCCCCTCAGTAGACTCCCCTGTTCTGGGCTGCAACGGTCCTCTGACTCAGGCTGTCGAGCAACAAGACCAACGGACCGGATCTACTGTCGAAGAAAGCTAACGAGCTTCGAAACTCAATTTCGCTAACAGCGTTGCCCAAGGGCAGGTGCGGGAGAGCCGATGATAGACGAGAACCGTACCGGGACGACGACTGGGCACATACCCTATACGAACGTGTTCGGTACACAGTTGGGTAGAGACAGAAAGAAGGGCTCTGCCTTGAAGCAAATTTCTTAGACAAGTCATACCAGCATTCGATGGTCGAATGAATTCGTCCACTAGCTTGCACAACTCAGGTAACAGTTCCAGTATTAACGTTTTGCACTGTCAATACGGAGAGAGCTCTATGGAAGGTTTCTCGTTAGTGGCTGCAATTATCAATCAACTTTATAGTTTCTTAGCATTTGCACACCATTTCCTGAGTATCATATGATATCTGTATATATACTACCTGCAACATAACATATTCAGTATAGGTATATATATATATAGATACACAACGTTCCATGTTGTATACATATATATATATGGCACAACGTTACATGTTCTGTACATGGTCTGTGTATGTACGAGTCCGATAAGCTACTCCGTTCCAAACCGGAATCGCTTAAGCAGAGGGCGGGAAGATCTACGATTGCCGCCAGGCTTGACCAGACCAGACAGGAAACGGCTGTAGCTTTGCAAGGGGTGCAGATGTAGCAGCTGTTCAGCGTGGCTGAACAACGTCGACGACGGCAATAGAGAAACATCTGCTGTAGCTGTATCAGCAGCGCAATCGTGGTTGAATGGTAATAGCCACTGACCACAAGCACCAACAACCACAACAACAACACTAATAACAATAACAACAACAACAACAACAGCAACACCAATAACAATAACAACCGCCCTCCCTGGACAACAACGTCAACAACCGCTTCCTCTCTCACCCTCGACAACAACCCCTACGACAGGTAGCGCCTCTGGTCGGGGGCTCAGGGATTCCGACCACCAAAATCATCATTATCATTATCATCATTACCAGCATTGGGCATAATCGTAGCTTTGGCTTCCTCCGCCCTCGCCATTCCAATTTAGTAGAGCTTTTAGGCGTTGGCGGCCAACAACGAGCACGGCGTTTACCTCTGTGCAGATGGCTGCATCAAGAGCTCCAGGGGCAGAAGCAAAAGCCGAACCCAGAGGACACCCCTGCCTCCGCCCCTGCCAGCAAGAGAGCGATTTGACGTTCACGTAGCTGGACGGGGGGGGGGGCTCGAACATTAAGCTAGAAAAGCGACAGGATCAGCCCTATCCCACTACGCGCGTGCCTGTCGTTATTCATAAAAAGAACCAGGTTTTATTATGGCATACTTGAATATGCACACACATATATATATATATATATATATATATATCCGTCGTATGTAAATAAATATATATTAATATATTTACGTGCGTGACGACTGCAGTACTTCACAGATAACGTCGAACAGAATGCAAGCACAGAAGAGGACCAGAACTTCCCCTCTCTTTCCACGGTTTCCGAATGAAGAGAACACGACGAATGCGTCAGGCAGCAGAGGCAATCGCAACGGTTGGTGTTACTACCAGTAATAGTAGTAGTAGTAGTAGTGGTACCCTTAGTAATGGCGCACAAGAACCTTCTCAAACTGCGGCGAAAGGGAGAAGAAGCCGGCGGGTGTATCCAGAAGCTCGTTCAAAGCATGCGGCTTACGAGCACCATTTATGCGAGTCTAGCTGTAGCCAAAACTATTCGAATTTGACCGTTGCTATTTTTCGCCACTCACATACTACGCAGGTAGGGACGTCTTGCTGTACTTACTTACTACATGTAACAACACTAAGAGTGGAAGCAGCAACAGCCGCAGCAGCTGAAACAGTAATCGTCAGGGATCTAAAGGCGCGCGCACCTTTCTTGTTCCCAGCCTTCTGCAAGCCTTGCTTCTGATTAACCCGTGGTGTAAATCGAACGGCTCAAAAGCCTCAATGTTATAGATTACAGTTTCACTTCACACACGCCTGCAGTGTCGACAGAAGCTGTCTTATCGTTGCATCGCGGCAGTTTAGACTAGGCCATTCAAGCCTCATCCACGGGGCTCTTCAGCAAAAACACTGTTTCCTGCTTGGCCGTCATGTTTGCGCCTTAACGGTTGCTGAGCAAAATGTCCTCCCCGCCACTGGGGTACAAATGCACTGAAGCGGAGTGGTCATCTGGACGGAAACGACGCACGTGGAACGACGGGCGTGTTACTACGGGCCTGCAGGGCGACGAAGGTACGTTCAAGAAAAGCGAAACACAATCAGTCGTATCATCACCCGCTCGTAATTCAAACCCGGAGAACAAAAATACAATTGTTCCGAGCCGCTTGTGGCACAGAACACGGGAATTTGCGGAGAATGTTTTTCTCTTTATTCTACCGGCAGTCAGTTCTGCTATTCATGGCCATGCCACTCGTACACGGCCGCGTCCATTTCTTCATCTTCCCGTTTTTTCGTGTATTCGTTCCGTTCGTCGTGTTCCTAGTGCAAGAGCGGCAAAGACGCAGCTAGTGCTCTGCCGTCACTCACCCGAATGCGTCGAATCAGGACGAAACGGGCAAACAGTTTCAACCGACCAAGAAGCTAAACTTACCTGTCTGCGCTGCATCTCAACCGAACAACAAAATGGCCAAGCAGAAGAAGAAGAAGAGCGCCTCCTACCTCAATGATTTCCAGCTCCCCACGCAGCGGTGACGTTGTTGTTGTTAGTGTTGCTGTTACAGCAGCTCACCGTGCCGATTCCCCTTCACCCTCGTTTCAGTTCTGCTGTTGCCGCTAGCGTTTCTATAGGTTCCGCTAGGTACCCCTCCTTCGCGCCCCCAGCGCCCCTCACCTGACGAAGAACAGCCCGGCCATCTTGTAAAAGCTGCCCTGCGCAGGACACGTCGTCCTCCTGCACCTACCTACTCAGGCCTCCTAGACTGAAAACCTCGAAAACGGAATGGACAGGCAACGCGGAAATAGGAAGCGCAGACGATAACCGTGAACACTCTACGGCAGCAGCAGCGGCAGCAGCAGCAGCAGCGGCAGCAGCAGCAGCAACAGTGCTACTAGGACCAGCATCAGACCGTCGTCTCCTCAGAAAAAAAGTTGCGGCTACTCGTCTGTTTGAGCTGTTCATTTCGTTTCATAGCAATGTGCTAGAAAGAAAGACGGTGCGCGTCTATAAAAACAAAAACAGAAACAAGAAGCAGACAGACAGACAGAGAGAGTCAAGAGTTTCTCCTTGCCGTCGGTCTGTCGGACTAGTGAACGCCTGTCGACTCTACACAAACATACAAACAGGTAGTGCACTAACAACTACAACTATTGCAGCGATAACAACAACAACAACCACAATAACAACAACAAGAACAGACAGATACATAACTAAATACATAGGTAAAGAGGCAAGCGCATCAAACTGCAACTCGTTTCGAAACGATAAACTCGAGAGCCTCCGTGTGTACGTAGTCACGCATCGATGCTACGATGGCTATCAAGCATCTACGCCAACAGCAGGTGTAAATACGCGTCAATAGACAAGGCGCTAAAGATCGCGTCTACATCGTGTGCGGGTCGCGCGGTCACACAGGAATTCCAGCCCATTTGCCATTTGTTTATTGCGAATGGTGGCTACAGACAGATTCATAAACAGAGACACATTGCTTGTTGAATGCACACAGATACGGCTACAACCTGGTGCACATATGCACGTCTGGCCCGAAACAGAGTTGTATATTCTGTTCCTCCAAATCTTGATTTCTCCCCCCAGATGCTCGATTTGAAGAGTGCTCTCGCCGTGCCGGGTAGTACGCCAGATAGGATAAACACGATGGCCGAAATACGCTTAGGCGGGCTTTCGGGCGTTTCTTTATAAAGCATATTTCTTCTTATACACCGCAATCATTGAAATGGATGGCCGTAGAGCGTCGACGATTTGTATCAACTCAAGGCGTCGACGATTTGTATCAACTCAAGGCGTCAACTTTCGTTAGCAGGAGCAATGCGGCTCTTTCGTTAGATAGCCTAATATTGCTCAAACAAATGACCTGCTTGGCGCAGCACCACGCCAAGCGACCAACAGCGACATCTGACCTTCTTTTTCCAGAAGGACCTCGTCGTAGCTCGCTCTTGCTGAGTTGCACAAGGCACAAATCATTGACATCTAGCGGATTTCCGTCGCGTCGTGCTGCGTGAAGTTCGGACCGGCAATCATGCCGGTATCCCTCGGATGTGATGTATTGCAACATAGCGCATTTCGTCTAGTGGCGTTCGCTACACCGTTTCGGCACAGGAATGTCTTCACATGTATCCGGCCACTCAACAAGCAGTTACTCACGTTTGTAGTTCCATATGACTTCTTGCTGTCCAACAAAGGTGTCGCATAGCTTTCGTTCTTTCGTTAGGACCTAAATGCCCAACAACAACAGTCTTTAACAGTAACGAGCCAGAAGAAAATGTTAGTAGGAATTATTTTTCGCTTCAGATTTGCCTTTGTTATATATATATATATATATATATATATATATATATATATATATATATATATATATATATATATGTATATACGCACATGTTTCTCCAGGCTATCACATTCGCGGCACCAGACATATCGTAAAAGTCCGCCGTTTTTCAACTCGCCAACTGGGTTTATACTTCCGTTGTTTTTTAAATATCAGGGGCACAATAGCAACTGATTCTCCTACGGACTTCTTCGACCGATTCGCTCGCATCACTGAAGACTTCGTTAAGCAACATTTGCCTTTCGACGTGAATAGAAATAACACTGTGGCAATTATATGAGGCTACGCAGGCGCGGGCTTTATTTCGTGAAGCACGTCAGACGTTTATACAACAAGACCGTCCGTGTATAAATTGGATCCCTGAATGTATATATACACATTACAAAACATTTTTAGACAAGGTAAATTCAGGAGTGGATTAAGAATCAGCCATGACATGAAGAAGACCGTACACGGGCATTAGCCTTACGAAACAACTAAAAAAGATATATATATATATATATATATATAATCGCGTTGTTTTGACGGTACTGTGAGCGTTTGAGGAAAAACAGGTAAGCACCGTTGTTGAAGCTGAGCTGCTAGAGGCAACTACAGAGGTCGCGGAGTTTTGTTGTCAACGCCAGAATCCGGAACAGAACGAGGAGCAGCCGGGGGTGCGACGCGAAACATAAACAAACCCCAGCTAGAGCCAAGAAGAAATAGAGAGAGAAAGAGAGAAACTGCTGGGGTTGCCGTATCTTCTTGATTCTCGTTGCAGTTGGAGACAGGGTTTCGTGAGTTTACCGCTGCTGAACGAACTCCCGCCGAAGGGAGGCCGTAACGGGCGCAAGCTTGTGTTATTAGCACTGAGCGTCGAGCTCACTGTGCCCTTTCTTGTTATCATTCTTCTTGTCGTTGTTGTTATTGTTGCATACACGCTGGTGTTGTTGGCCTCACCAGCAAAGCATGCCACTGAGAGAGGGAGAGAATGGTATAGAAGGTCTAGATGGCCAAAAAGTTACGGAAGCATGCAAAGGGCAAGGCCAGAAAACGACGAAAATAAAATGTAGTTGTTGTTGATATTGTTGTTGCTGCTGCTGTTGTTGATGATGTTGTTGTAGTTATTGTTGTCGTCGGCTATACAGCTTCTCTGAACTAAATACAGCCGCCGACAGCAGACGATGAGTTGCTTAGTGGGTAGTTCCCCTTGCACTCGTTTGCTGGGCCGGTAGGTCCTCGATAGGATTATTGCGGGCCTATTGTTGAAGTGCTGCTTCTAGCCGTCAGCTGGGCTCCTAATAGTTTCTAGAGACCCCGATTTAGCTACCACCCCTCGCCCCCCGCACTCCTATGCAGAAACCCCATGCAGCCCCATTGCCTTAGGGGTTATGCAGTATCACATCGAGCCCGGGGGTGACGATAAGGACGACCCTTTGGTTAGAGGTGTGGTGTGAGCAGCAGAAGAAGAGAAAACTGTGGCAGCGGGGTGGGAACAGCGTCCCGCCGGATTACCCAACACTACTACTACAACTACTAATAATACTATTACTACCACTTATACTACTAGTACTATTACTACTACTACTACCACTAATACTACTACCACTATCGTCTGGGACATCCCAGGCCGACAGAAATGTTGGATAGATGGAGGTGGACATCGGGCAGCGGGAGTGGCGTCCACGAATGTCCGACCGGCCTGCCAACGTTGGAGAGCTAGCCTTTTCTAGCCGGCGGACTGGCGGCAGCGGGGGCGGCGGAAAGGAATGCTTCTTCTACTTCTATATATGCGCAGCTCAAATAAGAAGGCCACCGTCACCGTGGCCTTTCGTCCAGCCCCGTTTGCACTGTCATTTGGGCGGATGTCGTCGTCGTTGTCGTCGTAGTCTTTGGTGGCGTCGTTGAGTACGGTCGGCTGTGAAGTGCTCTAGCGTGAGCGTGGTTGAACGCCGAATGGACGGACGAACCGAGAGGGTGCGCCAGTACGTGCCGTGAGGTCGCACTGCATAGTGAGGTTCTGAACGGGAGTGGTAGGAAAGGCTAGGTTCTCATCAGCTTCACAGGTCTCAGCAACAGCAGCAGCAGCAGTGGCCACACCACTGGTGGTACATGGACTTCCTTTTCCTCTCCTCTCTGCGTCTTCTGTCCGTCGTCTTTCTGCAGGAGACACTCACGCCCTCACGCCCTCACGCGCTCTCTTGCTTGCTTGCTGAGCCACTCAGTCATCCACCAGCGACCACTGAGTGACTGACTGACTGACTTAGTATGGCTCAGTACTAGAGGCTAGAGGGTTGGATGGTTAAAGGGTGCGGCAGCGGCCAGCGGCGACTAGCCTAGACGGTCGACGAAGCAACGAACGTATGAGGAAGGTACCGAAGAATTTCCATATAGAGAAAAAGTTGGGACGTCATCACCGGGTGCGCGCTATTCGATCTACTTTTTCTTCTTCTTCTCTGCCTTTCCTTGCTCTTGCTGCCTTGGCCTTGGCGGCGGCTTGGCTGGCTGGCCGGCCGACGGTGTTCTACGACGGACCCCCTCTGCCGACAAACGTACGTCGACCTAGCGCCTACGATGTTGGCCTGAACTACGTCCTACGTCCACGTCGTCTCGGGAGATGTCCGCCTGCCGATCAGATCGGCTGGGAGAGATGGGTGGGTAAATGGGACCGATTGAGGGGTTGGTTGAAGATTGGTCCGGAGACATAGCGACTCAAACCACGACGTCTTCTTCCTACAATACTCACTCACCCACACTTTGGTCTCGTCTTGGTGTAAAAGGACCTGGTCGAGCTTTACCTCTGCTACTGTAGTGTCGTCCGGAGTGAAACTTACCAAAGTGTCATCGTAGCACTTCAGTCTCTGCAAAACAGGGCTATACTTCACGTTGAGCTGCCATCTTAGTTTACAAAAGCATTAACAATCGTATAAAGGCTGGCGAGTTTTTCCAGGCCATACGTTCTATTGCTGCACCATATTCCCTTCGATAGAGTAATATTTACCTCTATTCCTTTTGATGTAACGACCACATGATCTCCGATCTAGCCCTGGGCAACCTCCTCAGTACAGAGGCTATATGCTCTCGAGTTTATTTGAGAGTACTCATCAATAAAGCTATGTGTTTCATTTACACACACAGAGTGAGTCAAGAGCAAGGTTGCTTCGTGGCAAAGCTATTGCTTTGCATTCGAGAGGTGAATGGTTAAAGTCCTGAACCGGCTACTCTGAAATTCCAATTTAAACAAGGTAAATGCCGGATGATGGACAATAATCGGCCATGATGATAAGAGGGAGCACAGATATCTTATTAAACCATATAATGCATGATCATCCCTATATCATCTATTATATATATATATATATATATATAAGGTCTACAAAAAAGTATTTTCGGATTGGCGCTTGCGCGGCTTTCACAGCGCCCACCCCGGCGCCTAGGCATAGATCATTGGCTCACTCTTTGTTGTTTTCATGTGAAAAAGAGCGGGGAATCTGCTGGTCTCAACCATTTTGAAATCTGTTTAGCCGTTTGTTTGTAAAAGTGCTGCAAAATAGAGGTAGAAAAATGCTAAATTCGGGCGATTCTACTCCATGGGTTTAAAAATGGACTGAGTGCAACGCAGGTTCACAAAAAGTTGTTAAACTCGGAGGTGCCTGTTGTACAGACAGAATGTGCCAACAGTGGTTTGAGAAGTTCCGAAAGGCAAATTTTAACCTCGAAGGTAAGCCTAGATCAAGAAGGCCAAGTGGGGGTTTTTCGAATGAAAATCCAGAAAAATGCCACTACAACTACTGTGGAACTTGCCGAGGAGCTTCATTAACAAGCTGTTAGCACAGCTTTAAAACGCCTCGGAATAACTTCCAGGCTGTGCAAATGGGTACCGCACGAGCTCAGCGACTTCAACAAGATGACGTGCATGCGCGTCTGCACTTCTTTACTCAGCAGGCATCAAAATTTGCCTTTTTTCGATCGTTTTGTGACCTGCGATGAAAAATGGGTTTTCTAAGACTTTCCTGTCAGGAAAAGGTTCTGGTCCCACGTGAGTAGGGAGATCCTTTCGAAAATTTCCCAGCTAAAATGTGAACTCTTTTGAACATCCACCCTATTCCCCCGACCTAGCACCATCTAATTACCACCTATTCAGATCGATGCAGACATTTTTAAGTGGTAAAAAATTCACTTCTATCGAACACGTGCGTTCTGGACTGGAAGAATATGTTGCTACTAAAAACCCAGACTTTTACAGAAAAAGGAATCGAAAACCTTGTAAATCGTTGGGCAGAGGTTGTATCTTCCGGCGGAGAATATATAAATCAATAAATAAGACCTGCCGTGTCTCCTATATATGTGTTTTCTTTATAGCGCCAAAACCGAACAGACTTTTTGTAGCCCTAATATATTAAGAGATGACCATGCATGATCTGTTTTTTTAAGATATCTCTGCCCTTTGTCATAATGGCCGATTAGATATATAAATATAAATATTTATATGCATATATATACCACCGGTACGAGCCCTATGCACCCCGGTAGAGTCCAAATGTACCCAGTTGAGAAACGTTAGTTCATCCGCTGCCTTGATCAATGGCGTCTTTGCCCTGTATCGCGTCCATGTCCCTTTGCAGCGACTAGCTCAGAAGCCTGATCGCCCTTTCTCTAATGTATCGTGTCCCTGGCTGGACCGTAGCTGCCCCAGCAGCCGCTCCCTGCCTCTTAGACTCGTTTCCTTTCTCCCCTCTCTCTCTCCCTTGCTCTTCCCGTATCGCTCTAACTTTAGTGTCTGTCCGTTTCTATTTCATGGCCGACCGCCTTCTATGATCCCCGCTTACTTACGGACCTCTGCTCGTACTTAAACTTACCCATAGTCGCACAGACACAGGCACGCATACAGTCGTGCGTGTCTCTCTCCCCCAATCCCTGTCTCTTCCCCCTCTCTCTCTCTCCGTCCCACTTTCTTTTTATATATATCTCCGTCTCTCTCTCGTTCTTTCTCCGTATCCTTCTCTATCTTTAGTCTCCGCTTTTCTATCCCATGGCGGCGGCTGCCTTCGATGGCCCCCGTTTACATACGAACCTCTCTGCACGTCCTTAAACTTACCCACAGTCGCACAGACCTTAGGCTCAGACGCTCGCATACATGCAATGTACGTTCATACATACATACAAACATACATACATACGTATAGTCGCTGGCCGCTCAACTTCTTACTTCATATATGGCATTCACCGTCGTCCGTATGATCCCCTGACCTTACCACGCCACCCTCAGCAGCGACAGTGGTGCGTTTTAATGCGCTAGGCTACAACGCATTGTCTGTACGTTCGTCTTCTAATTCGGTGTAGACGGTCGGTAGGTCGGTCGGTGATATCCGAAACCCACCCTAATACGCTGGATACGCGACAGCAGAGCTCGTCTTCAATGCTCTATCCCTCTATCGTACGATTGATTACAGCGGTGGCAATAAAAGACCACGCCTTATACGAGCAGCTTTGCGTAGCTTCTGCAACAGCAGCAGCAGCAACAGCGCTCTGTCTGTCTGTACGAGTATGTACGTCAGTGCTAGTTTGTATAGCCCCCCCTCCCTACCCGACCGACAACACACTTAAGTATAACAAGGGTGCGTACGGACGTAACTATGTTGTACAGTTTTTGTTTTAGTACTAATGATATATATATATATATATATATATATATAAAGTTTTCATTATTTTGATTTGAAACTATGAACCCGCCGACTTACAGTCATTACGACGAGAATTACGAACCGCGGCCCGCCTTGATCGGTCCAATCGGTGCAATAAAAAGTGCACATGGGCAAATCGCTCACAGCAGGGCAGCCCCCCGTCTGTAGTCTCTGTCGTACTTGTTTTTAGATTTAGCACGGCTAACTCGGGTGTATAATAAATACTTCGTCTCATACGGTGGCTGATGGCCGCAGCAAAACAATAAGGAGAAGGTACTATGCATGGTACTACGCCCGTATTGTACCTCGACGGCCTGATCAAAGGTAGCACGGTACCACGACCGAGAGAAGAAACGCATAACGTAATGCACGACCGTTCGCTTTGCGTCATTTTTTGTTTGCAGATCGAACGGCTCCCGTCCCACGATGCCCCACGGCCCATCGCGAAGTTGTCGGCAAATGCCGCATCACGATGTCCGACCATACTTATGAACCGGCGCTCAGCGGTGCATGGATAGATACATAGATAGACAGACAGACAGATGAAAGCGTTCAAAGTGGATCTCAAATAAACTATGATGTTCTAAAGATAGAAAGATCTGCAAGCGTGGGTTTTGCATTTTTCTGCTAGTCCGCGTTTCGATGCCAGAGCACCGCCTGCGACTGATGCTGCTCTCCGTGCTGTCGTTGCTTTCATTGTTGTTGTTGTTCTTGTTGTTGCTGTTGTTGTTGTTGTAGCTGCTGCTGCCGTAATTACGGCAAACATTATGTTTTTACGTTTATCGTTCGCATATCGTTGTTCATTTTCGTTACTGGCGTTGTTGCAGTTCGATTTATTATCTGTGCAAATGTGATAGACGTTTGTAGGAGGCTTTTAAAACTGTGTCTTTTAAGTGCTCTTAGCGCGATGCTATTGCTGCAGTTATATTATTTTTGTATGACTACTATTTATTATATGTTTTATGAAGAAAAGAGGTTCTTATGGCGTATATGAGCAGACGCTCGCGTTTTCAGAGACTCTGTTGTATCACGATTTGTCGTTGCTGTTAGTTTTGCTATCGACGTTTTGCATCGTTCTTGTCGTCCGGCAACTGAGAGACAAAGACAAGAACACACTTATTGAGCAAAGCACGCACAGGACGCGCTCTCTGCCCTCTGGCTATTTGTATGCCGCCGTTTGGAAGCATGCACATACCGTTCAGTGACTGTGGCGCGCCGTCTAGCCGAAACGTTTTTATCCGGTTAGAATCATACTTCTAATTATACTTCTCTCTATCATTATTTCTACTGTCTGTTCCATCGGTATCATAGTTGCCAATATCAGGAGCATCATCATCACCGATAAATACCGCCACGATCGATGGTGGTATTTATCAGCAAAATCATCAGCACATCATCACAACAGCCATAATTTTCACAATCATCGCCAACTTCATCATCATTATTAGCAGCAGCAGCGACATCATATCAGCGTTCGCATTATCAGCGTTCTCGTATATCGTCGCTTATCCGAGCACGCTTGTCACGCACCTGATGATATCGTCCGAGGTCTGTTACAACAGCGCCTCCGCGCCCTTGCTGCTGCTGCCACCGGGCCCGCCAGACGAATGCATATATGACTAAGTACATTGTTAGTCACAACCATATCCACGGCACGAATGGTTATTAGAGTGAGTGAAAGTAAGTGAGAGAGGGAGAGAGAGCGGAGGGACGAGAGAGGGACACGGCAACAACAAGAGAGAGAGAGAGAGAGAGAGTTGTTGCTGAGGTCACCTGCATGACATCGTATTGGTCGGTCGATTGGCCGTTGCCGATCAAGGGCTCAGCTAACGCTCTGGGGAGCCGAGGTCAGCTACAGGATCTCGTCTGGTCTGGACGCGGTCGCCGGCTATATCGTGGTGCGCATAAGTGACAACCTCCGACAAACGCCCGATTCTGGGAACTTAACGACAACGGCGGGGAGGGGGATGCCAACGAGGATCCCGCGATCCCTCGCCCTGCACTAAGCAAACTCAACTACTGGCTTTGGACACCGTTACAGTAATTTCATACTACACAGTGAATAGCTACATAAGTACCGTTTGACACGAAACTTCACGGTTTACCACACATTGAATAGCTGCATAGGTACCGTTTGACACAAACCTTCACTTTGGTTTATGCAGCCAGCGAGCACTGCTTGATTACTTACATGCATGCCTTATTCGCTCACACACAGTTACTCATACCCCGCACCCCTTTGCCATTGTCGTCGGGCATACTTTTATTTTGCGTGAAAGCCAAGGTGCACCCGTACTATATATAGGTGGCCATACGCGCGCTCTAATAGCGCGTCAGCCGCGTCTCAGGAAGTAAGTACTTCCGCTTTCTTTCGCGGCCCTTCACGTAAGAAGATCGTGCGTACTTACGTAGGTAGGCAAAGCACTATAGGACTAGCCTACTTCCTTCGGTCATCATCTTCAGTTTAGTGCCATTCTGTCTGTCGACACTCGTTTCCCGCTATCTACTTCCGATGGTAGAAGGAAAGATGGCCAGCCATCACTGGTTGAGTGTTCCTCGACCCGGGAGAAGGGTTGGAGGGGGAAGCATTTAAGATATTTGTGTGTCTGTGTGTGTACACTGCGGACGTACTGTCCTTCTCAACAAAGGGGCTTCGTTTTGTCGGCTCGGGTGAGCATGTGGTAGGAAAATCACACTTCGTCACTTGTTGATGTGGTACCGACCGAGCTGAAATGTTCCATTTTCAAAGCCGTTGTATATGTATACACATTTCGCGCGGCAAACGCGTTTTGCCGCCGTCACCGATCGACCCACCGAAAAACTTCAAAAAGGGTACAAGTTTTTGCTTAGCTAAATGTTGTTGCCTTGTATACAGTCTATTGTCAAGTCTAAATGTGCAGAAGGCACAGGCCAAGTATAAGATAGTCGTAACACGTGCCCAAACTCTAGGTGTGGATCACGCATATCCATATTTTGTGGTTGACCAATCGGAGCTCTCTTCATTGCCGCTGTTCACACGTTAATACCCTAGTATCCGGAAGTTGTGGTCTAGTGTTCTGTAGGCAAAGCCTTGAATCTGTAGTAGAATACCTTATTTAGTCATTGTGTGCTGTGATATACATACATCTATACATACATACATACATATTATATTATCAGCAGAAAAACCCCAGTTGCACTCGTTGAGCGTTGTTTCTGTTTGCTGCTGCTGCTGTTGTCAATGTTTGGTTTGATTGCCTTTGTTTTTGTACCACGCCAAGGTGGCGTTCAGCCGATGGAACTCAAGACATCATTAGGCTGTAGAGGTTGCCCGACTGAAGGCCTGACCGAGAGTGACATAGCGCGTGGTTGAGGAGGCAAACGCAGCGGCAGCGGCGGCGGCGATGAGTGCCGGCACGCCGGAGGTGACAATATGGTATTGTGCAGGCAGAGGGCGGGCGGGCGGGCAGTAGGACGCACGGGCGCAGCCGGCACAATAACATTGTTGAGGGATAGATAGACCTCATCAGCGACGGGACAACGTTATCCGGTGGCAAACAGAGCCTTCGCCCTGACAGGTACTTTGCTGCCCTCCGCCGGTCGTACTGCTGCTGCTATTAACTGGACAGGCTGAACTAGATGCAACGAATCGAACGTCATCAACACAACGTCTGACCAGCCCCGCCGTGTGGTGTACTGAGCCCCCGTGCCCCGTCCGCCTGGCACGCTGGAGGGAAATCCCCCTATCTCTTTGTAGTTTCCTGCTGCAATGCTGCTGATATGCACACACCTGTCCAATCGACGACTGACTACTACTACTACTAATACTACGACGACGTTGGCAGCTGCGGCTGCTATCGCCGCTGATACGTTACCATTACGTTCTCCTAGGAGAAATCGCTTTTATTATTCCGGTTAATAGATCTGCTTTCCTCCTCTGCCTTTCTACTCGGGTGGCTGCTAGCGAGTCAACTAACCAGCTGCTGTCACATCGGCGTCGGTGCGCCTTGTCTCCAACAACGACGACGAACGACCTGATAACAAAGCCTTTTTTTAGATGCCTAATCTTTTTTTTTCTTAGGCTATTCCGAATTTTGTTTTGTTCCCTGTTATGTGTGTGTGTGTGTGTGGTAAGTGTCGAGACGAGGGGGTAGAAACAGAAGCAAGAAGAAAAACGACGACGAAGTAAGAAGACTACATAGAGCTTGTAATGGCTCTCGTGACAACAAAATCGGTTTAAGTCGTTTTAGTCGGCAAGCCACTCGTCAAGCCATCACTGCAGCCACCGCCATCACCACCTCTACCAGAAAACGGGGCGCATAAAGGCGGGGAAAAACTCGACCAAGAAAAATATATGAGGCTGGATTTACGGGAAATACTTTGAAAGTGTCACAGCAATCGCATGGCGTTAGAAACGCATTGAGCGGGGGGACGCAGGGAGAGGCTTGCGGCGCAAGGCAAGACGCAAGCGTTGGCTGATTCGTTGGCGCAGGTCGAGATTGAAAATGACCTTGACGCCGGCCAAAGAGATCAGTGTGTCACGATTCACATAGCAAGCACCCCGCCTCCCCCCCCCCCGTTTAGGCACGGCCCTCGATGGGCGCACGCACCCACACACCGCGAAGATCGCGTTGAAAATCCGCGAGGAACCACCAAGGAAGACTTCTTCGGGACACAGAAACGAGGAGTTGAGTCCTCTTCCCACCCCCGCCTCCCGCTGAAAGCCGACGTAAGCGTGTTAGCGCAGCTTTGCCGATTGCAGAACGGCGCACCATCCGCCTGAAAATGTCGCAGCGCATCGCAGCGGGACACATCGCGACCGCTTGCGCGCCACACTCGAGGGCCACGCTACTGAGGCCACTCGCGCGGAGACATGACAAGCGTGCTCTTCTCTCTTTCACGATCACATATGAGGGTTCTCGCTCTTACTCCATTTTTCCTGCGATTTCAATTCCAGAGCTGTGTTATAGATTTCCGAAGCCCCGTTTGGAATTTCTCCTGTGCCATAGTAGTGCAGTAGAAAAACTCGGTGGCGATATGGGAATCATCATTATCATATGCGTTAATGAACAAGTCGTAAGATAAGTTTCTTCTAACAAGTTTACCTCAAACTACGATAGTTAACGGCGTGTTTAGCGAAATCCCAGTTGCAGAATATGATATAATAATATATATATATATATATATATATATATATATATAGATAATATATATATGTATATATATATATAGGATATATCCCTCATCGTATCTCTATATTATATTTTTATTATAGTTTATTATCTATATTCTCTATATCTATCTATTGATATTATTATAATCTATTTATATATATATCTATATATATTATTATCTCTATTATATATATTATATATACGGCGCTCCCTCAGGCTGGTTAATGCTGTTTTCGCAGGGGAGAGAAATTAGTGTCGGAAGTATGCATTTATCTGAGAGCCTATATAAGTTCGCACCTTTTGTCCTTCGAGACCTAGGGGATCCAGGCAAAATTACTGAGGAAGGTACTGCTAAGGTAATGCAAGTGTCTCGGGGCTAGACACGAGAGGACCCTACGCGCTGGTGATTGTTTTCGGCAAAGACGTGTCATTGGATATACAACGGGGCCACGGCAGCTTGTCCAGGTGGTCGGCACCAGGTCTAGGGCTGATGTATTTTGTCGTCACGTTCACTGGGAGACAATTGTTTACACCACTTTATATATATATATATATATATATATATATATATATATATATATATATATATATATATATATATATAAGATAAAAGTTTTGAACATGTATATGCATACCTAGGTAGTATGATCCAAATGACGACAATGACGCAATTTGTCCAGAACGGTGTTACACACTACAGCTGCACCAAGTGATAGGTTTGAATAGGTTTGAAAGCAAGAGAAAACACGATGCAAGTCAAACTATATATTTAGATACGTGACTTCAGTGACATGTGATTTACCACCACATTGTAACACTATGACATGGCGTGCTGTGAAGGTTCATCATATGGCAGACGATTCTGTCTCTTTCTCTTCTTCCCTATATGCGTCTCTCGTCGACTTTGAGTCGTAGTGTAGTAGTGAATTATAGGAACGATTAGCAATCGACCGTATTTAGAATTAGATGATGGTTACCCCACAGGCTCCACAAGTTCAATCGTTGCGGATTTGTCGGGGGTGCTCCTCGTTGAATCGGGTAGACTCCATTATTATTAAGCCGTTGAAGTACTACTGGGTGAGCTCGATCGAGACACAGATGTGGCCTGCGCCGCTCACTCTCTTTAGCGTCTGCGAACAGCGGCACCGACAACAACAGTAACAACAACAGTGACAATACCAACAACAAAAATCATCACAACAACAACAACAGCAGCAGCGATAATATCGACGGTGATGTTGACGGCTTTTGCTAGCTGCCCGTGAGACGTTCAGGCCAGGGGCATTAATCTGTTCGCTGAGATCAGTCGCCGCATGTCACTCACTTTTACTACTTCCCTCCACCGGGACGATCACAAATATGCAGGCGTTCTGCTTGTGCGAATTGTACACCCACACAAACACACGCATACACACAATAAGTATGTACACCCAGCAACAGCTGTCGCCGCCTTGCAAAAACCCTCACTAGAGAGGTTCGATCGAGAGCAACGCTGACAATCAGACTACTAGCATTACTGCTAGGAGTGCAATTCCTACCTACTACTAAACTACTACTATTACTACTACTGTGAAGTTATATAGACATATATGGCCAGTCCACTAGAATAAATAGGAGAAGTCGCCTCGTAGTCCACGTCGAACATACAGGCATAGTAGGGGAAACTCTAGACCCATCTCGACATGTCCGCCCCTCGGTGCATTAGGTAAGGGGCGGAGGATGGTAGGATCTAGAATTACAAACAATTTCCTGTAAATTGTTTCAATTCTAGTAACGTAACAGAGCAAACGCAGAAACAGCAGCAGCACGCTGGGGTGCCTGCTCTTGTCTCGACCAGAAACTGAGAACTGAGACGTAGTAGCGATTTTGCAGAGCGAGTACAATCGTTATCGTGTATCAACAACACATACTACTAGTACCATACTAGAATTAAAATCATTTAAGGAGATTGTTAAAGGAGGTGTAAACCATGCTCCGTCCCCTTCGGGCTTGGAACCTAACCTGAGGTATATCTTTAATGCACCGAGGGCCGGACACGTTAAGATAGTTAGGGTTTCCCTAACAGTCCTTGTGGCAGCAGCATAGCCGCTGACACTCAGCGGTATGGTTTATCATCTATTTTCAATAAGCATTGTTCAAAGAAAATTCGATCAACGACACGGCGACGGCCCCGGCAGATGACAGCCATGGCTAGCGCACTAGCCCACCCCTAGACCACGCCGCCACCTAGTACTATACTAGTATTATACAACAAAACAGACTGGATAGGCCCTGGCGGCTGGGTGGGTCGAACAACGCCAAAACGTCCTACATATACAAGGCCTACGCCAAACCGTCCTACATACACAAGGCCTACGCCAAACCGTCCTACATACACAAGGCCTACGCATATACGCGGGGAAGCGAGATGTACCGTATACTGATCAAGGTGGAGATAGTTTTACCAAGACTATTTAAGGAGGGCGGGGAGACGACGATGGCGGCGACAATTACGGTGGTGTTGACTGGTCGACGGCGTATTGCCTACCCATATAATGCAATATTGCCCTCGATCCGGCTAACAAAAGAGCAGCAAACGGATATGGATATGGCTATGGTATGTCTTATCAGTCTTACCAGTGCTCGAGGCGTATGCAGGACGCGGCGAGACGGCCCGACTTGAATGCATCGCATATTTTCGGCTATCACATATATATATATATATATTTATATCCATTCAACTATCCATTTGTTATTGGACGTGCGATATGCTTTCAGCCAGCTTAACCTTCTCGCGGTATTGCGCTAGCTCTCTCTCTCTATATATATATATATTTATATATATATATATATATATATGTACATATATATTTAACTCGCTTCCTCTGCTAGAAGTCGCGCATCATCTGTAGAGAAATGAAACTAATGAAGCCAGCCACCAATCATGCGCAACAACATGCATTCAAGATGCTTGCTCGCCTTGCTTCCACCACCATCCAAGTCGACGGTAGTTTCAAGACGTCCCACCAAACGAGATTTGCCTGGCTGGCCCTCCGGCCCGCTTCTCCGAAACAGGCACTGCTTATTGTCCTGTTTTGATGTTCTCCATGTTCCGACACACAGCCAACCAACGCTGTCTCTCGCTTTTGGCTCCACGTTTCTCTCCACAACCTTGGTCTCTCGTCCCAAGTGGCTTGCTCTCTCTATCATACGTAGTAGTAGTACACAACTTATGTTGTGTCGCCTGTTTGAGTGAAAACAGCTCGTCGGCAGTGCAAAATCTGGAATTTTATCCGTCAAGCCGTACCTTTTGCCGTTTTGCTGCTTTCTTTGTTTGCTTTCCATGTCCGTTCCCTGTCTCCTCAAACATCGGACACTTGAACTCGATGAATTTCGACATCTGGCTGGTTGGTTCTGCCGACGACCTGCCCCGGGCCTTCTATATGGTTTTAGCGATAATTGCATGCAGCATGCAGATTGTGTCGTTTTTTTAGTAAAAACATCGACAGTAATGATTGCGCGTGCATGGCGCTACCATAACTTGGGAATATTTGATGCACATATCTGTAATATCACGAGTTTACTTCCTTCCATCGCTGTTGTTTCCTTACCGCTTTGCTTGCTGTTGTAGCGCCTGCCGTTGCTTGAAATAACCGTATACGTTTGCTTATTTTATGATGTGCATCTACGTTACGGAAGTCAAATGTCAGAAGACAAGGGTATTACATTTTTGTTAAGAATAACTTGCAGTATTGTGATCTATGTGTATTACTTCTCTCATGCCATTGCACGCAAACAGCGCGCATACAAATACCGAGGCGTTTTGCCTAAACATTAATTTCACCTCTATGAGGCCAACTTGTACTGCTAATTAAATGATTCGGCTGATTTACAGACGCGAATCGGAGAAAGGATTATGACGGTGCCCTGTGAAACTTTACATAACGTGCGAGAACGGGACAGCATTTAGTCAGACGCCCACAAATGCCACCCTTATGTTCAACGAAATCTAGCTTAACGGCGAGTAGAAAAGCTAAGAAAGAAAACGTCATACATTTTATTACATACTATTTATGACACATATAATGGCGTCGTGTATTCGTGCATTAATGTATATATATATATATATATATATATATATATATATATGTATATATATTTTTTTGGGCTTATCCCGTTTTGACGAATAGCCACAATATAACAACTGCTGATTAGGACAATGTAACCAGATCGTAGCAAGAGCGTACTGTCGTTTGACTGAGTGGATTTACACAGCTGATTAAAACAACACTAACAATGGCCATTACGAAAACAACAATTGTTGAAAGATAAAAAAATATGCCAGGGTACTTTATAATGATATAAATGACTGATAGAGCTAACCATAACAATCGTCTAACATTTTAACGCACTGATAGCACGCAAATATTGCCCCTGGCAGCACAGACTTAAACCCGAGCTATACGTATATATAACAAGTACAAGAAACGCCGAAATTTGCACATATACGGTAAACCTTGATCGCTAAAAGATTGATGAGGCAAATAGTTGGCGGCGGCAAACGAAACAACAACAACAACAACAACAACAACAACAACAACACCAGCAACAATAGCAACGTAACCAGCAACAACAACAGTCATAATAGTAACAACAACAACGAGGGTAGCAACAACAACAACAACGGCGGTAGCAACAACAACAACAACAATGGCGGTAGCAACAACAACAACAACAACAACAACAACAACAACAACAAAAGGTGGCAGCAGCGGTACCGGTGGCGAGGGGAGACGCTGGTCTCGGACGTACTATATATACCACAGGCAGCCGCGCAGAAGATCCCGGCTGGCAATTCCGCCGCCAATCAACTCCTGTCTTGTGCCGGCGTCGTCTGCCGAATTCGCCTGAGTCGCACGGGCTTCATCGATGAGGTTTACTGACTGACTGACTAACTGACTGCTGGCCGAGGAGAAGTTGAAGCTAACGAAGAAGAATACGCTTGATATTCGCGTCGCCACGCGTATCTGTCCGTGGGCCGATAGTATCCGACTGTCGCCTGTTTTCCCCTGCACGAGCGAGAGGAGCTGGAGCGGCGATAAAGAGACGAAGAGACGGGGCAAGACTGCGCTGAACGGCCGAGCCTTGCTTCCCTGCCTGCCTGCTAGCCAGCCAGCCAGCTCCCGAGACGTGGTCCCGGGCTGGAATCATGCGGGAACAGCGGAAATCAGCCAGAAATGAAACTGCAGTCTAGTCGTATCTGATAGACGACGACAAAGGTTTGTTTGCGCCATCCCGGTGTGGTGTAAGTTTGCGGCGGTGCCTTTTGTAGAAGCAGAGCAAACATGCACATAGTGCTGCTGGCTGATTCGGTCGGAGGCGCCACGAATTGGTCGTGGCGCAAAAGTCGCCCCCGTCAGGTCGCGTCACTCTAACCGCCCGTTCCTCCTGTTCATTTACATACATGTGTTGTCGAAACAGCAGCGGACTTAAGCTTGCAACGAGACTGTGCATGCTGCACGTATGCATTTATTTGTCTACTATTCTTTCGTCGACTCGAAGCACCCCACTGCATCACAGTAGACTTCACTGGTACTGCATAACACGAGCCGTTTCAACGCAGGCTTTTACTGGTTTTCGTCATTCGTACCCATTTAATAGGCATTGCTATGCCCGAATACACGACGTGTATTTAGTGTATACCCGATCTGCAGTAACGCGCATACTATGGTCGTCTCGACGAAAAGCTCTGCGTGTATACGGTGATGATAGATACTACTCGTATCTGTGTTTTTCGGTCCCACTAGATTATGATGGTCATTATGGTCATTATTGCTAACAACGGCACGGTGTAACGGTGCACGTATATCACGTCTTTCCCATAACGCCTTTCCCACGTATGTTATCTCGTCGTGGCGATCACAGACGAGGCGAGGCAAGGCGTTTCTTCTGCTGCATGTTGTCATCCATCGAAACGCACAGATGATGATAGGCTCGGCGTTACGCGTGGCATATATTCTCTAATACGACCTAGCCACTTCGCCATTAGATCGTTGGTTGCTATGACTTTACTGCTCTCTGGTGGTTACCATTGCTGACGACACTTGCTAGCTCGCAACGAAAGAGCCAGAAAGAACCATGGGAACAAAATCGTTCTCTCACCTGCAAGTTGCAGCTGCGAGCTGGGATGGAACCATGCGGAGGAAAAGGCGACAACAACAGCAACAGCAACAACAACAACAACAGCAACAACAACAGCAACAGCAACAACAACGGCAAAACAGCATAGAGGAGACAATTGCGTTGATCGCCGCCATAACGAGCCACTGCATTACGAACTGCCAGCAGGCGTTCACGTAGCGCTGAGTCACGTTGCCTTGTTCATCATCGGTGCTGTGTCTAGCAGCAACAGCATCGGAGCTCATCGTTTGAGCTCATCGAGGTGGCGCCAGTGATTTTACTGTGAGCGCCGCAGCGACTCGTCCTTTGCATTCTCCCGATAAGATTACCGTATCGCTAGGCCCATCTGGTCGTTTCTTTTTCTCTCTCTCTCTCTCTCCGTAACTTCCCTCTTGTTCTCTACACGTATGTGCAATTTCCCGCTCTTCTTTTCTCTCTAATCTAGTTTAGTGTACCCCCGATCTCTCTCTTTCCATATATATATATATATATATAGAGAGAGAGAGAGAGAGAAAGAGAGAGAGAGAGGGGGGGTCTATCTGTGTCTCTTTCCGTTTGTCTGTCCCACCCCCATTCCCTTGCTTTGCGTCATTGGCCAGCATTATGTCGACGCACGACACGTCGAAGAAGCACTGCAACGTACGCACACCGCAGAGCGACTGATAGAGACAGTCAGTCGTCGGGGGGGGGGGGTACAACTGAGGAATGCAATGCAATGCTATGCCGCCACGCACGAAGGCAGACAAGCATTCACGTATGAAGGCGGGCAATACAGGCACAGACCGGCAGACATACAGACAGCCAAAAGAGAACAGACGCGGCCATGATCACGTAGCGGTGATCCAACACGTTTCACCGCTACAGACACCAATAATATCGCCAGTGCAGGCGGTGTGGCTGTTGTTGTTGTTGTCATCGTCGTCGCCGTCGTCATCACCATCATCATCATTATTATCATCATCACCACCACCATCACCATCATCTGCCGCTCACAAGCGGCGCAATCGAGACGTGAGCCTCGAAAAGGCGTGGGACGACGAAGATGGCGTAGAGGAGCGGGAGATGGGCCGTGTCGTACTCCCAGACCCTTCCGGGCCGCCGCCGCGGCCATCATCACCACTATGACCGCCCACCCCTCACAGTCAACCACCAGAGACTCGACCTGCGCCTGTTCTATTGGCGGCCCCGGACTCCCGTATATCGGCCCCGAACCCCCGTATATCGGCCCCGGAACCCTTCTGTTGCCCCCCCCCCCCCCCCCGCCCCGAGCCTAGCCCCCGTACGCGTGATCGTCGCTCGTCCGTACGTCTGTCTCTCCGTCGGCCAGCCCGCCAATATGGCGGCGTCAATTCCCAGTCCAGGCGATGGCCCACGTCCTTCTTTCTGTCTACGCATGTCTTACGGAACAGAAGTTATTACTCCACAAGGTGATGACGATGATCTCTCTTGCTGTCTAGCTCTCTCTCCGGACGATCTCGAGGGTCTGTGTTGGGATGCGTCCATCATTGTCAGTCATCGCAGTCATGGCCGTCGTTTTTGTTGTTCCTGTCGTTGCTGTTCTTGCACGCGCGCCTGCACGTGACTACGACGGGCTGTTTGTACGTTGGTTGATGTATGTGCTCCAACGAACAATAGAAGCACGAATACGTTAAATCTCTACCCTTTCGCGCGACAGTCAACGACTTGCAACTTATCAACCAGAGACGAGGACGAATGCTGTACCGAAAGGAATCCCCCCACTTCTCTTTTGCTGTCTTTGTTCTTGTTTTCCTCTCTCTCTCCCTCTCCCTGTTTCTCTCTCTCTACCCTTCGCTGCCGTTGGCTTGATATTTCTGTTGTTGTCATATTTCGAGCGGCCACCTGTTATGCGTTTAAAATTTTGCTAGCTAGCCTATATGCTGTGGGCTAGCTGGCAAACGCTTGCAAAACGCACCCATCTTTCTATAAATAGGTATTCTAATGACGTCAAAACGACAGGTGTCAGTCAGTAACTGTTCGTCGTTAGGTGAGGGCGGCGGAACTACGGTAGACGCAGAGGAGCAGAGTAAACAGAATTTCACGCAGACTAAGCGGCCGAAACACAGAGAGTTGTAAACTTGTTGCGTTTTCGAAAGAGACTGACCTGATCGGTCCTCGTGTGGCTCGCACTGCAGGGCTGAACGAACCCTGTATTGTTCCTGGTACGACTTTGTACACCGGGAGCACGAACCGCCCACTCCCATGGATAGCCTGGACGTCATGACCGACCAACGTAGTATCTCTAATCAGCGAGAGTAAGTGACAAGAGGAAACGCGGCTGTTCGCGAGTCGTCCGGAGATTACTCATAATCATATTTCTTCCTAGTGGTTCCCCATACTCATATTACTGTCGCCAGCTCTTAGCTTTCCGTTACGAACGTAAGTTTAAATAGCCTTCATCGCCCGGGCCCAGGTTGATTCTATGACGGCTGGACGCCTTCTGCTGAAATCAAACAAACAATTATGGTACGCAGTATATACTGGATACTGGCAATTAGAAGGCTTATTGGGGTATAACTAAAACTCTAGCGGCTCCCAGGCAATCAAGAAATTGTAGGAAGGACACTAGGTTGGATGACCGGTTTGCCTACATGGGCTTTGACGTAGATGCTTATATCAGTTCATTAAAAAATGTTTCGTGTAACAAAAACGCCAGCGAAGACATACACGCACATGACTGTTTAAAAACACCGCCGTCATACCTCAGTCAGTCGGTTTAGTTTCAGCCAACGAGCACACGGGAGAGGACGACATCTAGCCTGAACTCCAAATTATGTATTAGCCTCGATCGGACGCGTAAATCACATTCATCTCGTAGCTCGTAGGTGACACGAACTATATTGACGAATTCGGCGGTACTTACACGGCCACTTGTTACATTTCGAAGAGCCTCATTTGTTTTCTCAGGTACGGCTGGAAGCTCATACGCTAATTTTAGAGTGAAATCACCCTTCGATTTTTTTGACTCTTTAAAGCCACCCTCAACTGAATGATAACTGTAATTTTTTCAGAAAGCGACGTCGCTATGAACGCTTGGCCGCCTCAAGCCAGTTATCCCTGTGGTAACTTTTCTGACACCTCTTGCTTAAAATTCCTAAAAACAAAAGGATCGAGGGGCCACGCTTTCACGGTCTACACTTGTACTGAAAGCTAAGATCAAGCCAGCATTTACCCTTTTGCTCTATGCGAGATTTCTGTTCTCGCTGAGCTGGCCTTAGGACACCTGCGGTATTTTTTTGACAGACGTACCGCCCCAGTCAAACTTCCCACCTGACTATGTCCTCAATATAAATCACACAAATAACTGCTTTTGTCTAAAACATGGAATAACCATATTTACTTCATTGAGTAAGTAAAGAAACAATAGAAAGTAGCTTTAAACGTATTATACGCTTTCGTTAGGCCTAACTAAGTAGTAGTGATTTACTTTTAAAATTTTCCCGCTCTAAAAATCGAGAAAAACCGACCTCAATTGATAGATCGTGTGGGCCATATATTTAAGAATTGACGTGTACCGGACTAAAGAGTGCGTGTAAGCGGCGAAAAGAAATACAAATAACATCTGCATCGGTGAATCACGAGTTTCAAGACCCGAGCGGCAAATGTGTCGCTAACACGCATGGATCTTACAAGCTCCAACAAGCCTGCAGAAACGTCGAAAAAGCTGGATTACTTTTACAAGAGCGTAAGAACTTCCCGCACAACAAGCCTTGCATATCCTTAAAGCAGTTTAAAAGTTTCTCGTTCTCTAGGCACAATTGCTCCAATAGGGCGTTTTCGACCCCGATTTCGAATTATGCGCCTATCAGACAAATCGCCTACGCCAGACCCTCCGAGCACAAGTCAGCGTGCCACTTCTGAAGTCGGTGCAATTTGCTGCGTAAAATTCATCCACAAACATCCACAGGTTGCACTCAGCATGCCCAGCGACGCGGCCAGGTTAGGAGGAAAAGAGGAGGCACTTGAGGAAGGTCTACCGCCTGTCGCCTATTGAGAGCACCTCTTCGCTGACGGCATGCCCAAAAAAGATGGCGACGACGACGACGACGCACAGCCTCCTCACGATGAATACTACGCGTCTCGAAGGGTATGGGTAATGCAGCAGGGAACGATACAGCAGGCTGCTGCTGCTGTTACTGCCGCCGGCAACCATGACGTATGGAAACGGTCGGTCGGACGGGTTAGCGGGACAGCGTATGGCACACATAATCCGAAGGGGTCAGGGAATCATTCGGGGAATCGGGCAGGCGTGGGCGGATGCGGATTGGATACCATGACGACAGGAAGGGGGTGGCATTGAGCATCATACGAAGCGGGGCACATCTCACCGGTCTTCCCCCCTCGTCCTTCAGCGCCACGTACACACAATAGAGGTGGGGGAACTTCGACGGCACTTACTGTTGTTACTGCGGCGAGAGACCGGGCTTAGTGCCGATGGAAACTGCTCAACGGCCGCTCGATGCTGATGTTGTTGTTGTTGGTGCGGCTGCGAAGCCGGTGGAGGACGTAGCGGTGCCGGCGGGGGCGGCGGTTGCTGCTGCTGAGGGCTGGAATGACCAGGATGGACGCCGGTCGCAGCAGTGGCGGGCCCTCCAGGAGGGCCCTTGGCCTCTCCGCCTACGGCGTTCGCCACTAGAAGTTGTATGCGCGAATGGATTCACGCGCGGCATCAGAGGCGACCGAATACACACCACAGTCGTAAGCAAGAAGAAGTTGCGAAGAAATAGAGAAGAAGAAACCGGGCAGACAGACACAGAAAAAGAGAGAGAGAGATAGAGAAGTATAGATATAATAAGAGAAAAAAGGAAATGGCAAGAGAGAAAGAAGAGAGATAGAGAGAGAGAAAGAGAAATATGAAGACATAAGCAAATACCAACATACACCATAGAGCACGAGACAACGAAGGCATGATGGCCGCATACAGACAGGTCAATTGTATTCCTATATGATTGGCGGCTACCCTTCACTACCGTGTGTCTTCCAGTTATAGTAGCAGAACAAAATAGAGACAAAAACAACCTATAGATGATTAACCATAACATTGAAAGTCAGCGGTCACGCTGCCACAAGGACTGGAAGAAAAACCCTAGATATCTCAACACGTCCGGCTCTCTGTGCATTGAAAATATGCTTCACGGCCATTCTAGACCCGTACGAGACGGAGGATAGTTTATAATTAAAAACGACCTCCTTAAAAATGTTTTAATTCTAGTATTCTATCACCTCGTATATATATATATATATATATAAGTAACTTCTCCAGTCGGTCGTAATACACTGGCGAAAACCCCATGAAACGTGTTTCAGGTTTTTTAGCGGTTTAAGGAATAAAGAAAACAAAAGGCTAAACTAAAAACGATCGTGTTGTTATTCTCAAATTATCTAACTAAGTTGATTCTAAGAATAATCAATACTTCAT
>QVRM01004906.1:482500-485000 GCA_003439945.1 Dermanyssus gallinae | reverse complement strand
GCCAGACGCATCGGCGGTCTTTGCACTTTTTCGCCCGGTGGGACGGTCGCTGAAGTGTTCAAATTGTATATAATTAACTATATTGCAAATATGTACCATCTTGAAATGCAATGCTATTGCGAAAAAAAAACAATACGTATGTATATTACATTAACAACAGCTACCAGCAGTTATGGCCATAGACATAGGACGTTTATTATGAAAATGCCAACCGCCATCACAAAGGAAGCTCGGTGCAACCACACTGTTACTCCTTATGCACTTAAGTAGTACTTGTAATAGGCGTAGGAGTAGACAATAGACTAAGTTAAACAAGTCGGCTGCTAGCACTCATCCTGAGTCGTTGAGTGCGAACTTCGCTCTGCAAACAATAATCGGTGAAACATGCGAAAGTCTGAGTTTCTGGACGGGTTGAGCGATGCCTACCAAACGCAGACGAGGGGCAACTAATAAACAATCACCCTAATGTTTTTTTGCTGAAAATGGTGGAGATTAGTTTGCGATTGGATACTTTCTCCGACTGCTAGAAGGAGGCCCACCTAGTCCTGATTCTCAAAAACAGCATACCCTCGTAGTGATTGCTCTGCGTCTCGGCCTATTGGCATCCTGCAAGTCTCTCCGTGCTTATGTGCCAGAGGATTCTAGGTACAACGCAGAGGATGTTGGCTTTCAAGATTGCAAGAACCAACAATACTTTATTCACCGCTGAAGTCCAGATAGTATCCCGGCAGAGCCCGTAGGACCTACATGTGCTGGAGACCGCAGTCCACCAAGCCGACCCTCCTCGTTCTGTCGGGAAGACGCACGACGTCAGATATTGGACGGTCGCAATAAAAGATGGGCGCAGACTCAGGCAGGCCAGTCGGGTTACTGGTCGTTTAATGATCTTACCGCGATGATCTTTAAACGAAAAGATCTGGTACAGACGCGCTCTGCGCACGCAACCCTGAAGGAGAAGTAGAAATTGAAGTAGTACTAAAAAACAGTTTCAGTAGTTCGCCTTGTCTTAAGGCCTTCAGGTGAGAGGTTTTTAAATAAATATTTAGCATTGCCATCGGGCCTCACAAGTGTGTGTAGAAGCGCATTTTCCAAATAATAATAATAATAATTGATACCTTCGGCCGTTGCTCATGGCATAATAGACGCGCTGACGGCGTAACGGACCTGACACAGTCGCCGCAACCAGTCGATGTTGGTCATCGGATCAAAGCGAACTGACGATGCATTCTCCCTTTTTTACGCTGCAACGCTACAATATGAGTTTTCAGGTGGTAACCCATTTCCTTGATGTTGTGCGTCATTTCCGTGGCTAGATCTCTACAAAATAGGTGTCGATCAAACGTGATAATGTATCACTACTGTTCGTACCGCCACACTTTGGCCGAATTTCTTCACCGTCTTCACCGGCGTTATAAATGCCGCGTCGTCGGCTTTGCCGTAGAAGATGACGACGACGACAGTTCTACTCAGCGCGGGGAGAATATTTTCTCATTTGTCGCTGGTCGATGCAAAGTGTTCTACCTTCGATCGAAAATGAGCCCGTTGACAAATATATATGTATATATATATATATATATATATATATATATATATATATATATATATATATATATATATGTATATGTATATATATATATATATACACGAAGAGCAAAGACTACTACTACCATTAAGGGCAGCCCAGTGATGCGACAACGTTACGCCTGGGAAAACATTATAAAAAAAACACTCCTCAAATAGGAACGATATATAAACGCACACTAGCGCACCGCTAACAGTTTCTGGCAGTGCAGTACATGTAAGTGTGTGTATGCCTCTGAATATGCCTTTTGCAGTTGTCGTGAAATCAAGAAATGCGTCTTACGGCGATGTCTTACGGGCTCCCAGGGACAGCATTGACTCAGCGGTGGCTGGAGTAGACGTCAAATGAGCTTCCAAAGCAGCTACAGGTGAAATCCGCTTGAATATGTAAGGGATTACTGCCAATGCCACTGGCAAATTCCTACTAGGATGGATAAATAAGGGAGAACGCATCTTTAGACGCAACAGCCCAATAGTCAATTGAGCTGGAAGACATTCTAAAAAAAACTCTCAAGGACGAGGCGCGCGGGAAATGATGTTCAACCTTGGAAATCCTCAAATAAAAAACTCGGGTAAGCGACTACCCATGCATTGCTGAAATGTCTCTTGAAGAAACTCAACGGTTTCTACGCCAAAGATAAATATATCCTGGCGGAACCCGGTGCCGAGTCGACGAAATTGCCTCGGTGACCCACTGTTTCTCATGTCTCAGTTTTGACCCTTTGGGGCGGGGACTGTATCCCATCGCGACCCAACCATGCCATGTGTGCCTCACAAAGTGACACTACGGAACCATAACGCAGAGCCCAGCGTACATATTACTGGTCACAACCTTCCGTGATAACCGCAAATAAAATTGCCAGAAACATGAAAGTACTCTAAATAAACCAATAAACATTCGGAGGGCCCCTACAGCACA
>QVRM01004906.1:395000-477500 GCA_003439945.1 Dermanyssus gallinae | reverse complement strand
AGTTGACACCAGCACGCTAGTCATGCAAAAAATTACAGACTTGCATGAACATGTCGATCATAAAATATACAAACGAATTGCGACAACAAATACCACATCGCACTACCTTATTTCTCTATTTCTACTTTATTCAACCGCATAATCTCAGAATAAATAACACGACAACTCCTGTCGAAACTACAAGGAGAGTCAATATTATGTTCTTGTAACGCGTGGCACGAATTTGTGGGATTGAAGAAACGTTATGTTTTACATTCTGGGAATTTGCTTGTATTCTATACTTTTGGAAATATACCTTTGATAACATTTTTGTTGCAGTACTTGTTTTCCACAGACGCACGACTTGAAATAACGGCTTATATACATACAGCGTCATAATCCACTAGTGTATATATATATATATATATATATATTTGGCATTTTGAGATATCTAGGTTTTGCCAACAGTCCTTGTGGCAGCAAGATTTCTGACTTTCAGGACTTTGGCTTGTCATCTATTCTCGATGATATATATATATATATATACTTATAAATATATTTTTTTCTCTCTTCCTTACACCCCCGCTAAAATGTGTTCGTTTTCTTAGCCGCTTGCCGCTGTCCCGCTGTATTAAGATTACTTCGTCTCGCCACTTTTAACACGTCACTAAAGCTGCTCGATTTCGTTTCAATTTGAAAAATGGCACAGACTTAAACACGGATCGCTTATCCACTTAGTCCAGCAACTACCAATGGGTCGCGGCGGTTGCTTTCAGCAATACCTGAACCACATTGGCAATGTTGGCTTCTCCTTATCTTATATGTTCAACTTAGAAGGGGCTAACGACGTAAGGCACTATGATAGACGTAGTTTCTCTTTCAGTACTGAGTAAGACCTACTCTTTCAGAACCTAACCGACCGGGAATTCCCCTGATATGTCTAGCCTTTGTAGAGGTGCTTCTCAAGGACAATGAGTCCTGGTCTATAGTGAGAAGTTTCGCAGAATTTATCTTGGAAGCGAAAATAACCGCCGCACTAAGTCGAGCTGTACAAGACGAAGGCATTATTGGCAAGTTAAAGTGGCCAGACGAAGTAATGTCTCTCAAGAGAGGGAGAGAGAGAAAGAGAGTACTGCGGCTACCCCAACAAGGATAAATTAAACGACTTGATTTTTCGAAGGTTTGTGAGTAGCACATTATCGTGTCTTTAACAGCAAGGCTTGGTGTGCATTACACATTTAAAAATAGGCACTACCAATTATAGTCAGACCACCCCCTCCCGGTATATATTTATATAAGGCCAGATTGACAAGTTCTAGTACTTTGAATTTTAAAAAAGGAACCGAAATCAACAAGGCTTTCCTGCTAGTTTTCTATAAAAAAAAAGGGAATTCATAAGCTACACACAAGCCAAATTCTGCATTAATCGGTGGCGGCGTTTACTATTTGTGTTTAGTTCGAAGAGGTAAAGATAACGAGGTTGGGTGATTCTCAAAGTGCCGCATCAAGTTCTGTGTTAAACAGTTTTTCTGTTGACAAACTGTTTAAACTGTTTAAAAACCAAGTAATAAATTCTGAAATAGTGCACACGAACTGCTTATGGTGATCAAGCATCCGTGGTACATATACACAATACATATTATTTTGCATATGTGGAGCCATGTAATTCACGACAGACGTGAAGAAACCAAAGATAATCCCGGTTCGAGAAAGCCTTTGACGTCAATCAACGTTTATACGTAAACGGATAACAGCAATTTTCGCTCCAAAAATGTTGCACATTTTTAGCACACCAACGCTTGTCAGAAAATGTTTCTTCACTAATTACAGGAGAAGAGTCATTTGTGTATGGTTACGGCACCAAGACCAAAACCCATTTCTTTTCATGAGAGAGTCGATTGAAAAAAATTAAAAAGAGCAAAGTTCGTTTGACTGTTTTTTCACCAAGAAAAGAATAATCTTCTACGAATTTTCTATACATATAAAAACGTATCTAATAGTATCGCAAAATTTTAAGCATATTGTGCCAAAATGTTCGACGCAAAAGGCCTCTACTCTGGGCAAACAGGTCTTGGATTCTCTATCACGACAACGCGCCGGCGTACACATCGTTACTGATTTCGGATTACTTGATGAACATTTCGATTTCTTAATTTCCGCAACCTTCCTATTCGCCAGAATTGAGTCCGTGCGTCTGTTTTCCTGTTCCTAAAATTACAGAAACAAGGTTTCGAGTCTACAGACAAGGTCAAGAAAGATTCGCAGAAGCAACTCAACTTGTATCCGAAATATGCAGTGGGCGGGAACCATTTTGAAGACAACAAAAATACTTTGGAAATTCATCTTTTATTTTTATATGTACTATACCGTGTGGTTATATATATATATATATATATATATATATATATAACCATTTTGAAGACAACAAAAATACTTTGGAAATTCATCTTTTATTTTTATATGTACTATACCGTGTGGTTATATATATATATATATATATATATATATATATATATATATATATATAGGTGTGTGGAACTGGGGCTCTAGCCTGAAGAGTCAGAATTGTGTAGAACTCAGATCGTTTTGGCCGTATATCATGTGTAGCCTTCCGGTAAAAAGCCGAAAAGCCAGGCTGATTTCCTGTTCAACGCGTCGGGGCGGCATACACGAGAACACAGTTGTGTACGGGTCGCGAGACTGCGAACAGCCCGCTGCGACCATTCAGATTCAAACGGTTGCTCGAGTCGATTTGGCTGGATTGGCTGGCGCGTTTGCCAGAGGCATATAAAAGAGCGTTCCAAGCGACGCCAGCGCTTGGATTTGCAAGTCACCGGGGCGGCAAAGCGTAACGTCGCCCTCTATCTCTGCGTGTGCAAGTGCAAGTGCAAGGTAAGGTAAAGTTTCATGAGATCACACCCACCGCCGAAAGCTGTGTGGGTGCAACGAAGACGGTGGATCGGCAACGTGGCCCGTTCTCCCCCTATAGTCGTATGCACAAGAATGCATGGTCGAGATCAGCTTTTGTATGTTATTCCTTTCTTGTCAGAGAAGCCTGGTCACGAAACGGAGGAAAAGGGCTAAAGTACTTAACCTTCGCGGGGAAGTTGACTACGGCATTGTAGATAAAGGAAAGCCTTTGAAGGCAAATACTCTGATAAAGCTAGCAGAGATAAACGTGATAGAACCTCAGACGGAAAGCAGAGCGGGCGTCCCGACTAGCGAACCTGGCGGTCTAGAGATGCTCGCGCAGGAGATGGTATTGCAAACTCCAGGAAGGAAGCACGTTGGCCCGGTGACTACAACAGGTGCCCTCCAAAGCCAAGGAGATCGTGATAGGAGTCAACGCAAAGGAGGGTAGCGACAGGAGTCAACGCAAAGGACGGTAGCGACAGGAGTCCACGTCAACCTTCTACGAAAGCCCTATAAGAGGTCTGTAAACTAAATACACTAAAGACAGGGATGGGAACAGCTCGTCAATTAGACGTCATGGCAGCTGCACATTGTAATAGAGCCTTCGCACTTAAAGCTTTGATGGAGAAGCGTACGGTGGACGAGAAAGCGACCAAGGCAATCTGGTAGACGAACCAACGCAAGTATATCGTAATCTACGATCAATTCCGTAAAGAAGTTTTAACTAGCTGCAGTGTTTTACTTAACAAGCATAGGTCAAAAATCACACAAACAGCCAAATAAACACGATGCATTTCCATGCAGCACTAGCATATTTGGGCAACAGTGATGATCCTCATACGTGTGGACTAAAATATTCTTGAATATCAGGAGATTATTGGTGACTATTGATAAAGACATTTAGCATGACGCCAGGGCAAATCAAAGAACATGGCGTTGACAACATGGCTCGCATACGATATCATACCTTCGAACACTACACTCCTAATGAAACTATGTCCGGCAATTTTCCTCGCGGACGTGTCCTTAATTCTATGAGAAAACCGGTTTTAAGAGAAGTGATAAAAAAACGCGTGGCGCTTATCCCAAAGCCAAGGGAGAAGCAAAACTCAGCATCTACTAGCAGGCCCATCTGTCTCTTTAGCATGATTGCAAAGACTGTGGAATCAGCGTTTACCGACAAGGTTAACGGTACAACCAAGGGTGTGCGCATTCCGCTCTCAAACACCCAAGACGAGTTTCTGTTGTAACCGATAAGGAGAGACAATATTGTCCCCACGCTCAATATTTCTGTCCTCTAAGAGTACAGCTGGTTAACTGGCTGGTTAACTGGGGTCCGTAAGACCTATCGTCGTCAAGAAAAGATCTCGCGGGGTTGGTTGCGTCGCCTATGAAGACGATTCTAGCCACCGCGAGAAACGGAAAATCCGCACTGCAGGTTTGGAAAAGACTACGATAGATGGCCCTGGAGAGCGTCTGGTTGAGCAGATCAGTTTCGCAAGCTTTCTTTATCAAACAAAATTTGAGACATTGCGGAGATGTCGTTTCTGGCTATCTTTTTGTAGGCGCCTATGCATTGCACAATGAGTGCAAACCAATATTGCTATAGTCTTATCGTGAACAATATTATAGATACAAGTATTATTGGTTTTACTCTTTGTGTTTCTTCTTTTACAATAGTGGACAGATAGTTCTCCTTACTGGGACCTCAGTAGTCTTATCATAACGCGTGCCTATCTACGCACAGGCGAGTATTACGCCCAAAGCAACTAACTCGACATAGTTTAGCTTACAAGTTCCGCCCGTCGTTCGCTATCGACGCCCCTGGCGGTCGGCTGGTCGCCAGCACAGCGCCGCCGGGTAAGGTTGCCGCCCTCGACATAGTTGCACGTCTGCCCATCACTCACGTCCTGTATTACGTCGAGCAGGGAAGCCGGTGACAACCGCTTAACTAACCAATCATCGTCTAATAGAGACCACGACGTGTCGAAAAACTTCATCCCCTATATATATATATATATATATATATATATATTAATGTGATAATAGATGTCTCAGGCAGAAGACGACGTGTAGCGCTTGCAGTTCGAGCGGCGAAATGAACGTTTGTGCGCTCATAACTCATTTCACACTCTTGTTCTCTGATGTGTGAATTTGCCCTTTTCTCTGTTCTTTGACTCTCTCTACCGCACATCAGGCTGCTGATACTGCTGAGCCAGAGACACACGAATGTCGCAGCCGTCTGAATTGATCTACGACTCTAATGGACAATTGCGTGAAGATAGCTCCATTTACGATACAGACGTAGAACAGACAGACCTTTGGTCTCGACATCGGACTCACTGTGTCAGACAGCAGCGGTCAATGGTGTCGTCTCAACCTGCTCTACGTCCCTCTCAGCTTGCTGCCAACGAATTGCGCGTCTACACTTTCTCATTTGCTCATGTAACGCTCTTATATGTATATAAACACATCTTTGCCCAATTATTTCTCATGTGCTACCGTAATCAAGTGAGACTCTTATCTGCTAAGCTACTAACTAAATGTTGATAGCTTTATATATATATATATATATATATATGTACACCTTCCAAAAATCGTGCTGATGTACAAGATCGTTTGTAACTCTAACCTAATTAAGCCGTTTGTAGACTAGATGCCGCTTCGAATCAGGTGTGTGTGTGTGTCTATTTCACAATATATCAGTTTAGGTTAAAGATCTACGATTTTTATGGGAGGTTTCGGAAATGCCAAATCTACATGCGTCGCCCGCTAACAGCTAACAGCGGCAGTGTAGGACTTACAAACCCACCAAACCCGGAATCCTATCCACTTCCTCAGGCGTGGAATTGCGTAGTACATTGAAGCAGCCTGGATAGTCGTCAAAGTCAATACTCCTTTATCTAGACAAATTAATATAGCCTTAGACACGGCTCGATCTCATACCGACTCTCGCAACTGCTAACTGATCGCAGTAGCTGGCTTCACCAATACCGACACCATATCGGCAAAGCTGACTCCCCCTTATGCAGTATGTGCAGCTTAGTAGGGGCTAGTGGCATACGGCACTGTGTGCGAACGCTGTGTCTTTTTCAATGCTGGACGAAGCTCTTGAAACCTAAGTCTGAGAAGTCCCCAGACATGCCAAACCCTTGTAGAGACGCTCTTCAAGAACCGTGAGTCCCGCTCTAGTCCTAGAGAAGACGCGCAGGATTAGCGAAATTAACCGCCGCACAAAGTCGAGCAGCCTTAATGGCAAAAAAAAAAAATGTTTTTATTGCGGCATAGATCGCTTTTTCTCTGAGATGAAAAATGCATACGTAGATCGATCCGCTCATTCCAGTCGTGCGGAACGAAGCACGTGAATAATTGACTGCAATTTAAACAAATCCGTCCAACACATAGCTAACACACATATTCTCGTGGTTACTCGAGCTCGCTGATTAACACAGAGTACGTCGTCAAGAGAAATTAAAGCAGGATTTAAAAATAATATCACGTTTTAGCCTGTTGAGTTACGCGGCCGCCATCGGCTGCGACATGTTCTCATAAAGTATACAGCTTTTTGTCAGCAAACTAGACATAACCGCCACCGAATCTCCTTGTAGAAGTTATTTTTGTGTAAAAAAATATGCATATATTTATATATAAAACCGAGCAAGTGGCAAAGCCTTTGCCTTGCATTCGGAAGGACTGGGTTCGAGACCCAGACCGGCCACTCTTAAATTGGTTTAAATTTAGACAAGCTAAATGCCGGAGTGGATTAAAAATTAGCCATGATATGAAAAAAACCGTACACGGGCATTAGCCTTACAAAAAATCTAGAAAAAAAACAAATATATATATATATATATATATATATATATATATATATTGATGTAGTATTTCGCTTTATAAATAAGAGCAATTTGTTACAATTTCTGGCTACCAACACGAACTGCTCTCAGTAACACAAAAACTGCGCTAAACACCCTGAACGCACTCTCGTCCCCTTGATTTTGTTCTTTGGTGTAGCCCAAAGACGTGTGTGCGTTGAAGACGCTGTACATATGCCGGAATAGCAACAATCGGTAGACGAGAACAAATAGAGACTGCAACGCTGGTGGGGTTCGATGTTTTTGCGTGCGTCTGCGTTATTCACGGTTTGTTGCTGAGTTATAGCTGGCTTGAAAAGGGGCGGCCAGTCGGGCTGCTCCTGCAGTCGGGTCGTAGCTCTTCCAAAGGCCAAATACGGTTTGTAATTGCAACGAACGAACGAACGTACGTTGGTAAACAACAAATAGTCGCCAGCCTCAACTTCCGATATCGACTGTAGTTGTAATTGCAACAGCGCAGCAGGGTTTCTCTCTGCGTGCGGGCATTTGCACGCGCACGATTTGGCGGTTGAAACAGCCGCACTCCCGCAACTGGCAAAGCTCGCTTTTTCCCTATTGTGGCCAGCAGCCTTCAGCAGTAGTCAAAGGTAATCAAAGCAGCAAAAACAAAAAAAAGTGGTCGAAAGAAAGCAGCTTGTGCTGCAAAATGCAAGCAATGAGTATTCCAGGGACGTCCTGCATTCCGACTTTCAAAACGGCGCAAAGCGTACACAATTCCAAGAAGAAATGTGCTCCACTCCGAGAAGGACTTACAACGTAAACAACAGTCATTTTTGTTGTGCTCACTTTCAGCTAGCTCACCACCAACCGACCGAATTACTTGCATTCGCACGCTCACATGCATACGTACCCGCAGATAAGACACAAGTCCTCTGATGTTTGTCAAATGTTTGACCAAATCAGAACGGTTGTCGGTCTAGTACAAGGTCGTTTGGCCGATCCGTCACAATAATAATAATAACAGTATAGTAATAGTAACTGCATAGCTTTCTCAGCAAACAACGTGTGCTGGTGAAGTCCTGTTCGTTGTTCGGACGAAGGGAGATCGCGAGCGACTCGAAGCATCGCTACTTGACAAGTAGAGCCCTACTAGAGCCGCACTCTGTATTCCTCCTCTATATATCTCTCTGAATTTCTCGCTAGCTCGCTCGCTGGCTCGCAACACCCCACGAAGATGGACGAGGCTGACGTGTGAATAAGCAAACGCGCACTTATTTTACGCCTGCGCACAGATCGACCCGCCGAACAGACGAACGATAGACACACTTTTAACGAAACGACAGAGACGGCAAATACGACCTCACATTAGCAGTAGCCGCAGTCGACGAAGTAGAAACAGTAGCTGTGCTTGGAGTAATTATTCTCAGTACTATAGCAGCAGCAGCAGCAGCCGTAGCAACAACAGTAGCAGCAGAACTAGTAGGAGGAAAACGAGGACCAGCTATAACAGGACCAGGTCCGGCCGTCGTCGTAGTAGTATTAGCAAAGCAGAGCAAAGTAAGTGCTCGTGCGAAGGGAAAGAAATATACCTTACCGATGCTTAGTATTCTCTCCAACGTCGCTCGTGGGGTGGTGACCTCGGCGCTGAAAGATAACAGTCCCGCCGTCCTGGACGCTGTCGGCGACGCTGGGGTTGTCGTCGAAGTCGTCCTCGGCGTCCGCGTTGACGTTGGCGTTGACGTCGTCGTCGTTGTCGTGGTGAGAACAGCAGGTCGGGCCTGCTCAGGTCAGCAGGACGTCGGTTGGTGAGGCCAAATCTTTGACCGACACAAGACAGACAGGCAGAGAGAGACCAGGGCGTCAAACAATGCCACCCAGCCCCCGCCCACCCGTCGCACGTGTCCTCCTGACACTGACCTGGCCGATCACTCCAAAAGCCGTCTCACGCACACCGTTGTCGTCCTACTGGTCTTCTGTCCGCGGGCCTGGCCCGTTTTTGTCGCACTCCGGACAGGCTTCTGCGTGTCAGCTTCGGCGCACAGCTCTCCTCTTCAACGAGCTCCAACGTCTTGCTCTTGCGCCTGGTCGTGCGCTGAACAACGCTCTGCCTGCGTTCTTTGCTCGCGCTTACTGGCGCTCGCCGCTCGAACGGTTCCCGTCCGTCGGGATGCCGCCGTGATCGGCGCATCCGTGTAACACTTCTTTCTTCTTATTATTCCTCGACCTCTTCTTATTCCTTTTCTGCTTTCTCTTCTTATCCCTTATCCTATTTCTCTTCTTATTCCTTGTCCTCTTTTTCTTCTTATTCCTTTTCCTCTTTTTCTTCCTCTTGTTTTTCTTCTTCTTCTTCTCCTTCTAATTCTGTGTTCCGTTGCTCGAGTCCGGTAGAGGAGCCAAGAAAAAGAAACAACAAAGATCTCGACGAGACAAAGAGAGAGAGCGAGAGATGACGTTTGCTCGACGTTTCAGGAGCGCCGTCCAAGCTGTACCAAGTTGTGTGGCACAGCAGCTGGTATGCTGTGCAATCACCACTGGGCAGTAGGTAGGCAGGAGGCGCGTGTTCCGCGCGTCCGCGGGAATCCACTTGCAGCGACGATTACAACGACGATCACAACGACCAAAATGATAACGGCAAAAACAACGACGGCAACGACAGGCGACTCCAGAGGCTCGAGTAGCTGAACAAATGGCTCCGCAAACAGATTCGATAGATATATATACAGCTTGACTGATATATATCTCTATGTATATATAGAGAGAAAGATAAATGCGTATGTAGGTACGTTGGTTGATAGACTTCCACTGCGATGGACGTGCGTATCAACGCACGATTTACCACAAACGTATCGAGGCTACATTATCGACTAGTGACATGTAGATAGAGTGTAGCCGATAATTGGCTGACTTCGTCTCTTGGCCAGCCGAACAACCAAAGAAGGCGTAGATCGCAAGCAGCGCGCTCATGTTGTAGCTGCGCCGTGTTCGTTGGCCCTCGACTGTTCCGACCAACGACAGTGATGCGCCGAAGACTCCGAGCTTCTTGAGGGTCACGATGTGCCGAAGACTCCGAGCTTCTTAAGGGTCACAATGTGTCGATGACCTCGAACTTCTTAAGAACCACGATGTGCTGAAGGCTTCGAGCTTCTTGAGGACCGCGGTGTGGCAAAGTCTCCGAGTTTGTTAAGGAGGAGGCCCCGTAGTCGGTCTTAGATCTCTCGCCACTAATGCGGATGACGCCTTGAGGTGACATCCGCGACGCTTAATCACCGGCTGTATTTTGCGGTGCGTGTCGTAACGGTTTCGGCATCGAGGGTCGTCTCCTCTGTCCTGTGTCGTCGTCGTCGTTGTCGTCGTCATGAAATATCATTGTCCTCTGTTAGAAGTTCGACAACTAATACCGAGATTAGTTATTCTGATTATGAATCTTATCAGTCTGATTTTCAATAGACTCATTGTTCATACTCGTCGCTGTTCTGCTAGATCGTCACTGTCCTGCTAGAGCACAAAGGACGGCAGCTCTGCCCTAGTGAGTCCGCACAGGCTCTGCCCTAGAGTGTCCGCATTGGCCTGGCAGCATACAGGGATCGCTCTTTGTCGAAGGTGACTGTTGCTCGGCTCGAGTCTGGTGTCGACCCGGTGATGGCAGTACGTAGTATTGGTAGTGTTCGCGGTAGTTGTTTTTGTACTGGTGCTATTTTACAAGGTCCGTCGACGGTGGTATCGGTTGTATAGGAAGAAGGCTTTTGTGTGCTGGCTTGATTGCTTGCTTTCTTGCTACTCTGCCTGTTGTTTGCCAGCGTGTGGCTAGCGTGGAATTCGTGCGATACACGACACAGGGGCTGCTACAACAACTACAACTTGACATCGAATGCTGGTACACTTGTGATTTGTTGTTAACTTTGTTCGTGCTGATGTCCCACGTGTTGTTGTTGTTCCTGTTAGCGCTGTTGTTGTTGTTCTTACAGTACAACATCTCCTTGTTCCCATTTGCTGGGAACAGCCGCACGTCGCAGATTCTTGACATCTAGATCTGCTCCGACATTATCGTGACGCGGGCAACGGACGTTGACGCCGACCTGCTGCGCGCGATGCCGAGCGCGGCAGTAGCCCTCTCAGATGGGTCCAACCAGACGCGACTCGTTGGACGCAATTCGTAGGACAAACCATCGGTGTTTGCCAGATCTCCGACAGAGATTCGCGTCATACGCGCCACAACCGTGCCTTCGTTTGACGCTTGTCGTCGGCCGTCACCACATAAAGCGGAGGCTGGTGATCTGATGATGTTGAAAGCTTTCACGAGAGGTGGTCAGACCGGGAACCGGACCGGCGTTGTCATTCCGTGGCTTTCCTCCACCGCTCGTGGAGGGCCGAACGTCGCCAACGATCGACACCTTGATATTGATGTGGCGAATTGTATCCGAAGTTCGATGCGCTTGGTGCTGCCCAAGTACATACGTACTTGTATTTATGCATGCATATGTGTCTATGCATGAACACTTGTCTGAGCTTGCTGTCTGGTGCTGACGTGTGGACACGTTGTGTGTGTTATGCAGTTATGCCGCTGCTGGACTAATATCCAATTGGCTGTACCCAAATGAAAGCGTGCGCCAGCCAAGGCCTATTTATTCCGACAGCTAGTAGAGCTTCGGAGCTTGTGCCTGTTGCGAGAGAACCTGCATCATAATGCATATTTCGAGCGTCCTCAGTGGAAGTCGATGTTGATTCGCTGATTTCGTTGAGTCGGCGGTGGACGACAGTGCTGTTGTGGCCGCAAACGAACGGCATACATCGAAGCAGACATACTGACGTAGCAAAGTTGCAAAGTTCATCGTGACTACCACTCGCATTATCCTCTGGCCGCGGTAGCTGGGCGACGCGTTATGACGAAATCCACAAGACTCCTTCGCTGCCGATTCGCGCACAGCCACAGATAGTTAGGTCGAACGAAACGGCGACATAGTTAGCGCCCACAACCTCCGTGATTCCGTGACCCTCCCCGTTTGCACACTTATTCCCTCGGTTCGGATCTACGACAGCCAGACGACAGGTTTCGGTATCTTCTGGCGTCCTCCTTATTGATTTTCCCATCTCCTACATTACTGCCCTTCATGCTTCCCTCCCCTTCTCCAGCCCGACGCACCTTATTATCCACCCAATCACCCACATAGGCACTGCTACATACACCGGCAAACTTAAGCACACCACTATACACTACACAGATAACAATAACAACAAACACATCCCCTCCCCGCCCACAGACACTTTGCACACAGCACAGCGATCGCACTGCACTGCAACAGGAGGCCAACCACACAAAAACGAACTCCTCCGGCGACCCCTGTCTCGTCTGACCTCCTGAGTCGTTGCTTACTCGGTTTACTGTTGCGGGCTGTCCACAGAGCGCAATCATTCGCTATACAAGCACCAAATTCCGCCGAGATCCGCAATGAACTTTTTCCTTCGCATTGATTGCCCTCGTCTGCACCTCAGTGACTAGCCGGACAGAGAGATAGAGAGAGAGAGAGAGATACCAGAGACCGGCTTCCGTTCGTCGACTTACAGTTTCGAGTTTATGGTCTGCGAGCCAATTAGCTAACGCGGCTATCCAAGGCTAGCGCCATCTGGGGGTGCGATGATGGTGAAGACGATCGTGGTAATGGTGGTGGTGGTAGTGGTAGTGGTGAAAACGAGGGTATGCTGAGGTAGATGCTGGTGAGGTTCATGTGGTGCACCTCGTTGCCTGTCACAGCCGGCAAGAGTCGCAACGGGTCGAGCCACAACGTTGGCAGATGTCGCAGCTTGACAGCACTGAGCCAAGCGTCTCATACCTTAAGACGTTTATCCGTGGCATCAGTCAATGATCGCGCCCCCGCCTCTCTCTCTCTCTCTCTCTCTCTCTCTTTCGCTGCCTGTCACACTCTCTCTCTTCACACTATCACACTTTCAATGTATGAAACACTCTGTATATTCCGTTGTCTGCCACTCTGAACTCTGGCTTTAGAGAGCAGTTCGTACAACTACTATCAGCCGGCTCTTTCTCATGGTTGACGCACGAACATTCTTTTGCTCGTCTGCTGTTGTCTTTGGTGGTGGCGGCGGCGTTCGAAACAACGACGTTTGCGCGACAGCCGCCGGCGATTGCCGACCGCTGTTATGATGTTGTTGTCACTGCTGTCGTCTTTGTTGTTTTCGTGGTTGTTGTTGTTGTTGTTGTGGTTGCTGGCGGCGTTGTCGTTGTCGATTTAGATTTCTGTGCTTGTGATCATTAGCAAACCATCACGACCGCCAATTAGCAACAGCTGGCCAACATGTGGAAAAGTTATAACATGTCATCAATACTAAACACGTTTGCCCACCGCATCTGAGTAACCGCTTGTTGTTGTTATTGCTGCTACTGTTGTTGTTGTTGCTGCTGTTGTTGTTATTTTTGTTATTGCTGCTGTTGTTGCTGTTAGCATTATTATTATTATGATTGTTGCTGCTGCTGCTACTGCCGCACAAAGCTGTACCTCAGCTTTTTTCCCTCTCGCCGATGTTGTACGTTTTCTTCATTGGCCCTGGCCATGCTGCGCCGCCGTGCGCCACAAATGAATAATTATAGTGTAAACTCCCACCCGCAAAACACGAATGTAACTTTGGTGAACCGAAGAAGGTGGTCGAACTGGCTCACAGTCAGTATAGGAGGTTTCGACGATGAATCCAACCAATCGCAAACGAACCACTTGGTAGGTCTTGGTGTGTCCTTATACAAGGCCAGGTGACGATGTCAACAAAAACCAATTCAACTTAGCAGCGTCAGCAATAGCGCCAGCTGAACCGCAGCCAGCACCAGCCGGACTTCGAGCAGCAGCTACTGTTTCGGTTACAGGAGTTCTCTTTTTTTGTTAGATTTTCTTTCTACCCGCACGCATGGGGTTTCCTTTCGACCCCCCCCCCCCCGCCACACATAGGCCGGGAGTGGAGCACACATGCGACTAAGGGGGTTGTGGAACTCGTGCAATAATCGTAGATCTCGTTGTGGCCCTCTCTGGTAATTTAAGTACTTCGAGTGACAGAAGAACTACAGTGCTAAAATCCGCTGCAGAAGTCGCCTGCTGCCAACGCTGGCGAGGAGGTAAACGGGCCCTTTCCGGCGTAACCTTGTTTGAGAGACGGCACTACGTCGAGGGCTACAGGTGACACAACAGGTCGGCCGGCGGATGACTACAGTCGTGACAACGGGTGCAACAGTAGCAGCAGCGGCGGCATCAACCACAACAACAACAACAACACGGATGCACGCCGTCCGTTATCGGCGAATCGTGTCGGCTTCCTTGTGGCATCGTCGTTCCCTGATTGATGTATCTATCCGTATCTCTCTCTCTTCTGTTCTCCCTCCGTCTCTCTCTCTCTCTCTCTCTCTCCTGCTCTCCTTCTGTCTCTCTCTCTCTTTTGCGTGCACGCGTTGATATGTATCTTCACGAGATTGTGCACGACAGCAGAGCACGACTAGACGAAGTGTTGTGCACAAATCCTTATCCCGCAAGCAAGCACGCACGCGCCGGTATCTATCTATCTATCTGCCTTTTCTCTACCTCTCTAGCTCTATTTTGCTTGCTCTTCGACCGCACTTGGTCACTCAACCAACCGCGCGACCGACCGGCGTACGTACAGATCAACCGGCTCCTCGGCGTAGCTCGCGCCGATCCTGCGCGTCTGGTTCCTGCGCGCACTGGATCCAGACGGCGGCAAACGCACGTCTGATTCGGAATGCGCGCCGGCGATCAAAGAATGCGGCGGAGGCGGCGGCGCCCGCTGCTGCTGCCGCTACCGGGGCGGCTGCTCTGTGCTGCTGCTGCTGCGATTACTACAGCTGCTACTACTACGACTACGGCCCGTTGCTACAGCTGGCCGTCGCCGCGATAGCACTGCTCTCGTAATGGCCCGCCACCATGCGCCAGGAGCGGTGGTGACGGGGGCGACGACGACGACGACGACGGCAACAACAACAACGACGAAGAAGAAGAAGAAGTCGACTCACCTGGCCACCCTTGCCATCATCGAGGAGAAGGAGGAGGCGGCTGCGGCGGCGGCGGCCGAGGAGGCGACGGCTGTTCCCACTCCCACTCCCACTACTGCTGCTGCTGCTACTGCTCCTGCTGCTACTACGACAACATCTATGGCTACTACCGCTACCACTGCTACGATATCGACGACGACGACGACGTCGACAACATCAACAGCGAGGGCAACAACAACAACAGCAACAACTCCTACTAACCAGCCCTTGCGGAGGAAAGGGACCCGGAGAGTCGAAGGGAAGTGCAATGGCGGTGGCGGCTTCAACCAGCGGCGGCCGCGGCAGCTGTAGCGACAGTGGCGGCAGTCGCAGCAGCAGCAGCAACAGCATCAGGAACAACACCGACAGCTGCAGCAGCAGCAGCAAGAAGAGGTAGTGTCGCTGGCTATAGGGCGTGTCGGGATCTCATACTACTCCCGTCTAGCCAGGGAGACAGCCGGGATGACAGGACTAGTTGGTTCGGGCGCCTAGCAGTTGCTGTGCTCAAGCTCACAGCAAATAAGATAGAGGAAGCAGCAGCAGCACCAGCGAGCGCACCTCGGATGATAGTGGCGGGAACAGTGACCGAACCACTCACGGTCGGCTACGACGGGAACTGGCGCGGCGGCAATTGCGCGGCAACTCAGCTAGACAGAACCACCAGCCGCAGCAACAGCAGCAGCAGCAGCAAACAATTCCCTAAAGTCTCTCCAGGCCCCAAAAAAGGAGAAGGAGGAGGAGAAAAACGAGCAGGAACAGAAGGAACAGGCAGAAACAGAACCGGCGAGGGTCCACTCCTGGATCCTCTTTGCCATCTCCCCTTCCCCCCGCCATCTCACCTTTTTCCCGCCGCCCTCGTCACCTTTTTCCCGCCGTCCCCGACAACTTTTCCCGACGCCCGTAACCTTTTTCCCGCCCGTCGTCCCCGTCAATGTTCCCGCTCCCGCCGCCTTATTCCCGCTTCCATCATCTTTCCCACCGCCGTTCCCATCTCCTCATTTCACCCAGATCCTATCACCTCGTCTTCCCCCCTCCCCTCCCCCGTTGCTCTGGTTCTCCTTCCAGGCCCCGTTTGCCCTTGGCCTTTGCCCGCTAGCCCTTGTTTTCCGCCTACATCCCGTTGTTTTTCACCCGTGCTCCTCTCCACCATTGTCTTTCTCTCCTCTCGCCGTCCCCTTCTTGCTCCGTTCTATTGCCCCCCCCCCCTCCCCCATTTTCGATTTGAGTTCTTTCCTCCAGTTCTCGGTCAGCTATCCTAGAACCCTACTAACCTGCCCAGGGCCAGCCTAGCGAACGAGAAGGAACGCAAGCCAGGCTAGCAGGCCAGCCTCACTGAAAGACTGCGTACGTCGGCTCAGTGGGTTATCTAGCCCCCCCCCCCCCCTTCCCTCATCCCGCCGCTCGGCCCAGTGCCACCGGCTAGCATGCCTGCAGTACAGGGGCACTTTTTTTGTCTTTGGCGTAGACCCTCTCTCGTCTTCGACGAGCCGGAGGGTTTGTGCCTTCGTCGTCACGTTCACTGTTGTTCTTCCTGCTAGGTGGTTCTGTTAGTTCCTCTGGTAGTTCGTTCTTGCCTGGACGGAACTTCAAGCCAGTTGGAGCTGGCGCAGCTAAAGCTAAGCACATAGATAGATAGATCGCCAGCAGTTAAACGGGCTGCCACGACTACGACAACGACGTGGCGGAGAGCGGCTCGACCACGAACACCCGTCCACTCGCCTCCCGGATGTGGGGATAAAGGGAGCCTCGGGGCCTTAGAGTGGAAACGTCGGCAGAGGGGCAATAAAGTAGTTAAGCATCTATATATCCACCTATTCAGCTCCACAAACGAACGAAGACAACAAGCAGAAGCCGAAGGAAAACGAGCAAGGAGACGAGAACAGACAGGGACACCAACGCGCAGCTGCAGCGCCATCCTCCGAGTGTAGGGGAAGACTGACCGGTCGCTAGCGAACTTCAATCGCTACCGCGCGCGCGCGCAGGCAGTCGGCCTCATTGTTAATTATTGGGCAGTGCAGAGACAACTAGCTGTTTTACTTTACATCGTGTTCTCTATGTGAATGTAAATATAAAACGCTAATTATAACTAGATTTACTATATAGTAAAGAAACAGCAGCAGTCACAATGAAATTAACACCGCCATCGCTGCCAACAACAACAACAACAACTGCAGAGATAAAGTCATGCGGACGCGTGCGAGGTAGTCAAACGCTTTATTTATTTCAGGTTTATTTACCATGAATTGGTAGTATAGTACCACCGTTCACATATCCTTTTGTAGGCTAAGAATATCGTTGACACTCGTAAATACCTTTTGCTATGTAGGAATAGGAATATATATAGAGGACGAATATAGGAACCTGTATGTATATATATATATATATATATATATATATATATATATATATATATATATATATATATATATATATATATAAGACGAATATAGGACCCCCCGGGCTGTCATTCAGCAGACATATTGAGGGAATGCAAGGCCACGGCGGCCATGATTCTGGTGGGAGACGTTACTGACATATACCTAAAAATCGCGCTGAATTTATTTTAGATACAAATTCTTCCAATATTAACATACAGCCTTTACGCAATTACCCCTATTTTACAATGTCAATCTCAAAAACATAAATAAAATAAAATCTTACTTCATAAAGGGCGCGCTAGGCTTGCCAAAGAACGCATCGGCGACGCTCGCACTAGAGCTATGTCCCAAACGCAGACTAGTAGAGGATTTAGTACTGGATATCGTTCAGTCAACAAATTTTAAAGGCCTACAGAGAATATGGAGACCCCCGCAACATGGCATTTGTAATGGGTATTTATGTCGAGGGTCCTGACTTTTGCAGCAATAAATGGGAACTGTTACTACAGAAAAACAGATCTATAGTATGCCGAACAACATGGCATGGTTACCAGCGTATATGCTTGAGAAAAAATTGTTATAAAATTGACCAGTGCGTATGTAAATATTGTAGCGAGTGCAATACCGGACGTAACCACATATTCACTTGCGTATTTATCGTAACATCGTATTTACAATCAAGTGTCAACGATATTCTCAAACTCTTGACTTATTAGGTGTTTGACACCGTCTCTGTATAATAGAATGAGCGTCAAAAATGTAAACGCGTAACTGAGGTAGCCATTAGGCAAACATTTTTTACACAAAACAATGGCAATATGTTGGAACCAAGAATGAACTGTGATAGGCTCATTTAAGTAGCCTTTTTTCCGTTACCAAAACTATGGACGTCTAGACAAGCATGCGGCTCTTAATTGTTTCGTCAGGTTGTAACTCTCCCTATGCAATTTGCAGGTTCTAATGTTGTAGTCACTTCGAGCACAGTCAACAGCTTAACAAGCAAATCGACCGTTTACCACTGTGTGACTCCCCTCGGTACGACCGTGGCTATTTTTCTAGTTTCGTCAGTTCGGATGCGTAAATTCTACGCTAGCCACTTCTCCCTACTGTCGGCTGGTAGAAGAGTATTACTTGTTTGACATCTTCGCTTCGTCTCTAGCTAGCCAAGCACTTGCAAAGCAATCAAACTCCATAGATAGTCATGCGATCGTATTTGAAGCAATAATCGAAGTAGTAGCAGTTGTAGAAGCGATATATATATATATATATATATATATATATATATATATACAACAGCAATGCAGTTTATAGTTAGCTTGTTGTAGCTCTATTAAGAAGCTTCCTCATGAGAGCGAATGGCGAAGTAGGGAAATAATAATAATAATAATAATAATAATAACAGTAACACACGTAATAATAATAACCACATTCACACCTCACAACTGTATTGCTCTAAGACATATTAAATAAATAATAATAATAATAATAATAATAATAATAATAATAATAATAATAATAATAATAATAATAATAATAATAATAGTTATTATTATGATAGCACGTCGGGGCGGTGTAAAGAAGAAGAAGAAGGCGGCGGCGCACGCCATCTCGGCCTCTCTAGTGCTGGCCTAATGTCAGCCGCGGCAGCAGCGGCCGCCAACCGACAGAATGTATCGGTGGTACCGGACGGAGGTGCGATGGCCGCAGGGCGGGCGCAGACGCAAAAGCGACGACATACATGTCAATTTGTCATGACATCTACTACAACCGCTGCTACCACTGCTACTACTAGGACTACTACAACGACTACAACTACATCGGCACACGGCTACCGCCTGATCTGCTGCTTTGTCTCCGTTACCACGAAGAAGACACGGACGGGGCCCACAGTGGGCGAGGTTTCGAACGGTTGGGAGCTGAAAGCCGGTCGATCAACCGATGTCGCCGGGTCAATCCATGCCACCCGCACCACCACAACCACCATCACCACCATCATCGCCACCATCACATGTCCACCAATAGTAGTGATTGTTGATAATGACCGATGTCGGTCAGTCAGAGAGCGGAGGTCAGAGAACGCAACTCACACACAGGCCCGTAGCTAAAACACCCGATACAACGACGGCCAAACAACCACGTCAGCAGCAGCTGCTGCGGCTGCGTCTGCTGTCACCGCTGAAGATCCTGACCACTAATGGACACTCTTGTCTTCTCTCTCTCTCTCTCTCTCTCGTTTATATATATATATATATATATATATATATAGATATATAGATATATATATATATTTTTTTTTCAATTTCAAACGTGGTTTATTCACGGAACTGCATTTCACAACGCGTAAGTTGTTGGTAAATAAAAATGGTTGAAAAAAGACGAATTAAACAACAAAGCAGATAATTTCTCTCGACCAATATATATGTAGAAGGCGAGCGCTGTCGAGTGTGCAAACGTATTGTAAATGATTAATAAATCATCACAATATATATATATATATATATATATACACACAATGAAATGTGTATTAATCAAGGTGTAATCAAATGTTTAATCTGTTTTCCAGCATCTTGTCCTATAAGTATACATATACATCAAATAAAAAAATAATGCCAATTTCACTAATCAAACAGTTTAACAAACCATCGAAACAAGCCAGCCGACGAATGGCGGGCAAAGCAACAGTCGCTATACAATGCTACCTAGGCGATCTGAAGGAATTCGATTTGCAAACTGGATTATTAACACTTTCACAATAATGGTAGCCACAATAAGTTCCTACTGTATCCGGACGCTTGCCCCTTATCTGGTAGTACAAAGCGAAAGTATTGGACAAAGTTGAGGAATCGTTTAAGCAACAAGTCTTCAAAAATCTTCCACAAAACGCCTTAATCAAATTGGCGCTGCGATTGTGCAGAGAGCACACTTTTATTGATCTTTAATCTAGTGTGGTACGGTTACACATTTCGAGAGACGATTGTACAAGAGAACGACGCTTATAGAGAAACAAACCACATTGAGTGTGTCTATATGAATTATACCGGCAGACACACCTTCAAAATAAACCGGTGGAAAGTTGCTAAACAAACAAAATTATAAACTGCTTTGCAACATATTTAGCAGGGGCCTGAACGTCTACCTCTGCTTTGATATAGATGTCTGGGTTTGTAGATTATTGTGAAACGATAAATGGCGATAGCTAGCATCTGTTAAACTGTCCAGATTTGGACACCTCACCACAGTGGCAGCGGCCGTGAGAGATGCAATGTACACACGTAGCACACAAACTGTAACCCATTTTACCACCATATGGTGAATAAATAGATATACACGTATGTATATATATATATATATATATATATATATATGTATATATATAGTAGCACTGTTAATCGAGGACACCCGTGCCTTCTGTGTGTGCTTGCGAACTTGTATTTGAGTCTGTGTCTATTTTGGTCCACAAGCTCCGGCCTCGTCATCATCACTGCACTTGCTAAGTGAAGAAGCATGGCTCCGCCGCTGACGCCACGACCTAGCCTGCCACCGCCTTGGACCTGTGGCATTGTGAAACAACGTAGATCATGCGTCATACGTTCTAGCGAAGAATCTGAAACAAACATAGCGGGGTCGTCTCTCGGCGGCTCTCTCTCTCTCTCTCTCTGAGCTTGGACCGAGCTACCCAGTTCTTCAACTCACTTGAGGCTGACCTTTGCCGAAACGGTCGGTTCGCCACGGGCTCGACATTTTGAGCTTACAGTCACCGCCGTTGGCTCGAGTCCGGGGTTCGTGTCCAAGGCGGCGGCCGTCGTTCGGGTTAAAGTTCACCGCGGCAACAGTGGTGTGCCTTGTTTGCAAGTGGTGATCTGCCTAATGGACGGATTCTGTTTGCCAATGTTTGACGCTTCTTATAGAGTCGATACAATGAAACACGGCACTTTTGTTCTGCCTGTCAGCTGACTGACTGCAGTTATCATCATCAATCCACAAACAGGGAGGTACTTATTAGACATTTTTTGTTCTCTTTCTCTCTCTCTCTCTCTCTATATATATATATATATATATATATGCGCCCCTGGTATAAAAGGGTAACATGTATACCAAACGAACAATAAATTAATTAATTAAACAAATCAATACTGCCGGCTTCGGTTTACGTAGTTCCACATTCGTCGCAAATATGGCGCCACATTTTTCTTACAGAAGTCCCGAAACTTATTGAACCGACAGTGCATACGTATACGAAACCATCAAAGTCATCCGGTTTGGATTGCTCAGAAGCGCCATGCGTCAGATACACACAGACCAAATATCATCGCCAATCGGTGGCGGTGGCGGTGTTTGTTGTTTGAGCTTGATTCAAGAAAGCGAAGAAGACGAGGTTCGACCATTTTTAACGAGCTCAAAATGGATGAGCAACGAATCTGCATGATGTTATGTGTTGTATAACCCAATCACATATCACATATCATCATCACATTTATTTTACTTATATAGAGTATGTATATAACATTGACACGTATACCGTTGTCAGCTGTTCTCGGCATGTTATTTGCGAGAGGCTGTGCAGTGGTCTCTTCGCTAGGGCCAGGCAGGCTGATCCATGATACTTGGTACACGTCCGAAAGCACAGTCGACAGACGTACTCCGTGTACTCTTTGTGGGAGTTCGTACTGGAACAGGCCAGATGATGATAGCCATGAACTATGTATCTGGTATAGACGTGGCGATAATCACATGCAAGCCGACCCAGAGGTGAGAGACACTGAAGATATCCAGGTCTCCAACCTCTTGTCGGACTTGCACAACTTTATTTTCCCATTTCGAAATAAAGCTTTTGCACGCAGCGTCTTTAACCGTAATCAAATTATCTCAAAAACCGGTGCATAGCCTGACAATAGATACACAAAGCGGCTCCTTGTCTGCAATGACAGGCAAAGTACTCGCTTTATGTACATTGTCAAACATTTTTCAAGCACACTAAAGTTTGTCCAAATGAGGTGTCTCCATACTCTGTCAAGACCACACATCAGCCTTGAGGCAATCCGTGTATAATAAAGCCAAAGTGCCAGATACCGGAAAGAGTTGACAAATTCTAAGTATTGGTCGCCGCAACGTATAGCGTATTTGGGAGTCAATCGACCCCCTCTTCTAAATTTCACAGCCTTGGTCTTCATGGCGTTTATTTCCACCCCTTGAGACAAGAGACGTGATGCGTTTGATGGCATCCAGGTCGTGATGAGCGATCACAATGCCATCTGCGTACATTACAACTGTAGAGTTTCGGGGGAGCCTTTGTTTAAGCGAATTAGTGGATTTCTATTTGCTATTTACGGGAGTGAGCAAGCCATTCTTGGTGGTTAGGTACAACGACTAGTAAGTCAGTTTATTTCACATATCATACATTCATAGCAGACGGCCGGCAGCGGGAGCAGCATGTTTGAATCTCTGCCTCCTCTCCTCACAGAGCATGACGTCAATGAGAGAAGCTTCTAAGAGAGTACGAGTTGTAGCTACCGCTACCGCAGTGTAGGTCGAACAGGCTTATAATATTTGCACTAGTAAAAGAATATCTGACAACAACTATGGCTTTGTGGAACTCCTGTCGAATATAGCCGACAAAATCAGCAAGCCAAAAAGTGAAGGAGTCGCAGCTCAGTGAGTACCCTTGCGGGGTTCCAACATTTTGCTTCGCCCGCAACATTTTCTGCTCACCCTGTACCAGTAAGGTGTCTTCATCAGCGAAGCTTGAAATTACCCACCAGCCCTTAAGTGTCGGAATGACTTCACCAGGAGATCTCAAGATGCTTTGTCGAAGGCTTTGACGCAGTCTATAAAGACTACATACCACTGACCTCCTCAAAGTAAATCATATATTTTACAGTGTAGAAAATATTACGAACAGTTTATAGTGACCAAGCAGTGACCCGAAACACTGTGTATACCTGGTATGTTCGACCTCGCGAGGGACGTGAAAAGACAGAAGACACCCCACTTTGGGAAGGCCTTCAACCTCAATAACAGAAAAATGTTAAAAAACGTTTCTGATATCGTACTTACTAATCGTTGAATTACTATTAGTGTGATAGCTAAGGAATTGGAGATATCTTGTGGATCAGTTGTAACAGTTTCGACTGATATTTTGTGTCCCACATGATTGAGAAAAAGTGTGTCCGAAAATTTTGAATTTTCAGGAATTTAAGCCCTTTGGGTAATGTCAAAATTGAGCCCTCAGGCAAAGCAGAAGATTCTGAATTCCTTCAGAAAGTGGTTTCAGGAGACGAATCATGGTTATTTGGTTACCACATCGAGACCAACGCCTAATCCTTCCAGTGGTCGATCGAAGGAGTTCAGACAGAGCAGATTCAATATCAATGTTCCATTGATTGTTTTTTTGACTACACGGAACCCATCTTCTACTATTTTTTGTCACGTGGTTCTACAGCCAATAAGGAATATTACCGCCATATTTTAAAGTTTTATTTCATTTAAAAAGTTGCGCGAGACCGTTCGAAGAAAGACGCCTGAATTCTGGACAAACAACCATCGTCTCCGACTTTTTCCTGTTCGTGGATGAAATTATTTTGAAGGACTAACGTTTCGAGACAACAGGGGAGATAAAAAAAGATTCGCAGCAGCAACTCAACTCGATTTTGAATGGCGCGCTTAAAAAAATGTTTCGCAAAATGAGAAAGTAGATGGTACAGGTGCATTGCAGCGAGTGGGAGCTGTTTTAAAAGGAATAAAAGCTAATTACAAGAATTAAAAAAGATTTATTCTTTAGAAATATATCACAAAGTTTTTATCCATCCTCGTATATATACAGGGTTATTCATATTGTTGTGCACGCATTTCGAGGTTTCATAGAACTCGGCAAGAAAATAAGTTTTCCCTATGGAGGGAAGACGTGGAAACGTCTTGTTTAAGAGAGAGAGTGAAGTTTATAAAAGTAGTTTTTCTGCCTTTTTTTCTTACATAGTTGTGCGAAATCTCTGTTTGCGGGAGAACCAGTCAACGCATGAAGGAACCGATTACACCGGCGTGTTCGGAGCAAAATTCACACAACGGAAGACACTTCACTAGCTTGCGTAGCACAAAGCTAATACCCAGATTAAGGAAAGTCATGAAAAGTCGATATTTTACGTTAACGCCTTTTCATGAAAAATCGTAAAATTTTTCTATTGCGACCAAAAATGTACGTCCGAAAGACCACTCTCACGCAATAGCAAATTGAATGCCCATCCTTTTCGTATCAAGGTGATGGTGCTGCGTTACGTAGTTGTCAAGTCACTAAGCTTTTTCTATAGCCATATCGAAAGCGAAGGCATGCATATTTCCATAGGGCGTATGAGAAAGTTAGGTACGTATTTTGAGGTTTGGTAGAACTCAACAAGAGAATAAATTCTCCAAGTGGAAGGAGGGGGCGGAAACGTCTTGGCAATTTTTTACGGTTCTGAACGTGAAAACTTGCACGTAAAACATAACAACTATGACGGTCGAAAAAGCTTAGTGACTTGACAACTACGTAACGCAGCACCATCACCTTGATACGAAAATGATGGGCATTAAATTTCCTATTGCGTGAGAGTGGTCTTTCGGACGTACATTTTTGGTCGCAATGGAAACATTTTACGATTTTTCATGAAAAGGCGTTAACGTAAAATATCGACTTTTCGTGGCTTTCCTTAATCTGGGTATTAGCTTTTTGCTACGCAAGCTAGTGAAGTGTCTTCCGTTGTGCAGAATTTTCCTCCGAACACGCCGCTGTAATCGGTTCCTTCATGCGTTGACTGGTTCTCCCGCAAACAGAGATTTCGCACAACTATGTAGGAAAAAAAAGGCAGAAAAACTACTTTTATAAACTTCACTCTCTCTCCTAAACAAGACGTTTCCACGTCTTCCCTCCATAGGGAAAACTTATTTTCTTGCCGAGTTCTATCAAACCTCGAAATGGCGAAATACTTTGGAAGCTTTAAGTAACAACAAACAAACTACACATAATTATGTTAAAAAGAAACATATATATGTATATATAAATGTATGTATGTATATATATATATATATATATGCATAGGGCATGTATGCAACATAAGGAACAACATCAAGCTTAAGAAAAAATTGCTTTACAGGTGGCAATTGCTGTGTTCAGCAATGCGGTGAAGTAAAGTCGACAAGATGGGATAAAGGCATTAGGCGGTTAAAAAACGGTTACGTTTTAGGCACTTAACAATAAGTGAACTCAAACGTTACAGACGTTGTTATCCAACTGTTTTGATCCAACTCCATCACTGTGGGACAGAAAATACAGCGGCATTTTGATAATTGATAAGCTCACAACTGCTAACCGGCCAAACATTCGTTAGACCCTGAAACAACTAGCTTGGAAAGTCCTATATAGGTAAAAATCAGAGGTCACACACTGGGAAGAGCCTGACCATGATTAGTTAAAAAAAACTTGACAGCAAAATACGTATAATTCTCACTTTTTTCCTCAGATTACTAACTTCTCTTACCTACATAGGTACTGAGGGAGTCTGGGCTAGAAAAAGAGTGACTGTCTTTTCGTGCAGTGGGCTATTTTGCCGCATACAGTAAGATATGAGTTGCATTATTATGAGCTAAGGATACGGAGTCCCAGAGCATTAATACAATCACATATCCTTATATTCTGAGGACGGTCCATTCCACATTGTAGCAAATGAATGCGTCCGACTTCTGTATAGCTGTATAAAGTGACGGCCTGACCTAGGGCGCTAGTTGCTAGTCATGGTTGTCATCTACTGGGGTGCCGTCCGTTCGACCTTTGCTGCTGAACGCATTTTTTTGAGCGATGCTTATTTAGTATAGATGATACCCCACACCGCTGAGAGTCAGCGACTGTCCATGGTCTGTTGGGACACAAGGACTGTTGGGTAAACCCTAGATATCTCAATGTGTCCGCTTATGCTGCCGATCTAAGCGCGCCCCCGACATCAAAAAGCGACACGTATATTTAGGAATTCATGTCAGGCAAAAAATAAATCTATCTATCCAAAGCCGCCATCGGAGGCAAGATTCGGTGGTTACGACGAAAAAACGACATACAAACAGCTTCAGCTTTCATCACACCCCGCCACTCGGCAAGTGCCTCAAAAAAACTAATTATTATGATGTCGCAGTCTGCTTACAGACTTGGCAATTTGGGGTAGCGAAAACTAACATTCACATGAGTGCCGTCCGTCAGAGCAGCGCCGTCCATCGGACATGCCAAAGACATTCGCACGTCTTCAAAGCCCACCGTGAGCCACTGTTGACGTCTGATGTGTTCAGATACAGATGATTGCTAATGCAAAAGCATACTAAACAGTTACATATAGATTTTTGCAGCCATCAGTGTCAGCCTGGATCGCGGCTAGTTACGGCTATACAGCTGTTCTCGATTCTACAAAGTTAAATACTCTAGTAGTAATAATGGGGCGGCTATTACACTACAAATTTAGGTGCGATTATCCAGCAGACGACACACGGTTTCGAACAGAAAGGACCGTTCGCACAACAAGTAGCGCCACCTAGCCAGCCGGTTACGCACTCGAACCTGGTCTGGGTGTCTTCTGCAACCCCCGGCCAAAACTAGAGGGCGCTGCTATAGCTGGCGGTGTTTACATTCGTCAACGAGCTCCGATCCGGCGTGACCAGAGGGCGCCACGTGTTGTGCGCCCTCGCTTCTCGATTGAGAGCTTCGTCTGAACGATCCGAATAATAACAACAAACATACACCGGTACGGCGCGATTCCGTCTCGAAGCGATAGTTGGTGTCGTTATGGGAATGTAAACAATGCGGAGCATATGGGGCAGATGGCTAGATTGTAGTAGTCGTAGTAGTTGTTGTTTTGTCCACCTTGTTATTGAGCTAATTTATTGCTCTCGTAAATGCTGCGGCTGTTGTCTCTATAGTGGGGGGCGGGGAAGGGGCACTATGCACAGCAGTACAGGACGCTGATGCTCCTAACGGCTTTGTCATCACAAATTCAGTACATTGCGCAATCGTTGAAAAACGTACTCGCCAGATTCCTTCTTATAAGCAATATCATTTTGCGCTTTCATACCTAGACAACGATAGCGTTTTTACGTCAGGTTGAGTTAAATGAACGACGCGTCTTTCGTGTTCGTTCTCTGACACATCATGCTTGCCACAGAGCTAGTCTTACGATGTAGTATCGACGGGATGAAATCAACATTTTATAATACCTGGTGTTGATCACGTTTATATATATATATATAGGCATCGGTCAACTATTTATTTAACGAAGTTAACGACGAACGGCAATAGTCCAGGCTTTTCTGCGTGAGGTTCGGGAAAAATGGCTTATGCACACCCAGCGCTGATGTGGAGGATCGCGTGGGTAGTGTGGGACTCCCCGGTGATATGGGGTTACCCACTAAAAGCCCCTAATCTTCACGTTTACCTTTCCAGGGTTCGGTGTTGTTTGCCAGTTCTTCGAGGAAATAGTCCAGGCTGGCACTTATTTGCCTTCTTCGTCACGGTCACGTAGAGTTGCCAAAGAACAACTTAGCAGAGAAGAGAGCAGGGCAAAGTGGAGGAAGACAGGTAGCGAGACAGCAATAATGAATACGGAAACTCTGATGTAGCTGCCCTTCAGGGCTGTCAGGGAGCAGCAACAACAGCTGAAGCTGCAGGAAGCTCAGCAGCAGCAGCAGCAACAGCGGCAGCGACATCAACGCAAGCTAACGAAGAGAAGTAATTAATTACCTGGCCCAGGTACTTGGGCGTACGCACGTAGATACGTATATGTACCTGTGTGCGTCAGCCAGGCCACCGGGCTTCCGGAAAACCTCATCATGATGGCATCGCAATCTGCTTTGGCGGCACAACACGTTCGGTTTAGTGACATGTCATAGAAAAAGTTGGCGTCACTTGCCCCGCCGCTATTGTTGTTGTTGTTGCTGTTGCTGTTGTTGTTGCTGTTGCTGTTGTTGTTACTGTTCTTGTTGTTGTTGTTGTCGCCGTCGTCGTTTCACCATCAGAGTCTTCGTTTCTTCGAGCCCAGGGTAATTAGAAGGTGGCAGGTGAATGCCGGACGTTTGGTGCCATGCGCTTGGGACAAGAGAGGTAGTCCTACGGCACATAATTTGCCTCTAAATAATTTCCACACTAACGGCGATACAAAATAGCGACGCAGCGTCGTCCAATCGGACCCAAGCGCGACAAGACTGAACAAGTTCTATGCGCGTTTCGCCAGCGTTTCCAGCATTCGTTGTCGTGGTCGCTGACGTTGCGTCCTGTTTTTTTGGTACCTTTTTGGTATTTTAACGTTTTTGCGCTCTTGCTCGTTGATCTGCGTCACGAACCGTCGTGAAACGGAAGCTTTTCTAAGTTCCTGTTACAGCACAATTCTTAGATTGGTTTCTGATTTGATGCACAACGAAACAAGGAACAAGCTAAGAAATCCTCTTTCTTCTTTCGCTTATATATATATATATATATATATATATATAGGTTTTTTGTTCTTCTGCAGGGTGCATAATGTCTGGAGCAAGCGTCGTTGCATCGTCTAAGGCGGAAACACTCGCATGTCCAGTCTAGACATGAGACAAAAACGCAAAGCTCAACCGTAGTATATGGATGACACTGATACCGGCTGTTGACTGATACATACATGCCGACAGACGGCAGCACTGAGAGCAGCAAGGATATCGTCGGCGGGTGCTAACATGAAGCCAACGCAATTGGATCATCGTATGTTTGCCGATTTCCATCGTGCCGCATTCACCTGTGATTAGTGTCGTCTAGCACAGACGCAGTTACAGCTGTTGCCGCTGCCACTGTTGCTGCTGGAATACAGGTAGGTAGACATAGGCAGATGTTCGGGGCTGTTCTTCACTTCGAGAACCATGAACAGCAACCACGATCCCTGCTGCTCAACACGGCAACGGCCACATGATCAAGATGGTCACGTGTGTGCTTTCCGCCGAGAAATTCTACATTCTACAACAACAACAACAACAACAACAGCCACAGCAGCAACAACAGCAACAATAAACAACAACAACAACAACAACAACAACAACAACAACAACAACAACAACAACAACAACAACAACAACAACAACAACAACAACAACAACTCCGCCGAGAAATTCTACATTCTACAACAACAACAACAACAGCAACAACAACAACAGCCACAACAGCAACAGCAACAACAACAACAACAACAACGCCCGCTCCTCATGCGGTTGTGTTGTGACCGTCTCTCCTGCTCTGGGCAAAGTGAACAAGTGCTCATAGCCTGGCAAACACCAACGAATAACCGAGCTACGCAAATATGTCGCTCATCATCGTCATTATCATTATCAACATTATCTTGGAGTGTTGACTATGACGACGGTGTCAAAGAAGAACACGCAACAAGAACAAGATTTCTTGTTTAGCAGGAGAGAAATAGGAGAAAAGGCAGATTTTAGCGGCTTTAGCAGGCTGTTCTCGTTGCTGGTGTTGTCGCTGCTAACAACAACAGCAGCAGCGACAAAAACAACGACAATGACAAAAGCAACAACAGCAACAGCAACAACAACAACATGTTGCGTGTATGCGTAAGTAAGTGATCATAAGTGGGTGATCACAGTAACAGCATTTTTTCCGTGGTAAATGGTGGTAACAGTAATAGGGTGTTGTTGTTGTTGTTGGTTTCGTCGTTGTCTTAGTTGTAAGGCTTCAGTATCAATGGGGGTAGCGCGGGGGGGGGGGGGTAGTAGCGCTTGTCGTTCGTTATGTGAGGTAATAGAAGCTATGTGGACGAAAGCGTCTAAGCGTCACGCACATCTGCATAGGAGGAGCCCAGCATTCGTGACGACGGCAGCGGCGGCGGCGGCGACGACATTGACAACAAATGCCTGAAGGATAGTCTTGCTGTAGCCGCTATAAATCAGCACAATCACACATCATCATCATCATAAATATGATGATCACCATCATCATCACCATCACCATAGACATGATCACGGATTCACATATCCGCTGCATCACCGGCTGTCATCGTAGTGCCGTCATTGCATCTCCGCGCTGGCCTAATTGCCATAACTAATGATGAGCGGAGGCAGAAAAAAAATGGGATTTTGAGTTGCGTTGACCTTAGCTAATTCAACAAACAGTATGGATTCGCTTTCTCTATCCCTTTCACTCTCTCTCTCTCTCTCCTTCTCGCTCGCTCTCATCCGACACAACTTCCACGGTCACCAGCAGTAGCATCAGGCGTGCCACCGTGTTAGGTGTTGGTGAAGACGTTTTTCCGTCCGACAAATAGTACAGCGTCTCTTGTTATGCTTCTGCGTCACATTCGCTCTGCTTTTTAGGGGTGCATGTTGTTGTTGTCGTCGTCGTCGTCGTCGTTGTTGTTGTTGTTGTTGTTGTTGTCGTCGTCGCTGTTGTAATTGGTCTTTCAATGCCAGGTCTTAGTCGCCTTAATCGTCGTATATCTTTTTGCCTTTCGGTTAGAAGGGACACTTTTAGCAAACAGTAGAACGTAATTATGGCATCCATAATTCGAAATCTACCAATTCTAAGCTACCACACAACAACACTAGGCAAACACCAACCCTACGCTAGCACCAAAATCGCTAAACGAAAACTTGATGTTGTGTAATCATAAACACATCAAAACAAATCTCTCTCTCTCTCTCTCCCTATATATATATAGTATATATATATATATATACAAATATGGTGATTGATGTATGCTCGTACATCATATTGCGATTCCACGTACTTGTCACATGCAACAGACATTCACATACGAGAATATATATGCTCATAAATAATTTAACTACTCAACGTACTTGTCACGTTCCACAAATATATATATATATATATATATATTTTTTTTTTACATGTTAATATGTGCGCGCCATCATTATCGTCATTGTCACCGCAACGAGGCAAACAATAACAGAATTTATTGTTAACAACACCCTTTCTAACCCCCAGCGTGAAATAAAAATATCAGTACGCGTTATTCGACGATGATATATCAACACACCAAAGAAACTAGTGTAGATGCTGAACTTGTAGCAGCCTTTCAAGCGGATTATATCGTTGTCTCAACCAGCCGGCGCATACGCTCGAAAATAGTGCGTTTTGCCGAATGACACGAATGCCTCTTGTGAAGAGCCGTATACGTGGGCATTCATATACTACAACTTGCAAACAGGAGGCCTCTATAGGGTCAACACGGACGTTTGTCGAGTGTGGTCCTCTTGCAAATGCTGTAAATAAATGACTTCCATAGCATACGAAACGCCGTGCCGTGCATTAAGATGATAGCATTTCTCTATTACCGTTAGGCAGGTACGTATGCTTGGGTGTATATATATATATATACACCCAAGCATATATATATATATATATATATATATATATACACATATACATATATGAATGGAGTTAGGGCCGACTAATCAGTGGAGCAAAAGCGGGTAATGGAGCAAACATTCATTTGGTATTCCTGCAATGACCAAATCGTTCCGGATCTTTTTAGGCTTTATGTCACCAGCCCCCATCATGAGCGTGTCGACAAAAAAACAAAGTCGACAATTCCGTTTACCAATGTTCCATGCTTTTCTAGTATTTTTGATGGCATGCCTAATTGCTACAGCGACCCTTGACAAGCACGCACGTATGCTAGGTGTCGAGCTGACGCTGTTTGCTGCCACATAACTGATGTTTCTGCCTATCGAATACTACTAGATCGAACTCATTGTGCAACACATCGACTACTGTGAGAATGATGGCGCCTTTTACACACTAATTATGTTTTGTTACTGTTTAAGGACTAGTAATTATGTTTTGTTACTGTTTAAGGACGCACAACAATAACAATCATCACAACAACAATACAAGAGAGGCAACCTCAACTTGCAACTCGCCACGTCGTTGCAAACACCGAATAGGCGGTGCTGGCTGGTTGTCGACGTCGTCTTTTGTCGTTAGGCGTATGCTAATCGAGCAACAGCAGCAGCATCAGCAGTAGTGTTGCAGTTGCGCAGTTGGTCATAGGCTTAGCCTCACTCCGTTCCGTTCGCCGCTTTAGTCCTGCAAACGGCTCACCTGAATTCATTCAGGGACCCGCGGCGACCCTGCAAGTCGCAGTGAGGCGGAACGACTGAAATCGACTGCTTCCAGTCAACGAAGTGCGCGCGCCTTTGAAGTCGCTTTGTGGCTTTGCAAACGCCGAGATAAAGTGTCGACATCGATCCTACGTAGCCTCGATATATATATATATATATATATATATACATACATCGATCCTACGTAGCTCGATATATATATATATATACGTATACATATATATATATATATATATACGTATATATATATATAGGATTGAATATTTGTTTGCATACACGCATGGGTCGGGGCGAAAAGGCCGGGGCGAAACTCGTTCGAGATTGCCCACCCCTTACCCGAAATAAACACATGCGCTTCGAGGAAAGGCTGGTATTCGTGAGTTTGTTGTCGCGTAAGCTCTTGTTGTTATTAATTTCCATTGATGTTTTGCCGCTGCTACTGCTGTCATTTCGCTGTTGTTGCTGTTTTTACTGCTGTTGTTTGTTTAGGGGAAAGAGAAGCGATAGCCGTACATGAAAAGAAAAGATACACTAACAAAGGCAGAAAGACCGAGAGACAGGGAGACAAGTTTCGGTGCCGCTGATTAGTTTCAAGCTGGCTGAACGTTTCTGAGCGTTCAGGCCAAATCAGCAAACGCAGCTGAAGCGGGATGACCTGTTATAAAATAAGAAGGAGGGGATTGCGATTTCATTAACGCCTTAAGCGGGCCTCCCCTTCCTCTTGTACGAAACAAACAACAATGTCAGGCGGCGTCACGCAAGACGAACAAAGGAGAATCGCTACTATTGTACCCATGCTGCTGCGTCTGGTAGTTCCCTGCTTCGGTTTTTTCTCCTGCCCGACCCTGCCGTTGCTTCTGTGCTTGAGCAGCAATTTCGCTAGAGCGATGTTGTTGCTGCTGTTGCCACAGTTGTTGCCACTACTACCGCTGTAGTATTCGCCTCGGGCAATCTCAATCAGGGATTAGGTAGACAGCCGCCCATCGCTCAGATCCCCTAGGCGCGCCCAGACCCCATAGACACGCACATACACCATAGACACGTGCAGAACCTATAGACACGTGCAGAAGCTATAGATACGCGCAGACCTCATAGATGCACGCAGACCCCTTAGACACACGCAGACCCCCTAGACACGCGCAAACCCCATAGACACGCGCGGACCCCATAGACACGCGCGGACCCCATAGACACGCGCGGACCCCATAGACACGCGCGGACCCCATAGACACGCGCGGACCCCATAGACAGGCGCGGACCCCATAGACACGCGCAAACCCCATAAATTCGCGCTGACCCCATAGATACGCGCAGACCCTACCAGACACGTGTAGACCCCATCAGACACGCGCAGATCCCACCAGACACGTGCAGACCCCATTAGACATGCGCCGGGCCCATCAAACCTATGCCGGCCTACCAGACGCGTGCCGGCCCCATTAGACGCGTACCGGTCCCATCAGACATGCACAGGCCCTATCAGACTTGCGCAGGCCCCATCAGACTCGCTTCAGATAAATTGTGCAAACTCAACGACGTAGGCGCAATGTTTGTAGAACAATTGCTTAATCTGGAGCTCCAGCATGACTCTAAGACACAGGCAGTCATGCAAGTATCAAACAACGTACTGGACGTTTCCGAACCCGTTAACCTAAGTCGCCCCGTTTCAATAGCATTCAATTTAATTAAATTGAAATTAAATATATCGCAGGTATAGAGCTTCATAGAGGCCACTTCTTGAAGAGGCCATGTTTGAAGAGTTCAGAAGCGATAAAATGAGCGAAAGTAAGGATCTCTCTATCGTGGCAGGTACAACAGTGGATAACACGAGTTCAAAGCATTAGTAGGTGACTTTTCTGTTTGAAAGCAACTAGAAGCTTGATCCGCTCGGCTCATAGCCACGCTGACAAGAGCACGCCTGAGGCCAGTGTCAGTCAGGGGGCGTGGGAGTCTCTGGCTACATGCTCTTCCAAGCGCCCCACTGGGTACATTGCTCGACAATATTACCGGGAAGATTTGTTTCTGCCTTCTGACTAGACGCAACAACGGGAGAGAGCCCCATCAGTTATGGAGAACGGTTGGACACTACGACAATTAAATCATTATTAGGCGGCCATAACGTTGGTCGTGCGGCGAAGCATGCTGACGCTATTGGCAGAGTCCCTCGGTCGGCTAGACTCGTAGCGATTTTATGAGCCACGGGATTTATGGATGGAATACGGAAAACGGCCTGGCAGTATGACGATGATCCCCTTCGAGTTAGGAAAGCCCCTGGTGTGGGATGCAACTGTATCGGACTCACTTACGCCCGTATGGTCGCGCCTGGAGACCCTATGACGGAAAGACTAAGACGAGCTGAGCAACACCACGGGAAATAAAAAAAATTGGGCGGGTTGGTTTAGCAAAGAATGCTTGTTGAAGTTGACCCAACGAGGGAACACAGCGGTAGGCGTGGGGGATTGTTGGCTAAATGAGCCAGCCCTAAATTGACCCTGGCCAGCGACTGAAACATAAGGGATGCACGAACAAGATGTTTACAGTTGCAACTGACAATCTAACTAAATAAATTGACTGGCTTATGGTTATGTCAGTACACGTCTAAAAAGAAAAGTAAATATATTTCATAATTTTCATTAAAAGCAGAAAGAACGATTCACGAATATCACAACAGCTGCGCCCCCGTACTAGGTTATATTATAAGATTTCAAAGATGTCTTCTTCTGACGTCACCGAGATTTCAAAGATGTCATCTTTCAATGCCGCGTCGCAGCGTGTTGTCTGTTATCGCTTTTGGCAGGTTCCAGGCGTTTTATTGAGCAATATGAACAAGTCTCGTTCAGGACTCACTCGACTAGTTTTAGTTCGTGCAGTCCGGCATACCAAACGAGCAACGGCTAACATTGTCGACGTGACGAACGAAAATAGTGTGTTTACCCAATGAGACTGCTAACAACATGTCCGACCGACCAATCAATGTAGTGGTAATCATTTGTTGCAGTCGTAGCAATAGTAATAGTAGTCGTAGTAGCAATTGTAATAGTAGTTGTAGTAGCAATTGTAATAGTAGTAGTAGTAGTAGTAGTAGTAGTAGTAGTAGCAGTAGTCATAGTAGTTAGTAGAAGTGGTAGTTGTAGTTGTGAAGGCATTAGCACTATCTAACGTCGAGGGATTAACGCTGTCTGATCGGTTGTTACGCCATGTCATCGTCGTTGTCGTGTTGTCTATCAGCGACAACACCATCATCATTATCATAATCATCATCATCATCATCGGGAACATCGGCTGATTGAGCGCGAGCGCGCCTTCGTTTCGCTCGTACGCTGCTGTTGCTGTTGTTGTTGTTACTGCTGCGTTACCTTGCTTGCACGGTCCGTCATAGACGTCCGTCATCCGTTGAGGCCGCCTGTTCCGCATTCTGCGTGATTTAATCCAGCTGATGAGCCGTTCGTGTCGCGCCGTCAGAGCGTTTGCCGTTGAGAACCGGCGGCGTCTCGTTGTGTTCTAGTCGACACCTGTCTGATGCTCACCTGAGGACTCTTCGCCGCCCCACCACTGCCTCACTCCCCGCTGCCGATCTCCCTCATCCCCCACGTTCTTCACCCCGCCACTCCTCACCTCCCCCCGATCTCCCTCACCCCCACCCCACTCCTCACCCCCACCCCACTCCTCACCTCCCCCCGATCTCCCTCACCCCCACCCCACTCCTCACCTCCCCATTCCTCACTCCTCCCCCCCACAATTCACCTTATCCTTCCTATGTTCCTATGCGCTTGGTAGATTCCCTTACGAAACAAGGCGGAGCATTACTACTAACGACATCAGTAACAACGACGAGGTTTTGCTATGGCATACGCCTCGCCGTGTCGCAATTATCCGCCGCCGCGGTGATCTGCAAGTTCTCACCGATCTGTTCAGCTTGAAGACGATTTGTTGTAGTAGCATAGGGGGTATAGAGGGGGCAGGATGGAAGGGGCACACGCGCAGCGGCTTTTGTGGCTTTCTGCCAATGTCTCTGTCCAGCTTACTAATGGCCCGCAGTAGTCGGAGCGAGCGAGTTGTAACGTTATCGTTAAACACTCGAGCGATAGCAAGAACATCACCACCTGACGCCATTAATCACTACGAGTGGTATCACTGCTACTAGTGATAAATATCAAACCAACTAGTAGTCAATATTTATTCTGTTATTCGATCAGGCGTTTGACAAACGATAATCTAATTAGTCGATGTACAACTGCGAGCCGTCACGTTTCAGAACGAAAGTTTAGAGCTGCCTTGTCAACTTTGTACTCCAGCTCATATTTATATATATATTTATACATAGATATATATATATATATATATATAGACCAACGCCGACTTCACCCTCGTCTTTCTCTAGCTTCTATCATCATGTGAGGTCTTACTTTATATATGCATCACGTTGTCAAGCAGATTAGCGATCTACGAAATATAATGCGCTTAGAGTCGGGAGCACGTGCCTTCTTACTCAGGAAATTGCACTAAATCCATACGCGCAGATATAGCACGCGCAATTTCCAGCACAACTTTTGCATGCGTTTGTTATATATTTGCTCCAAACAATCTAGAACGTAAATATACATAGCAATGTGTGCATATATATATATATATATATATATATATATATATATATATATATATATATATATATATATATATATTATATATATATATATATATATATATATATATATATATATATATATATATATATATATATATATATATATATTATATATATATATTGTTGTGTAGATATAAATTGTTGTAACAAGTAATCAATTAAATCAAACAACTAAACAAAAACGTTATCTACTACAGCTACGACCGTATTTGGGTTTTGGCCAGGTGGACCAGCCCCATCTTGGACCTAGAGCCTTGAGTCGTTAGTTTTCAGTGCATTATGTGACACATTGTGATAACAGACAACATGGACAAATAAATTTGCCGGCGGGCTATGTCGGTCCCCTATATATATATATATATATATATATATATATATATATATATATATTTATATAGCTCCTAAACAACCTCCGCAGTACAGAGGCTGTATGCTTTCGAGTGTATTTGCAAGTACTCATGAATAAAGCTATGTGTTTTATTCATATATATATATATATATATATATATATATATGCGTGAGCACTTTCACCCCTAGTGAGTTATAAGAGCACGTAAAATTGAAGTATCAAATGAGTACCATATATATATATATATATATATATATATATATATGTGCGTTTGTAATTTACTACTCGATGCATTCAGTAAACGGCAATTAGCGGTAGGTTTACTGCCAATTGCCAAAGCACGCAACGCACGACTTTTGGTAGGTACTCAGGCAAAATTTATTACCGACTTAGCTAACTCAGATACGGCGACGGCCTCCACTTTCAAGCCGATCGTAAAGCTTGAATGGTCAGCACTTGGGTTAACACTCTGACGATAGAGCCACTTTGCTTGAAGCTACATCCGCGGCAATTCTCAGAAAGATATTGCCGATACTGCCTCTACAGTAATCTAGCATACTTCTAAAACGATACAAACAACAATTACAGCAACAGCAACAACAACAACAACAATTGCGAGAGCAGTAATAGCAACAACAACAACAACAACAACAAGCAAATTACTTTTCTATAAGTGCAGATTTGTGATTCACCTCCGCAGATCAACGGTGACGGTGACAATAACCACACAGATTACGACAGCCACAAAACAACAGCAAGAGTCGTGGGGCAGTTTGAAGTCGCAGAAAAAAATTGTTGAAAAGCTGTTGAGTTTGTCTCGCATAATGCTTGATGGTCAGTTAGATATCAGGGACTTGCCCGGTTGAGTGTGTGGTGTTCTTCAACACTGTTATTGCGCATTTTGTGGGAGTTTTTTTATTATTTTATTTTAATAGGGTACTTCAAATAAATGCTCACACGGCTGTAATAGCCCTTCTAACGCTGCTGGCAAGTGCAAACTTAGTACCGATGGGGTTAGCGAGTATTACAACGGACCAATAGAAGGTCATAGCAAGAGAACTCGGGGCAGTGCAAGGTAGTTTGCTTTCACATTTTGTCTGCGGGTCGTCGGGCCACTATTATATAATCAACCGCAACGAGCCTGCTTAGGGAAAATTATGACAAATCCACCACGTCATTTTGCAGCCGTTGTGTTGGCCCGAAGCTGAGTATGCACTTATTCGAGAGCACAATCAGTACTGCACTAGGTAAACGCAGCTTGTTTCAGAAGTGATGGATCACGCTGCAGTGTAATAAAGCTAACTTGGCACAGGTGGAAAAGCTCTGCAAAGGATGCGTCCGAGAAGACAAAACACCAGGCGTGCGCGGTACCTGGAGAAGCGCGGATTTCGCGAAGTATAAACAGCTTATTGCATCCAAGCATATACAGCTTAGTGTGTGCCGGGTATATACAGCTTCGTGCATCCAGGCATGTGCAGCTTAGTGCAAATACAACGGTGTGGCTTTAATGCTCGACTCAAAGTAGCAGGGATTTTAATTTACGCTGCCGGCGCAATTTATTTTGCCGACGTAACTTGATTTACCGACTCGCCGACCTACACATGAGGATCTAAGAAAGTTGTTGTATGCTCCCGCGTAATGGAGTGTCAGTTAGAATCCAACACGGGCCGATAGCGCCATCTTTTTCGATGTCTGGGTAGAAACTTCGAGTCGATTCTCTCACACGGTACTACGGTGAGAAACAAATGGCAAATACGAGTATGTCATTGGTACGATATCCGCTCCCCAAACTGCATTAGAATAAATTGATTGAGATAGAACGCTATCGTGCACCGGGAAGTGAACACCCAGCCGAGCATTTTAACATGTTGGACAAACTCCGTGCAATACGTTCAAATACAGCAACGGATGTGGCGCTAATGTGGCCCGTGTAAAGGCGATTGACGGTAGCTCATGCATATAACATATGCATGACTACAGGACTAGGCTATAGACTCAACAATGCCGTGTCCCTCCATATGGTTATTCACGACCGCCTTAAACTCGTCCAGGGATCTGCTCGGTGGTTACCGTGATTACGGTGATCTGCCACAGGTCGAAAAAGAGACGCGGGCCGGCCCGAGAATGAAATTCGACGAGCACCGGTCTCGCTTGCCTCTCGAGTAACAACTAGGTGCCATTATGTGATCCTCTCCGCGAGTCCCAGAGCGCTCGCACTGATCAGGCGTTCGAGCGCCTCCGACCGACCACAAAAGTGAAGGGCCACGGGGCGGCTAGGGAGATGATGGTCGCCATCTTGTTCTCCAGAATCTAACTGCAACAACAGTGCTACTGTTACGAACGATTAGACGAGAATGCCTGCCAAAAGTATTCACTGTACACACCAGGATGAGCTCTAAGACACCATTGGGCAGTGGTTGCACCATCAGAATGCGTCAGCCCACACGTCTTACGACCCAGAGGCGTCTTTGCGTGAAGCCGTCGATGCCCGAAGCCAAGGTGAAGCTGTGACAAATCAAAAACGGTAAATTGTGTTTAAGAACTTTAAAAAATGTCTCAAAAATGAACAAACATTGTTAGAAATGACGCCGGAATCTAACTAAATGTTCGACTTTTATTTTTTTAGAGGGCGTCTGTCCTCTATCATGGAAAGTGCAAAAACGTTGTTCTGTCCCTATGTATTGTGCCAAATGTATGGATAGTTTGCGTCTTCAGCGCAAAGATTTCCTAGAGTTATGTCTTTTGCATAGATTTTAGTTTATGGTTCGATCTGAGTGAGGAGAGACTTGAACGTATATAGCAAATATTTGTGCAAGACGCGAGGCCCTTAGGTGGAAAAAGAATACCCTACGACTATAAGAATCAGTAGTTGCCTATAAATATGGAGTTTGGAGGTTTAACCGGCAAATCGCTCCTGCTTGTATTATCATATCAGATTGGTTGCTGTATGCGTACAGGTCACATCTATTTAGGCACGCATAAGTAGCAGAACATTTGGGATTAACGACGCGTTCTCCTCCTCGTTATTCAGGTTTCAACTTAATATTAGATCTTGCGTTATATATGTACATCATATGTCCGCTACTCTAACCAGGCTAGCTCCGGCAAAATTCAATGTGATTAAGTCAATTCGGCTGTATCTCAAAAGCACGGAGGCAGCACGTGAGCACCTAGTGAAGGAAAAACACTAGATAAGCAGTTAGATTATATGCACCCAAATCTATCAAATATGTGCCGGTGCATACTTATAGAAATATGCGTGGACAGCTAATTACCTAATGAGTTATAACGGGCCACCATTAGGTGGGTTAGAATGAAAAGATACGAAACGTCGTATCAATCGGTTGAAACTTGAGATATGCCGCCCTTTGGGAATATCGTAGTAGGACATCGCGAGGAACGCTAATGGAGAAGCAGGTGGCGGTTGGGTATCTCTTCCAATTGACGCAGCGATTGCGTGTGAAAAGATAATGGCGTTCCCATTGCAAAGTCCGACGACTGAGGAACAGCGAGATGTTATCAGATTTCTGACTGCGGAACTGTGTTCAACAAGCAGGCTGGGTAACCTGGGAAGGTGTGCGAAAAAAAGACCGCTTATGAGCCTAGCACTGTAACGCCTGTCCCGGCATCATAAAAGATCCGCTCATTTGGAGCGGATAGGCCATCTGGGTTGTAGGGTCAGTGAATTTCCATCACGGATTTCTATCTGCATCGTTTCCAGCGGACCTGAATCATTGACGACAGCTTAACGAGAAGACGAGAACGGGGCTCACGTTTTCTGCCAACTGCGTTACAACCTGGATGTATAATATGGCTCGTACGTTACCACTACCACTACTTTATTGGTGCTATGGTATTGCAGACGTTGGAACGAATGGTACTACGGGCATTACGTCTCGTGGTACTACTAAACTTACGATCGTTGGTATTGCTGATATAAAGGCAGCTGGCACTACTGGTTCTACTAGTATGACGGTTATTGGTACTATTCATTACTACTTACGCCACTACTCTTACGACGCAATGCGAAAACAATTTCGTGGACGTTGAATACTCAGCTGAGAGTCAGCCCTAACGAGTTTTGTTTTTTGCTGATATTACTACGTTTGGCACTATGCTGGCTGGCTGGCTGGCGTGACTACTATTGGTACTATTTGTGCTACTGCGATAATAACGGTGGCACACTCTATTCTCCGCGTTGTGCTGGGTCCTTAGCCGCTTTTCACTAACCGACTAACTCTTCTTTCTCGCATTCCCTGTTTCTCTGCAGCTAGGGCAAGCATGCATGCCTGCCGTATGCAATCTCGTCTACGCGTTTAATTATCGAGCAGCTACAGCAGTTGGAACGGCAAACGAGCAGCAACGAGGAGGCTCACTGCACGATCGAACGCCAGAACGAGTCGCATAACCATGGCAAAGGCGGCCACGAACACGGCCGGCCAAGCATTCTCGGCGAACTCTGAGAACTCTGGTGCGGGCTTAACAGCTGGCTGGCTAAAGACTATATCGAGCGTTAGATTGGATATCGTCAACATGAGCTAGCTCTTCGTCATGTTTCTGCCTTTTAACGAGCTTTGAGAACAAGTTTCGGGCGTGCACACACACATATATATACATATATGTATGTATATATATATATATATATATATATATATATATAATATATATATATATATATATATATATATATATATATATATATATATATATATATATATAAATATATCAGTAACCGGGTGCGCAAGTTTCTAAAGGTGGAGACACGGCAAACTGCAGCAAATTCGAAACCGTCCACAACACGCAAAAGCGGCAATTGTTCCGCGACAACAGTGCAGTTACATGCCGCACATACATTAGCTCGCACGTGACAGTTAGAAAACTGACTGATGAACTAAGAGCCGCCGCCGAGTTGCTGGAGCTCCCTTCCCCCGCTGAAGAAAGCCTTCAGGTATTCATCAAGCAGGCAAACTAATGATGATAGTTTTACAGCATTAATCAGCCGAAACGGGAAGCGTTTAAGGCGCCTGAGGCGGCTCAGCCTGTTATGACTGACTGGCTGAGTAAGCCTAGCCCCATTGAGTGAATGTATCTATTCTTAACTGTAAGAAAGCACACTGAGTAGCAGATTACAAAAACAGTTTGTATTATCGCTGGCAACGCACTTTTGACACTGGCTTTTAACTTACATGACCGTTGCAAACAAATGACGGAAACGTTCTCGTACTGGAACACCACGTCTGAATTGTTTTACGCCATACTATAAGAGAAAACGGGGATCAACCCTTAAGGCGTCCCCTCTTCCTGTGGCTCCTGAAGAAGACATCTGCCAGGCGTAGAAAACTGCCCCCCTGACTGTTTGATGTATTGTGCAAACAGTCCCCAGTCACGGCAGGGAACGAGTACACGGCTGGTTTTTGGTGGGTTGGAGCCTCAAACTATCGGCCCACACCTGCACGGAGCTTCCCAATGCTGGCCGGGAGCGCACGGTGTGCCGAACCTTTGTCTCTCTCTTTCTCTCTCGGTTACACAAGTACAACGTTGGACGACAGAGCTGTGGCACTCTGCCAGCTAAGCGAGTCGAGCCAGATTGGCTGCATTTAGGCTATAAAGTTGCTTCCATAGTATTATTCAGTTCAAAGAGTTGTCGCGCAGGTGTGTCCGAGACGCATATCTGTAAAGTCCCGTACCAGAGAATCGAGCAATAGACGTTCGAGTCTTCTGCGTATGCGCACAACCGACAACCGCTAAGCAACCACTATTAAATCACTTTCATTATACGTATGCGGGAAAGCCAGAATGCAAGGAGCGTGCATTTGTGAATGTGTTTGATTATATATGTATATGTATATAAATATATATATATATATATATATATATATATATATATATATATATATATATATGCCGAGCAAGATCGCCTTTGCCTTGCATTCGGGAGGACTGGGTTCGAGACCCAGACCGGCCACTCTTAAATTGGTTTGCATGGTTTCCAATTAAGACAAGGTAAATGCCGGAGTGGATTAAAATTAGCCATGACATAAGAAAACCGTACACGGGCAATAGCCTTATGGAAAATCCTAAATATATATATATATATATATAGACATACATACACGCACGCTCATAGTCCTGGTTAGTTTGCTCACGTTTGATTCAAAAAGATAGAAGGAAGACAACAGCAGCAGCAGCATCGACAGCAGCTGCAGCAGCCGCACGGAACCCTTCCGGTGTAGGTCTCGTCATTGAGATGGCACGAGGCCCTCTGAGGCCAGCGGCGGCTGCTGTTTCTACTGTATGCGCAAGTGCCCCCCCCCCCTTCCCGTTCATTGGGGCATTCTGCCGACGCTGGTACGTCTACATTGCAGTAGTAGTAGTAGTATGCACGCTGCCGTAGTAGCAATGCTAGTGGCAAAAAAAAAACGCCGTACATAGATAGACGTGGTAGTTGTAGTAGTCGTAGTAGTAACACACAGCGGCGGCGGCAGCAGCAGGAGACACTTCACTTCCGGTGGTGTCGCTACTAAATAACGGTCTATTCCCCCAGCAGCAGCAGCAGCGGCAGCACATTTGCCCCCAGCGCGTGTGCCCAATTCTGTCGCCTACTCTGCCGAGCATCATGCCGTTGTTGCGCTGGCCTCGACGTCTGCTACTGGTATCCGCCGTACGTGGCCGATAGAAACCACCTGCCCCGAAGCTGGCCTGCCGTGGTGAAGCCGGAGGCGACGTGGCGAGAGGCGAGAGACGCCCCCCCCCACCCCCCCGGCTACCCCTTGCTCGTCGGATAGACTTAGGCCCGTAAATTGCGCCCTTTTTGGGTTTTGCTTACACCCTCGGCCCCAGTCCTCGGCTGCCCAATGGCTGCTTGCTCGTCGCTTGCCTGCCGCCGTAACGACAAAGAGGCAAAAGGGCAAAAAAGCGTCGTCGTTGGATCGTTGCGTTGCTTCGCTTGTCTGGCCAGTCTTCTCCGCTTGCCCCGTCTCTGTCGGCTGGCTGCTTGCTCCTCGTGCTCGATACGGCAACCTTGGCCAAAATGTGCAGGCAGTTTACGCATCCACTATTCAAATTAATGTAATTTTCGATCGTTAAATCAATTTATATAGTACACATTGGCCTCTTAGGGATTTCTTTGACTTTTATATATGCATATATATATATATATATATATATATATATATATATATATATGAAGGCATGAATACTACCGTTTGCCAGGTACACGGTACTGTACTCTGCAGCCAGAGCGGAATAGACGGCTCTATGAGCGGGCGAACCGGTAGAAGCGGCAGTCTCGGGCCTAGAATGGGCTGTCGGATGGTCGAACACGCGTACCTCATGAATATTGTGTCGACTTCGGTTGCACTCAATTTCGCGCACAGACCTGCCGTCGAACGAGAGATTGCTCCACAGTCTTCGGAAGCAAGCGGAGACGGACGGCAAGGACTCTTCAATGAGAAGAATACAACCACAGCAACAACGACAACAATCGCAACAACAACAACTACTTCGACAATCGCAACAACAACTACTTCGACAATCGCAACAACAACAACTACTACAACAATCGCAACAACAACAACAACTACTACTACAACAATCGCAACAACAAGGACGACAGCAACAACGACGATGAGGCTACACCGGCCAAAAACAAGAAGACGGCCGCGAGTTGTTCCTCGTCGGAGCAGCAACCAGCCAGAGAAGATGGACGGGGAAAACGGCCAACGATCATATGAGGAAATCGTATTTTGTCCAATCGACGCTTCGGGGATGCACTCAGGCGTTACTTCTGTTGCCTACAACAACTGTGCTGCAGGCCTAGAAAAGCTGTCCGCTTGTTACACGTTGGGTTATTTCGTTTTGCGTGCGACATTTTGTTTTCTTGCCGCAAGCTCCTAGCAGCAGCAGCCTTCAGGCATGCACAAACGTCAGCTTGATCTTCCCTTCTGCTCCACATTCAGCCTTTCTCCGTATAATCCCCGACAACACGTCATTTACTTTATTGCCATTATCATTATCACCATCATTCAACCTTTTTCCATCCGTTTCATCCATCCATTGTCTTGATCAGCCTTGATGTACACATTGCCATGACACATAGACACAGGAAGGCATCTAAATGGATCTAAATGTGCATGGTGCATGGTGCAGATGAAACGCTGAATCGATTCGATGGACGGATGGGTAGATGGATGGACAAGTGGGCAGAATACCGAGAAAGCTCCCACCAGGGACGTTCCAGACGGGAAGAACAGCAGCCTGCCGCAAATTTGATTTTTGCCTGGCGCTTTTTAAAATGCTTGCTGCGTGCGTTCGCGTGCGCCAGTGACACTGTACGAGGTTCTAGTATGTCGTAGTGTACAGTTATAACGGTGGGCTGTGCGTTAGGTTTAGGCCAAGACCGTATTACTACGACGACTACTTCTACTACAACTAAGTATCACAACTACTGCTACTGTAGTAGGAGATACATAGTTGTGCGGGTTCGAGCCCTACCGTTTCACATTTGTATTTATGGGGGTTCGTCTATGAAACAATGCGAAAAAAAAACAGTTCCGTGGACGCTAAATCTTCGCTGAGGCCCAGCCCGAAAACTTGGCTTTACTAGTAGCTACTACTACACTACATTATTGCTGTTGCGGCTACACACGAATGGAGTATATAGAACATAGTTGTGTATGCGGGTGGCTCTTTTTCGCGCGACAACGTGACGGCCTGAAAGAATGAGCAAAAAGCAGACGTGGTACCGATGACCTCGAGAATATCTATCTGCCTGGTGCTGCCCTTCGTCTGTCCAGCCCGATTGAGATGGACGACTCGACCGTACAATGGATACGAGCGACAAGCCGCCCGTATCCATTGTACGGTTTTGAGCAAATATCCTATATATACTGGCGGCGTGTTGGGTAAACCCTAGATATCTCAACGTGTCCGTTTACTGTACGGTGTTTCTGATATAAAAGTGTCTACATACTTTATATATATATATATATATATATATATATATATATATGGTGTTGCAAGACAATTTAGAGATCGATAATATGAGTTGTAGAGCTCGTTAAAGCAAGTATTTTTTTCAATAAGACATGGTCTCTGCAAAGTCTTATTTCGGAGTGAGAGTGGTATCACTGCAATTTGTGACACTGGTGTTGTTGGAATACAGGAACATTAAATGTGTCATTGCAAGACAACCAGTCTTCCTATCCAAGAACTAAGCACACCGTTCGTGAGAAAATTCTGATTCTTCTGACGAGTATATAATACCGTCCAGAAGATACACCATGGTCGTTTAGATAAGAATTCGCAAAAAAAAATACGTTCCTCCTTAGCATTCACGCCAAGTACCTCAAAATCATAACCTTACGACCACTCGTAGCGCTCAAAACATTCAGACAAATGCGCATTTTATGACGATCATTTTGGGGTTGCGGAGTAACTAAAATGTTTGAAGCACTTTCTATACTCCTGTATCGAGCAACGACATCAGTGCCACAAAATGTTGTCATTTCACTCTCACTTCGAAACAAGAAACAATGTTCGGCTGGAAAAAATACTTGCTTTAACGAGCTCTACAATTATTATTATCGATCTTGTCCTGCAACACCCTGTATGTATATATATATATATATATATATATATATATATATATATATATATATATATATATATATATATATATATATATATATATATATATATATATATATATATATATATATATATATGTATATATAGTGCGGCAACAGTCATCTGAGGGTTTGTTTCGAATTTTGATATAGTTACATTACGAAATGACGGCAAGGCGTTTGTAAACGTCGTCGTCGTCGTCCTATACCATTTTACCATAGATATCTCTCAGAAAGTGGAGTTTATTGAGTTTCACTAGGAAAATGTATCTGGTCAAGACAAACGTTTGGTGGGGGTGTGATCTCTCAGAAGCCAGACGTTCCGTGGCCACCCCTCGTTCGTGCGACCTGACGCCCCTGGACTAATTTCGGTTGGATGTTTGAAGAGCGAGGTGTTCGCTGCCATCGACGAGCTAAATGAAAATATTGGGCGGAAGATTTTGAAAATAACCCCCAAACTATGCCAAAAAGGTCTTCAAAAATAGTGTGTCTCGTATAGACAATGCGGAAAAGTTCCAGACAACTTTCTAATAAATATAAGCACATGTTAACCATGTGCATAAAAGTTAAACACATATTGTACTCAAACTCGTACATGTGTATATTTTGAATGAAAGATGACCGATTTCCAACTTGTTGAGCACGTCAATAAAACCTGATTGATTAATTGACTATACCTAGTCCACTCAATATTTTATATATAAAGCTGTCAAGCGACTCTTGCCACCCTATGTACATGCTTGTGTACATATATATGCGATGATACAACCGGTTATATTGTATTATAGTTAAACGTATGTTAAATACATAGACACGTATGCATAGGCTGATTATACTGTCAGTGGCAAAACATACATTTAGGTTTTAAATAAAACATTACAACATCTCGTTAAACATGTGTGTGCAACACTTACATTTATTTTAAACTTATTAGATTACAACAGGTACATTAAAGCCAAAAATGTAACATATTTATGTATATTCCTTTGTCAATTCCCGCTGTTATGCGAATCGAGAAAGCAGTATATAGAGAGGACGAAGTTTAGCGTAATGAACGGGTACCTATAACTTGAGTAGTACCGCGTTGAGAAAGACACATTCGTTGGTATCACCGTAGATGCTGTTGATTATGTAAGCAATAGAAATCTCCCTTTCTCTCTATATATAAAAAAAAAGAAATATATATATATATATATATATATATATATAGCACGTAGAGCAGAACAAACGTTAACCGTTAATCCTATTCCAGTAGTTGTAATGCTCGTGGTCACTCATTCTTCATAGAACTAGCAACATGTGACGATTTAAAATGACGAAGAGGAGGATGAGCGAGAAAGGCAATGACTGCTCGGCGGATTGTACCGGCAGGCGGTATGCCTCTTACTTTTCTATCTAGCTACGTAGCTAGCGATGTACACTGCGGCTGTCTGTCCAAGCAGCGATGTAGAGATATACATGCCGGTCGCTCGTTCGTAGCGTAGGCGGCACAGACAAGATTCGACAGGTTACCGGGACTAACTAAGCTAGCGACGGGAATGCGACGATATTGAGAGTCGGGCAGGCAGTTGCACGCAAACCACAAGAGCGAAGTTGGCAAGCACAGTTTCCTAACTGACTGAACAGTTGGCACTTGAAGCTGGCTATTTCCTTTTCTTCTTTTCCCTCGGCCAGCGTCGCGGAGTTGCTGGAGTTCGGACAAGAGAAGGGCACTGGGGAGAACACCGTTGCGGCTAATGGGGTCGTCATTAGCAGCCGATATGACACCCCAGCTGTTCTCACCGCCGACATACGTCGGCTGCCGCCGCCAGAGATGATACCAACTAACTAAAGACAAGGGGCAACCATCGAACTAACTACCGGCCAAGTGCATGAACGAGCGACCGCGCGAACAAACGCACCCCACGGGGCACCCCCTCTACTCAGTCCACCCAGATGATTGAGGCCTCTCGGTCTAGCTGTCTGCCTGCGTGGCATCCATCGATGCCCGTTTCAGGCAATGCGATGCGGAGCCGTAATTGTGCCTATGTGTGTGTGTATGTGCTAGTGGCGAGCGGGCGCCATTATTAATCGTCGAATTCAAAACTGAAACGGCAGAGTAAGAGTAAGGTAGACGATGGTGATGAGGCTGCTCTGAAAACGTTAGTAGTGCCGATGGCGATTATGGCAATAATGATAACGATGATGATGATGATGGTGATGAGGAAGATGATGAGGAACCGAGTACACTGATCGGTAGCGACAGCGACGATCGTGTTGCGGCATGGTGCAGCGGATGAGAAGACTGCGGCGAAGCCAATGCGTGGCACGGCCTTAAGGCAAGGCCGTGAGAAGACGCTAGGCAGGAAAAGACGAGGGGTTCCGGGTGTGTGTGTGGGGGAAGGGGGGCGGTGGGGTTCGGGGTCTATGGGGCATATGCCGAGAAATGCCGAGAATGAGGCGCTGGTGGAGGAGCTTATGGGGAGCATAAACAACAAGAATCGTCATACTAACCAGCGAGCACGTCGTTGGGCACGGACTCACCATCAATGTGGTATGAGGTCGAGCCATCACGTACAACGATCCGCCGTCGGCCGTCCTCGCTTTTGCTGACAAAGATCCCGAACGTGCCTTCGCGCTTCCAGACGTCCTGCCGCGTTTTCTGCTTGTCCTTGAGCTTCTGCTCGACGAGGCTGCTCAGACTGTACACCGCCTCGATCATCATTGACATTTCGCTGTTCAGAACTGCAAAAGACGCCGGATGTACAGAGGAGGCAACAGAGAGATCGAGAGAGAGAGACAGAGAGATCGAGAGAGAGAGAGAGATCAAGAGAGACAGAGAGAAGGGCACAAACAGAAACAAAAACACGGAGGATGTCGTATAAGAAGAAAAAGAGATGTAAGGAGCAGAAGAAGAAGAACAGGATGAAGATGAAGAAGAGACCACAGCGCGCGCCGCGTCACCCGGCCCCCAGCCAAGGTTGCACATGACGACGACGACGACGACGATGATGATGGCAGCAACGAAAACGACGACGACGACGACGACATCAATGTTGATGACAGCAGCGATGGTGACCACGCCGACGACGACCCGCAAGAAAGAAGCAGCAGCACGGAGAAGAGACAAGAGGTAGCGACAGACGAAGACAAGGCAAGGAAAAGCAGAAAGAACAAGAGAAAAAGCGATGAAAAATCGATGCTTGCATAAGCGAGTGCCGCTAAAGCTGCTCGCCTCCCCCTCCCTTTCCTTTCCTTCCCACCCACACACACACACACACACACAGACAGAGACAATCCACTGAAGCACACAAAAATCAATCTATCAGGCCAGCATTCTGTCGAAGACAGTCGTTGAAGGGCGAATGGGGCGGAGGTGCGGTAGGTGGGGAGAAAAGCGTCGACGTTACAATACGGTACGGGTTTATCGTGTTCAGCACGTTCGGCACATTGCTTGTCCGAACGATTGCTTCAGAACGTCTTGAAAAGACAAATCAAGTGCTTGCGTTATTGTGCTGCTATGCGTACGGTTGCACAGATCGTCGCATAGTGTCAACGGTAACAACGAGGCGTTGATCACGCGCTCATCAAAACGGGTATCGTTTACAAACCGAGAGACGGGGGAGGAGTCTTGCAAATTTGCAATAGCACAAACGAGTAGGCTGTCTCGCCACGTTGGCGTTCGGGTGCGTTGCGAGCAAAATCGTGGTGTATATATATATATATATATATATATATGTTGACTTTTTCATTAAATTTAGAGTAACTTCTACTAAATTTAACTCAAATATATAAAGTAGAGGAAATATCACTTCAAAATTGTGTTTGTCTTGCCCGGATTGATTCGGGACCCCTAGTGTCGGGGGCTTCGATTAGTATATTATTTTATTTTATATTAATACATATGTATGTATACATATGTATATATACATATATATATATATATATATATATATATATATATCTTTGTTCATTATAGCCGATGCAGAACCTGAACATATCAGTTCGGAAGAAAATTCGGCTTGGTCTAATATCCAGCATGGTGTACGGTTTGTATCTGGCGGCCGCTAACGTCCACGCCTCTGTTAACATAGGACTCTATGGGAGTCCAACATCAAGGAACGGGGGAAAATGGCTTACGGTAATTATATCACCAGTCAAACCAAACTATACATCTCTTTACGACTTTTTGTTTTCACTGGCCTCGTTGTATAACTGTCAGACACAGCAGAATTTTCATTTGAACATACAGGTGTGTCCAGCTTCTTAGAATGCTTTAATAAATGCAACTGCAGATTATGTCAAGTAATGTCCGGTCAACCACATAGGCCGAATAATCATTTGTAATTTTACTGTCATTCTCAAACAAGACATTTGCATTCCAATCCATTCTTATTTTAACAAACACTTTATATCTCCTCTATCTCTCTCTTTCTCTATCTTTATATATATATATATATATATATATACAAATGTGAGCAATTCGGTAATCAATTTGGTGGGATAAGAAAATAAATTAAAACATTTTCTTCTTGACTAAGTCTCTTTGGCTTTTTGCACAGTTGGTCTAGCAATGTTCCATTTTGTATCCTTTGAAATTCGTTGGAAATCTCAAAATAAGAAAAGTACAAACGGCAAATACCTTACAGAACTATATATATATATATATATATATATATAGATATACATATATACGCATCGGATATGATGAACAAACAAAATATATCCGTAACAGTTTGAGCAAATAATAAGCGCCGTTTGTTTGTTTTTCTTGACTGTAAGTTTGGTTCATAACTTTAAATATATATATGCTAACTATATATAGCTTTGTTTGCATGCGAATATGTATATGCACACAGTTAGTGGCATGATACACACACACATATATATATATATATATATACAGGGTGTTCCAATTTGTGTGTCCAAAACGCTAGGGTATGGTCAAACTCGGTGAGAAAATCATGTTTTTTAATGGGTGGAAGCCGGGAAAACGTTTTTGTTTAGGAGTGAGGATGAAATTTATAAAAGCAGTTATTCTGTCTTTTTTTCTCCTACATAGTTGTGCAAAATCTACGTTTGCGGGAGAACCAGTCAGCGCACAACCGATCATACCGGCGTGTTTGGCGGAAAATTCTGCATAATAAAGTATACATTACTAGCTTGCATAGCAAAAAGCGAATAGCCAGATTAAGGAAAGTCATAAAAAGTCAAAATGTTAACGCTTTTTAGTGCAACATCGTAATTTTTTCCATTACGACCAAAAATGCACGTGCAAAAGACTACTCTCAGGCAATAGCAGATTTAATGCCCACTACATTCGTACCAAAGTGATGGTGCTGCGTTACGTAGTTGCCAAGTGACTAAGCTTTTTCGACAGTCATAGTTGTTATGTTTCACGTTGAAGTTTTCACGTCCAGAACCGTAGCATTTTGCCAAGACGTTTCAGCCCCCTCTTTCCATTAGAAAAAAATATTTTCTTGCTGAGTTCTACCAAACCTCAAAATATGTACCTAACTTTCTCAAACACCCTATGCAAGTATGCATGCCTTCGCTTTCGATATGACTGTCGAAAAAGCTTAGTTACTTGGCAACTACGTAACGCAGCACCATCACTTTGGTACGAATGTAGTGGGCATTAAATCTGCTATTGCCTGAGAGTAGTCTTTTGGACGTGCATTTTTGGTGGTAATGGAAAAAATTACGATGTTGCACAAAAAAGCGTTAACGTAACATTTTGACTTTTTATGACTTTCTTTAATCTGGCTATTCGCTTTTTGCTACGCAAGCTAGTAATGTATACTTTATTGTGCAGAATTTTCCGCTAAACGCGCCGGTATGATCGGTTCCTTTGTGCGCTGACTGGTTCTCCCGCAAACGTAGGTTTTGCACAACTATGTAGGAGAAAAAAGACAGAATAACTGCTTTTAAAAATTTCATCCTCACTCCTAAACAAAACGTTTTCCCGGCTTCCACCCATTGGCAAAAATGATTTTCTCACCGAGTTTGACCATACCCTAGCGTTTTGAACACACAAATAGGAACACCCTGTATATATATATAGTGCGGAATTGCCATCGTAGTCAGCGAAAAGTGACCACGTCGTCAGAACGTGCGGCCAAACTCTACAACGAGGGCCAGCGAAAAAAAAAAACAGAAACAACAACATCAACAATACTAACAACAAAACGGATATCAACCACACGCAGGTAGCGATGATAGCAAACCAGCAATAGCAAAACAGGAAGGGTACCTATCGTCTGGAGACGCGTGGTATCGTGGCGAGACGCCCTAACCCAACTGGCAGAAACGGGGCGCCGTCTCTAAGCCGTCCGTTGAAAGGCCCGAGGCCAACTGCCGAGCAGCAGCAGCAGCGACTTAGCCTTAAAAGGCAGACCGACAAGAGAGGAAACTAGAGATGAAGGCAAACTCAAAGAGACAGGAACGAACACAGGGGAGACGAGAAACACACACTCAGAGAGCGACAGAGCGAGAGCAAAAGAAAGAAAATTGGGGAGATCCGCTTTGCACTGGCTGCGCCAATGTGCCGCCGGGACGATTTTGGCAATTTTGCCAAGCTCTTTCATTGTGCTGTCGAATCTGCAATGCGCGTCGGCGCAATGAAGCCGTTAGGGCTCCCCTCGACCTCACGCCGAGACGGGAATCGGAGGCCATGCGGTGGGGTTTGCGTGGCTCTCGTCTACTGGCGCCGAAAAAACTCGACGCCCACTGCCTATCGGCGACCTAGCGCCCTACACTCCTAGCAGTTTGCTCGACCCGTTTTTTTACGTTGTTTTCGCTCGCCGTGTAGTCGCTGTTGTTGCACTGCGCGGTAGTTGCCACTATTTCTACTGTTGTTGTTCTTCTTGTTGTTTTTTTTTCTTGTTGCTTTTTTGTTGTTGTTGTTGTTGTTGTTGTTGTTGTTTCTGTGCTGTTGTTGTTGTTTCTGTGCTGTTGTTGTTATTGCTAAAGCTGTTGCTCTTATTGGTGGCGGCAGGGAGGCGGCACAATGAGCATTAACGACATTGTTTACCGATGTTGGAAGAGATCGGCTACACCAGGAGGGGCCGGGGGTAGAGACGTGAGATGAGTAGACCGCGTTCGCAATTCGTCTCATCTCTATTGGTCGACACCACCCAATGGAGGAAGGTGTTGCTGACCTATTGTTGTAGCGCTGGCGCTAGGTGCAACGAAACGCTCAAACGCTGAACGGAAACGAGTTTCCGACAACCGACAATCGATATAACGGTCAACTACTTTGCCATTTTCTGCGTGGTTTGCTTCGACTCTACCTAGCCAATCTAGTAAATCCAAGACAGTGGCCTTTTTTCAAACTGAGTCAAACGCCACGGAAAGACATACACACGCACACACATGTGGACACAGAACATATGTGTATACTTTACCTTGTAGCAAAATACTGTTTAACTTTAATGTCATGCAACCGCTTCCTCGACGACATTTATCTGGTTGGTAATTTTGCCTGGAGACGACACATGACCAGTAGTTATTATCGATCCCGGTTCTCTTGATGCTTCAAAAGCTAACAGAACGAAAATGGCGCAATTACAAGGATTTGCATGTTGCGCATGAGCCGAGGCGGCAAAACAGAGTTTAAAGGCGTCGGTCGCGGTTTGCATACGACTACGGGAACACGGGAGCTTCCATAGTCCGGCGCGGCGTGAGACTGCCTTAGCGTGCGAGTGTTAGCTCTGCAGGCTCTCGGGGGTGTTCCGCTATGCAAAGCCCCCGAAGGGATTCTTTAGAGTAATTGGGCAGCGCGGTGTGCGGATGTGACACGCAAAGACTTGCGTGATCTGAGTGTGTGCTAGAGCACTGTCAGTCCGCGCTTCGGTGCCATCTTTGAAAAGCCGCCAGCCTGTCCGTACTGTCATTACTACTACTACTACTACTACCGAGTGAACCGTGTTGGCATGCCGTGCAAAGAGTGCAGATAAGCAAGCCCATTGGTCCCAAGACGGAGGCTAGGTGGCACGCGAGTCGCGGTGTTGTCAAGAAATGTCTCTGCTACTGTGGCAGCGCGCTTAGTACTCTGCCTAGCACTTGAGCGGCCCGCTCTCTAAACAGCGCGAAGTGTGAAACCATCACGACACGGACAACCACAAGGCGGCCGAATCCAATCGGTACTCTTGTACGTAAGATGACGATGCAACCAGGAGGATGTTACCCAGTGGAGATGCGCGGTCCGGCGGTTGTTAACTATAGCTAGTCGGCAATGTGGATTCGTTTTGAAACATGTTCCTTGGCACAAACATGCAACACATACGGTATCTGCTCTCAACGTAGTTCTGAACGAGTTTTGATGGTCTAGCTGGACGAGCGGCTTGGGAGTTCACCAACATCTCTCTCTCTCTGGAAAACCTAGTCTGACGCAACCTTGGCATGGCAGTCAAATTATCATAACGCTCTTCTTAGCTAAGGTATGCGGCGAATCGTGTATCGTGATCATGCGGTGAGCCGGAGAAAATCGTTTTCCTTTTAAAGTGCAATTTAACGACCATCGTTTACACAAGGTCGAATCTGCTGGCAGGTGCCAACTGCTTGCCTGCCAGTGCGGCATAATATAAGTGATAAAATGGGGCTACTAAAATGCGCAACGGCCTACGCAAGTGCCTGAAGCGTGAAGGCCGAATCTACGGTAACATCAAGTTAGGTCCGTGGTGCCTATCGTACGGACAAAAATACGCCCTTCGTGTAGGCCGGTAAAGAAAAATATGTTTGTTGATTCTGTTGCTGAACTCTCTACATTAAACGAGCAGACAGGTGGCCAACCTGCATTTGTCAGAGACTACCGGCTCTAACTAGCAGGTTTTGCTCGTCTCCAACAGGAGAGACCTAAACAAGCGTCTGTGATTTTACTGAAAACCTCCATGATTTATTACGTTGCCCCACCCGTTGAAGACGCCAGCACACCCATCAGGCATCTTGGCCGGTGCCTACTACTTCCCGCACAGGTCTAGGTCGGCGTGTTTACTTGTCGTGCAAAAAGCGCCTAATTTGAACATCACAATTAACATAAAATAAACGCGTTAAGTGTCGGGATTCTCGAAAGCTCCTCTGGTACCCTGAGCAGTATTTTTTAAATTTGATTTTATTAACACCCGGGCGGGGCAAATGCGTTTATGTTACATCAAAATGTTCGAGACAACCAACAATCTAGCGTTTTGCTAGTTCTGCTATGGACCGAGCCGCCCGACATCACACTCCAGCTGTCTGCATTGACATTCATCTTGTGATTTAGGAAAACCTTCCACATTTCACAGAATTGGATGAAATCCGTGGGCTGCAAAGGCCTTAGTTAGATTTTGATCTCTTATCCCGCTACCCCGTCATTCAGTGCTCCTCATTGCTGCTGTTTTATAAATACCTATGTCCACTTCGCTTATTTTGGTTTGCCAGTTCTACGACTAAACTTAAAAGGCGCAAATCTTCTTCAGATTACATCGTTTTAGTAGATCTTCCGTCAGCATCGGGCCACCCTCGAACACTTGAACTACCCTATTTCTGCACGTATTCGATAGCGCAAAAACCCTCAATTAGAAAGAAAAACCTTTCCACGTCAATTAAACACAATTCGTCTACTCTCACCTTATCTCATATTAGTGGAGTACCATATGTGGCGATGGGTGCTATCTGTATTCCGAAAAGAGCGATTGCTGCATGAAGCGAAAGCATATGTGGGCATTTAATTGCCACAGCCTCGATGGTGTCCTTCCTGATCCTCTCCTGGATGTGTGTTCGAAAGCTGCTGCCGCTTGTTGATAAGGTTTGTTTACAAATTTTATTTCGGTTCCCCTGATGTGTAGCACGTCACCCCTGGCCCTTCCAACATTTCATAACTACTGTCTTTCCTCAATTAACCTTCAAGCCCTTCTTATCCATGAAAGTAACAAGTCGATCCATGGCTTTTTTCACCCTGAAAAGGCTGACCAAAATGACTACATCATCAGCAGTAAGATTCTGACTCGCGGGTACAGCCCGTCCGTATCTGTTCTGGTACTCCACGCAGAAGTATGGAAAACAGCAGTGAGCTCAGCCCATTGCCCTGTGCGACGCCTGTGGTTTGAGCCAACTCCCCTGCAATACCGTTATTAATCAGCACCGTGTCTTGTTTTAAAATATTCATAAGTAACCTCAGAACTGCTCCCGACACTCCTGAGTTTGCCAGCTCTTCAACTAGGTTATCCCTTGGTGATAAGCCAAACGCTGTATTTAAATGTATAAACATAGCATATACCCAACTCGGCCTGGACAGCGTATCCCATTGTTCCTAGCGGCTCCCGAATTGCTGAGTTGATTTCCCTTTCGTAAATCCTTGTTGATCCTCCGGCATTACCCCGCTTTACTCTAAGAAAGATTCCAGTCTCCTAGCTATTATTCCCGAGAATAACTTATGCGGGCAGCTTTTTATCGCTAATTCCTAATTCTGGTTCAGTTTCTACTCCTTTTCCTTTTGAAATTACTATTAAAGTCGCTTTTCTTCAGGCCTCGGGAAATTCCCTCTTGTTAAAACATTTATTGAATAGAGCTTGCCAGCATAGTGAGTAAATTTTTTTATACTGTTATGGCGTTATAGCGATGCCCCGGTTAGACTACAATGCTTTACGCTCGGCGTTTCCGTTTGGTCCTACTTCGGTGATATTTGTTTTTCTGTCAAAATGCTGTTCGTTGGTCCCAAATAGCTTATAAGAAACTACTTTCCATTCTACAGACAGATAATGCTAGAAGAAGAGCAGCTTTACTAACAGCTAAACACTTGTTGCATTACTTGTTGTTCAGCTACGATTTCATTGCCATACTTGGTAGCCTTCTTAGTGAGTGCTGGTTAGCCGGAGGGTCGGCTACGATATTTTGAGTAACTTACGAACAATTTTAAATACATTGATTTACACTAGACATGACCGGTAAATATTCACGTATGCTTCACTGGGCGTTTGATGTCCGCCATTGTATGCTGCACAAGGTGAAAAGCCACTATTTGTGTGTCCTATATATTACCGAGATGTGGCGCTGAGAGGAGCAACAAAGCTTGCAATCGAATGAGCACGGCATGTCGGCTGCCTTGAGGGGCAGAGGCCAGCTCACAGTTTTAGGGGGGATGGTTTGGTGTAACAAGCGTAATGATTCTTAACGTGATAGACTAGCGCAAGGGCCTACCCAAGTGCCAGAAGCACACTGACCATATCACCACGTCTAAATCATATCGGGCCAGTGCTGCCTCTCGCACGAGTCGAAGTGCGCGTCTAGTGTAGGCAGGTACGTCGAGCCCGTTGGCGTGGTGGCATGCGTTTGCGCCTCGCGACCAGAGAAGACACATATGTGCGCGGGTTCGAGCCCCACCGTTGCATATTTGTATTTATGGGAGTCCGTCTGTGAAGCAATGCACAAAGCAGTCCCATGGACGTTAAATCTTGGCCGAGAGTCAGCCCCGAAAGGACTTTTTAGTGTAGGTAGGTACAGGGCGTTTGTTAAAAATGCGCCCGCATTTCTTGTATTAACAGACGTAGCAGACGGAGCAAGAGATCTAATCGAAAATCTACTCCTCCTTAACAGACGACGCGTTCATCTGCGAGATGATCGCAGAAGAATAGTGCTCTTCGTTTATGCAGACGAGTTACCACAACACTGGCGGCAAAATGTATTACAAATAACAAAGTCTCAATAGTAACAAGGAATTTTGTGGCGACCGCGACTCCTGCCGGCGCTGGTCAGAGTTCGCCAATTTTTTAGAGGCCCGAGCATACTTTCTGCTTTGCGACCTTTAAGAGGCTATATTGGGGCATTGTATTTCTTTCGGTAAACCTGTTATCCGGCAAACTAGTGGCCTAACTTATCTACGTTGCAAACATTTTGATCCCTAATCCCAGCACCGAATAATGCCGGTCGTGTGAACCTGCTCAGTAGTTTGCTTTTTCTGCACTCAGTCGCGCCTTGCACTTTGAACCCTTTGTCGGGCAGTTTCGTCGGTCGGTCGGGCACTTAATCTGTAAGTATCACTTATTTTCCTTGAGTGCATTTAATGTATGTTTAGCCCGTTCGAGTGCTCTCACTTGGCAGATTTCCTTCTTGAAGCCGGCCGTCTCACATTATTTTAGTACCTGTCTATGTATCCACCTGTCGATGTCGTCGTTGCAACCTTTTGTGGACCACCGGCGGCGCTGAGTGCGCTTAGATAGACGTGCAGTCTAAGTGCTAACACCTAGAAAAACCTTGCCGCATCGTTCTTTGGTAATATCATATTACCTGTACAGGATGCCGCACTTAAACGTGTCGATACGTCCAACTCTACCGCCGCATGAACCAGCCTTCAATCGCCACTAAGCGCACTACCCACTATGGTGTGTTACCCTTCACCGCAATCAGCGACTCTGCAAAGTTAGCGCCCCCTCTGTCCTTCTCACTCCAATACCACAGACGGTGGCTGAGGTCCGCCCACTGCCAGCGCCTGGAGCCGTGGGAACGCTTTTCAAAAGAGCCCACCTGGAGTACAGATGTTGAAAATCTCGAGCCCTCGAGTATGTCCAAAGAGCGACCCGATCCTTGGACAGTTACAAACAGAAAAATCCGGATACCTCATTAAAAGTCCAGCGCACACACATTTTATTTGCACAGGGTAACCGCGAACATGTTTGCTCGCCTCTCAAGTTGGTGTATCACTATCTAAGCTCTTAATCGCAGTTCAGCTTAGCTGTGTAGTTTTCTTATAGTGTATGTTCGGGTGATTGGAACATTGGCCAAATCCTGAGTGACCCAGCAGCAACTAATACGTCTAACTTTTGTGAGATGCTTAACTGTGAGATTGTTTCTTTATTTAAATTTGTAGTTGTGTGGCTCGTTCTATCGATGTGTACAATAATAAATCCATCTGAAGCTGCAAAAACATTTAATTTAATTTCACTAAACTCTCGTTTGAAATCAACTGTGCAAACTTAGCCTACATGTCAAGATACACATAATTGAAGGGATACCCCAAGAAGTACAATAGAGATTCTTAGAACAACACCCAACAACTGTGCTATAAAAGCCTTCTCTCTAGGGAACTGGTTATACAATGCGGTTAAAATATTTAGACTCGTATGATTACGCACCACTCGTAACGCAAATCCATGATAGACAATGTTAACGCGTGTAATTTCGGTAGAAAGCATGACGCGGTTAAATAGATGGGTTTTGTGTCTAATTACGAATAGATGTGAAGCCTTGTCTCGGCGTAAGCCCTACAACACAAATACGGTGATTTACTTTAAACGATAATGAGGTTACAAAATATGTTGCGTCGCTCTGCAACAATTTTCTGAAATATGACTTTACCGCAATCATAGAAGGTATCTAAACATAAGCGCAAAACATATGTGTCGGCACTAAAGACTGGATACGAACGCACCTAACCCTAAAAGTTCTAGATATCACGAGAACGATCTATTATATATGGTTTATTTCGCAATAACATTGCATTTCAAGAAGGTACATAATTTCAATAAAATTCATTCATTTTATACAATTTAAACACTTCAGCGACCGTCCCACCGGGCGAAAAAGTGCATTAACCGCCGATGCTTCTGGCAGCTCGCTGCGTGGTATTTAGCGCATATCTGCGAGCAGAACCGGCAACGACATTGATCGCCAACTTGGTGAAATCCTTGGGTCGAACATACCAAGTGATGATAGCCATGCACAATGTATCTTATGTACACGTGCCGGCTAGTGCATGCCATTCTATCCCAAAGCTCCCTGGCGAGGTACACATCCAATTGCGCTACCTCTGCCGAGGCCTCGGTCACTTTTCCCTGCCACTCCAACAAAAATTGCTGAAGTGGTCCAGTAATAGGTGACCTAAGCCTGACTATGATTGTTTCCACTGCCGGCCCGCAACCCGCTAGCAGGTACACGGAGCGGCTTTTTGCCTTCCGGGGTAAGCAAAGGACCCGCTTCATATATATTGTGAAGCATCTTTCTAGCTGCGCAAAATTTGCCGCTGAAAGATGGCCCCACACCCTACCAAGGCTGTAGCTCAACATTGGCACAATCTTAAGCTCATAAAGACGCACGGCCGCACTCAAAGACAGTCGTCGAGGGTCTCTCACTTCTGTGTGAATAGAGGTAATAGCCGCTCGACACCTGTCGCCGATGTGCTGGGTAAAGGTCGTTCCCGTATAGTGTAGCCTCACACCCAAATAAGGGAAAGAGTTGACAAACTCCAGCGGTTGGGCACAACAGGGTATTACGTCTGCTGCGGCCAATCGACCCCCACGGCGAAACTTCATGGCTTTCGTCTTCCGCGCATTTATTTGCAGGCCCTTACGGTGAAGGTAACTTTCGACGTCGCCGACAATTCGACGAATGGCACCGCGGTCCCGGTGGGCCACTACTATGTCATCCGCATACATGACGTCGACGGCGTTTCTAAACTCCTCCCGTTCATGGCGAGCTAGGTCTGCGATGAGCAAGGAGAATGCCAGGCAACTGAGAGGGTCCCCTTGGGGGTCCCTACGTTTTGACAGAGCTGCAAGGTGTCTTCGCCCCTTACGTTTACTTCAAGGCGGTCTTGAGCAAAGAAGCTGGAGAGCACTCGTAGGAAAGAACCACCCACCGCAGCATGTCGAAATGAATCGACTAGTAGGTGACGGGGAGCTTTGTCGAAGGCCTTGACACAATCGATAAAGGCGGCGTACAAGTGACCCCCGGGCACAGCTAACACCCGTTCAACTTCCGACTGGAGTACGTGGATCGCGTCTTGCGTACCTCGACCTTTCCTGAATCCGAATTGCTCCGGAGGTAGGGCCTTCTCCACAGTTGGAAGCTCCCTCGAGATAATCAACTTGGCGAAGATTTTCTTGAGAGTGCGTTCCGACGCGATACCCCGATAGAGATTTGGATCGTCCACGTTGTCACCGTTTTTGCTCTTGAATAGCAGAGTAAGCCTGGCCTCGTGCCAAACCTGGGGTATGTGTCCCCCGCTGAGTATCTGATTAAACAGCTTACACAGCTCCTCCGCTAAAACATCGGACGACTTAGCCCAATGTTCGTAATAGATCCCATCAGGACCACTACTCTTTTTCTTGGGTAAGTTCTAGATATAAAGGTGAGCAATTTAAATTTTTAAATTAAAGGGCGGTAAAGCTACTCCTGATAATCATCCGAACCGTCGTATAGATTTTGAGTTAGCCGTGACAGACATAGCAATTTGCCAGAGACTGGTGCACTAAATGTCAACATAACGTAAAATGAGGAACCTTGGTAGAAAGACCATTGAACCTGACCCCTAGTCTCTTTGCAAACAAAGCATCTGTCACAACGATTTTTATTAGAAAGGTACACCGCATCAGAAAATTACGTTAGGGCCAATGTTTATTTTCCACGTATTCCTGCAGTAAATTACTCTGTTAAAACACTTGACGGAACTTATGATGAACCATATGAAACGGAATACTTTGTTACGGGTAAAAAGCTAACCTTCAGTTAATTTCGGAACTTGATTTGCAGTTAAACAATCATATTGTGCCAAATTGAGCCATTCTGAAGCAAATCGACAAATACATTTATTTGTTTAAAAATGCACAGATTGCACTCATGTTAACGCATTAAACGCAATACGGAATGCTTTCTTATAGGCCGGAATAGGTAGATAAGGATACCTGAAGAAGTAATTTTCGTTTTAGATACCCGTTTTCTAGACGGTTTACTGCATGAGCGAATTTACAAAGATATAAAAAGGCGGAATGAATGCTTGGCGAGGATTTGTTTTCGAACGTGCGGCTGGGCGAGCAGCTATTCAAGATTAGCCATTCTAAAAGCCGAGCTATAACCGGCGCAAACATGAGCACCGATTATTTAAAAGATTTGCGAAATCTTAATACTGTGTATCACAAGAATCGCCGGCAGAGAATAGGTCATACTAGTTAGTTATTACCCTAGGTCAACTTCAATGGTGTCAAAATACGATTTTACCTAGTTTAAATTTTCAAGTTAACCTTAGCTGCGTATTAGCTAAGGCAATAAAACTTTCCTAGCATGAAGAAGACGCCGAGCTTCTGCCTTCGATCGACACGTCTACTTGTGATGTGTTTGTGCAAGCAAGTGTTAAATATTTCACTTGTAAAGTCGCTGGACTCTCACACTACGTCTGCGGCATGATCGAGCCTATTCATTTTACCATGTCAAGTTCAAGGTTCAAAAGTAGTTTATACAATAAAACTGCATGATTCAACGATTCAGTTCTCAGTAAAAGCTGAAATACAGTTAAAAGTTAGGAAAATAAAAATGCTTTCAATGTGGTAGCCTCTGTGGCCAACATCGGGTATAGATGCGTCAGCTCATTCATCTGAATTAGTACGTACAATCCTATGGCGATTAAACCACTCAAGATAAAACTGTCTCTGCGCTTATGATATTTTAAAGCGGGCACTACTGGGCGGGATATACAAAAAATGCACTGTAGGGTCGCCTCCGGGGTACTCGGCGAAATCAATGCTCTTTTTTTTCACTTTTACAGCGACTTATTTCAAACAGACGGCATAAGATATAGTTAACATCGTTATGTCAGTTTTTCAGATTAAGCACATTTAAACCTCCAGTATCTCCATACCGTTTGCGATAATGCAAGTGAGGTTACGCCTTAACTTTTCACAAGGCGATGTAGGCGCATGTCTTTCAACATTATTGACGAACAAAATAAAGACTAGGAAATTCTGGCAGATTATTGCTGCCATCGAAGAAGTCGGGATTTAAACAAGCGGGTAACAATAAAGAGTAAATAATTGATGGCGAGTTAAGCCTTAACGCGGATGTAATGAGGCTGCGACTTAACTAGAGTTTGAACCCGGAAATCAGACGGGTTTACATCCAAGGCAAACTTTGCACAGAGGCTGCCTGTCAACAGTGAATCCTATCCCGACACCAGACGAAAATGTAGGCGTGATGGAAATGACCGAAAGTTTCTCGTTCACGTCAGACAGTACAGGGGTGTGGCTTGGATGTTAACACTGCTAGAAGTGGCAAATACTATACAACACAATAATGATCTTGCTGGACCACAAACATACTTATTTGATTGATAACGTATAAGTACGGAAACAACACACTGGGCAAATAACTAACTAGAACAATTCGCCAACGTCTGCTTAATACGCGGGAGTCGAAAGTACAACCAACAAGTAACATACGAGATCACAAAATACACATGTAATAATGAGTTAAGTCAGTTAACTTTTAGATTATTTAAAAACGCACCACCCTCCCTATGGCTGTGCTCTAGTGCTAATCTGAGCATCCTTAGTCGTGTGAAAACGATTACGAGTTAGGTAATAACCTATTACTACTCACTTATTTTAGCTGTAATGACTATTGCGTATCCATGGCGACAACTTGTCAAACGATATAAGATATTCTTTATGTAGTTTTAGGAGTGCCTAGGACATGGGTATGTAAGCGGCTTATTGACGAGCAGCTTAACGTCCTTCCAAGTGACAGTGAAGATGCGTAAGCACTCACATTATATATATATGGGATGTAAATCTGATTGATCATTAATTTGCTACTCCATGCCTTTTGTTACGAAAAGCCCAATTAAAACTAGTATGAACATCGTGCTTGGTTAAAGTTTAAAATGAAATAATGGCATATAGTCGTCTTCTACCAGGCATTGCAAGAAAGAAGTGGGTTCAATTACATACAGAATCGCCCCGACGATTGTTCCCAAAGGAGTCACACAGGGGTAGTGATTGTAAGGCTTCATCCGAGTATAAAACGTATGTTTTTTTAAAAATATAATTGTGGATAGTGAGCTATTTATGTTATTACTGGTATATGCTAAGATGCAAAAAAGACGGCAATTGACAATATTCACGTCCGGCGAGATGGTTTATTGGGCTGTTGAATAAGTATCGATTGTGTTCATATGAGATCAGTTTTAAATAATACAGCTCTTCTATTTGCTACGGCAGAAAGCAACGGAGCTTCTTATTTAGTCGAGTGACTCTCTGAAAGACGCTGCTGCCATGAAAAACGTTTAGCGGGCCCACTGAGATCTTATTAGACATCGTTATCTGAAACTCCCGGTAGTGGCTCCGTATACAAGGTAACTCAATGCCAACACTATCAGCATGGAACAACCATCATTATTTTTAATTTAAGGTGGACGAGCAACAAAATGGCGGATTATTGTCTGTGTTTTATTGTCTACTTTCTGACATTTGTAGCAGTTCATTTTATAAGGATCCTTGTCATAGCAACAAAAAACAACGCCAAAGAGAACCTCATCTTAGATTGCTACGCATGTGTTAATCTAATCATAAGCCCGATTTCGGTTTTTGCTCAGTTGTCCGTGGTCCAGCCAATTTTATTGGCGAACACATTTTTGCCAGCTTTGGAAGCGGTCGGACGCAAAATACTCAACGAGTTAGAAATACTCGAACGCGCTCGAGGAAGACTTTAAAGGTGGGTGTATCATCAAAAAGATCTCTTCTTTATCAAGTAGATTAATTGAGTAGGAAGTCAGGTGAGGAATTCGAAAAAAAATTGCCATACGTTAGTTTGTCTGGTAAAGGAAAGCCTTCATCGGATTTTCGCTGCAGTGACATACAATCGCCTACACTAGGTCCATAAATTGGTGTAGGCGATTGTATGTCATCATGATTGTATGCTGGGAAATTTTCCATACGGGCAAGTTGTCTTCGCCATCTTCGCGATCAGCGCGTGCTTGCGAAGAATGGCGGCGCTCTGAGCCATTTTTAACGTGCTTTCGATAGTCTGCTTCTCGACAGAGCTAGCGTAGGGAAGCTGGTGTTCGCTTCTGGTCACTATGAAGCCTGACCACTAAAGACTTGCCCAGCAGGCTTGGATCACGTTGTGCATGTCCAGATCAGGGAAGTCCATAGCGGCTTCACCGTCTCCATCCACTAACTGAAGGACAGCCAGTTGTCCCCTCTGACCACTTGCCCAGTACTTGAATCCTGTCAGACATGTCGGAGGTGTCGAGGTTATAGGTGACGTGCTCGTATTCTTCGCCGACATACTCAAGCTAATCGCGGATGGTTTGGGTCAAGGCGCGGATGCTCCAGTAGCCGATAACGATGCCATCAGCGGAGCTGACCACAGGGAGATGGTCCAAGAGTCTGATACCGGACCTCAGTGTGGTACGACCGCCAGTTCGAGAAACTTTTTTACTGGACGACTCAGGGTTTGACCGGACACGGCCAGTTCCAGAGATGCATGCCAAGGATTAAGAAGGCCATCAGCAATATCTGCGTATTGTGTGCTCCTGGAGAGGTAGATAACGTGAAGCATACTGTTCTGCGATGCGATGCTTTCCGTGAAGCAAGGGATGCAGGTGCTTGAGAGGACGGTCCGTCAGGGAGGTGATCGCCCATATGATGACTTCGGCAGAGGCATGGAGAGAGGCGACGAACTTATTCAACGCCGTTTTGACACTCAAGACAGTCAAAGAATAGACCAGGCGGAAGAGAACGGGGGTCTCGGGGGTGTGTTTGTGACGAGGAGCCTAACGAGGCATGGGGAGCAGCCGGACCCTCGTTGTCTCGACGCACCCTCACAGGACAGTTCACAAAATAGCAGAATCCCCCTATCCAACCGCAGGTAAACATGCAAGATGATAGACAGGGATAGAGCGAAGTAAAGGAGAACGGCAAAGGCGCCTTTCCCACGGCTCTCGAAGTAATGCCAAAGTAATACTGAGCCTGGGGGGTGGGGATGAAGCCAGGTTTAGTGGGTATGTACCACACTAGTCACACAGGCTGCTAGTGGCGCGTGTTCATCATGCATTCCAAAAACCTCTCATTAGAAAACAAATAATTTGACGCCAAAAATGATCGACAGAAGCTCCGCAGATGGTTGTCCAAATCGCAATATGTCAAAAACTTTGCTTAAATGTAGATATTGCCAACTTATTTGCTGTCGTACCGAAGTTTGTGGGCAACAAGTGGTAGTCTCGGACGTCTAAAGTCCAATCCTGCTAATCCTGCTGAGTAGCTTTACTTAGTTTATAGTACTACTACAACCAAAATTGATGTATTAAATAGAGTGACATCTGCTGGCCGTAAAAAACTAACCACTTCTTAGTCATTTCGCACCCGTTTCGATAAACGCGCACCGTGTGTTCAACTGCGTAATTTTGAACTACAGTAGCGCAATCCGTATGATAAATACGTATTTGTATGTGCATCACGTTATTTCACTAGCATAAATAGGTTAGAGCTTTGACAGCGATATGTGTTAGTGAAGTCAAATTTGTTCGTAGGTCTATTAGGAGGAGTTCGGTAGACAGTTTCGCTCTCTTTCTCTCTCTGTGAGGCTATATTAGTGTAAGCAAACATCATCTTAAATCTAGTTTCTAAATCTAGTATCAGTGATTTGATCGACACTGGTTGCATCTCTCTCTCTCTCTGTCCTCCTATATAAATACCTACATATAAGCACGTATGCGCTTCATCCTGAGTTTCAACTCACTTTGCGTGTATTCCTCTTGGACGTGTTCTTCGCGAAGCGCCCGACAGAGGGCGCAGTCTTCATCCCATACCCGGTGCTCTGTAACGCAACAACAAGCACCGGTGGCGCCCAGCGTTCCTCGACGAAATGGTAGTCCTGGCGAACTTGGCAGGACACCTTCGTCTTCCGATGCGCGACCACTTTCGTTAGCATCACTACCATCGCAAGTCCGCGACCTGCAACCATGGAAACAACAAGGCATGTCCAAACGTCAGCAGTGGATACGTCAGTTTGGGCGCCACGTCATTAGGCTAGCGGGGTTTCTGATTCCAGTCCTATCATGGACGTGTATGGAAACATGCTGGGCCCTATCTTGTAGCCCTAGTTTGCTTGTCTACAAAAACATGTATGAAACATATATATATATATATATATATATATATATATATGTGTGTGTGTGCGCTGTGAGTCTGAGCTAGTGGGAACCTCCACTTACCCAGGCGCATGTCCGAATAGCAACGTACTAAAAAGTTAGTCAAAGCAACAGCGTTGCTCCCACTGCGTGCTGCTATGCTGCCACACGCTGTAACGGTGAGTTGCAATTTGGTACTAGGCTTTCAGTCTGTGTGTTTGTGTGTATAGAGACGATGTTGTGCGCTATGTACGTTATGGCCTGTATCTAGAGCCGTGCTACAGGGGTGAACAGGGCTGTGCTCTCAAGCGGCAAACCAAAATACAGCGTGGTTCCACGTCCTGTCTTTCTGTGTGTCTGTCGTTACTTGGCGGGTTACCTTGTGGCCGTAGAAAACAGCAACGACGACAAAAACACTGTGCTGACCCATGCGTGTTTTGAGCCTAGTTACGTATTGAAAGGTATTGGCAAATACGATATTCACATGAACAAACACCGCGGTATAGACGAACGGCTGGACCAGGGCCCACGGCGATGAGCTTTATTGTAAGTTGTCATCAACCAACAACCATCTGGTGGTGTTGCTGTTGTTGCTGCTGCTGCTGCTCTGGTTGTTGTTGCTGTCATTGCTGATGTTGTTGTTGTTGCTGTCATTGCTGATGTTGTTGTTGTTGCTGTCATTGCTGATGTTGTTGTTGCTGTCATTGCTGATGTTGTTGTTGTTATTGTTGCTACCGGTGTCGCTGTAGTTTTTGTTGTCATCATCATCATGTGGTGCTGATGGGTGTTGCCCATGAGCGAAATGCGGCACTTAGCAACAGCCACAAAATAACGGCGTCGAGCTCACGGTGGCGTCTGCTCTGACATAGACGGTTGCCCGCGACTATCTGCTTAACGAGGTGACGACGACGACGACGACATCAAAAACTGTCACATCATCGACGCACGAACCGTCTTTTTTGCGACAGTTACTGCGACAGTCTACCGCTGGCTTTCTTCGTGGCGTCTGCGTATAGGTCAACCGTTACTGAAGACGATCAACGCTTGTTTCTTCTTAGAATCAGTCCTAACAATCCCGCATCCGCCGCTGTTGGTCTAGTAGTATCATCACAACCGCAGCCTATTCGCAACATTTTCGCTAACCCACCGCACACTGATAGCACACAACAGATCAATGATCTTTTAATTTTAAAAGAAATTAAAATATCAATGATCCTTATTTCTATTTATTCACAGTACGTGTGAACCTAACACATACACACACACACACACACGCCTAAGTGTGTGTTTACAGGTTCACAGGCATGAATACATAAACACAGATAAAAACAATAGGACTATATCACTGTTGAGAACGCTTTTGATAGCCTGCTTTTTTGCTGCTCTCAGATATGCAATAGAAGAGCACCTTGCAAGCACAAGACTCGAGACGCCTTATTTCATCATAGCCGTGTGAGATCGGCGTCGCCAGAGTTCTGTTGTTTCTGCTGCTGCTGCTGCTGCTGCAGCAGCGGCTGCACCGTAGTGGTGCTGTCGCTGCTGCTGGCCCGATGCGCGCTATACCAGCGTGCAATCTCAACGGACGTCGCTCGCCAACTACAATCAACGCAACGTTAACAAACACTCGCCGTCGTTGCTGTAGGTCGTCTGGCGTTTAGCGGATCCCCTCACTTTGGGGGGGGTGTCCGCCGTTTCTGGCGTTGTCCCCGCACCCCATCCTTCGGCAATCCTGGGGCAGCAGACTTTTCGATCGTACGAATGATTCGTGTATGTCACCGTCGTTGTCGTCGTCGTCGTTGTCTCCGTACAACTACGTACGACTACCACTGTGCCGACACCTACGCCATCGGTCATCGTAGACGTAGACGGCTGGGGCAGTTCCAGGAACCTCCTTCTCCTGCTAGCTGACGTGACAAACGCACAGCCGTTCCGTCGTAGTCGAGTGCGGGAGCGTGCCACCCTCGCAATAGATACTTGATCTCTTCCGAGCCTTTCCATGACCCAACTACTCAACCTCACCGACCAACCAACCAACCAACCAATCTGCCTACCTACGTACAACCTCACCCATTGGCCCACTCACTCATTATATTGAGTATCAACAACAGAAGAAGCAGCAGCAGCAAGAGTAGCCACAAAAATGGGATACCTCATTGTAGTGATGGGCAAATGAACGAATGACTAATCGACTCTACCAACCGGCCGGTGGATCGGAGTCTTTCGTCAACAATCTAGCTGGCTTCGGCATATTATACCATTTCCGCTAGTGCTAATTGTAAGAGCCATCGTTACCCCCGTTCGGATCTCGTGTTATCGTAATAGGCACGCGTGGATTCGTGCATGGAGAGAAAAAGTTGTCAACAACTGAGAACAGGAAGAGAGAGAGAGAGAGAGAGAGCGCGACACCTGGCACTTTGCTCACAGAAGGCATAAACAGCGCAACAAAGGCGCTCCAAGGAAGAAGAAGAAAGGAGGATTTTCATACTATAATTTTCCATCCCGTCATTAGGAGCCCACAAGATCGTTTAGTGCCTGTCAACGCTTCTATATATGGCTTCTGGCTGCCTTAGGAGGTTGAGGAACTCTACATCAATCTAGTATACAGGGTGGTATGGTAACTTATGTCGCTGCACAACACAACATACTATTACTGACTATATGATGTACAAAAGCTCTCTATCATTCATAATGCCACAAACCGTTTTTTTCCCCCTCAAAGCAAAGATGTTGCCTGTCCTGTATTCTGTGTTCTTTATTTCGGGACATCTTAATTGTAACTCCAGTGCGTGATGCAAGCGCATCACACTGGTTGGTGGCGTAAATATTTGCTTGTTTGCTTGTCATTTAGACAGACGCGCTTTGCTCCGTCCAGATACATGTGCGCTTGCAATAATAGGACAAAAAATCGGCTAGACAAGCGGTGGATAAGGTAGTTATAGACAGATCGTTATAAACTGTATATATACAGGGTCATTCATGTTGTTATGTACTTCTTTCGAGGTTTGATAGAACTCGGCAAGAAAATAATTTTTCCCTATGAAGGGAGGACGCGGAAACGTTTTGTTTAGGAGTGAGGATGAAATTTATAAAAGTCGTTATTCTGCCTTTTTTTCTCCTACAATGTCTAACATATTTTTTCATCGTATTTATTTCACTCATATTGAGTATGCATATAACATGAACAATTATACATATTATTCTGATATATATATATATATATATATATATATATATATATATATATATATATATATATATATACATATTATACAATTATACACTCAGCTGCTCGCGGCATGTTATTCGAGTGAGGCAGTGCAGTGATCTCTTCGCAAGGGCCAGGCAGGCAGATGCATGAAACTTCGTACACGCCTATGAGCACAGTCGACAGACGCACTCGGTGTACTCTTCGTGGAAGCTCGTATTCGAACAAACCAGGTGATGATAGCCATGAACTATGTATCTGGTATAGACGTGGCGATTGTCACACGCAAGACCAGACCTCTTTTTTCTTCTACATAGTTGTGCGAAATCTACGTTTGCGGGAGAACCAGTCAACGCATGAAAGAACCGATTACACCGGCGTGTTCGGAGGCAAATTCATGCACAACAAAAGACACTTTACTAGCTTGCGTAGCAAAAAGCGAATACACAGGTTGAGGAAAGTCATAAAAAGTCGATGTGTTGTTATGTCTTACATTAACGCGTTTTTGAGAAAAATCGTAAAATTTTTCCGTTACGGCCAAAAATGTATGTCCAAAAGACCACTCTCACGCAATAGCAAATTTATTGCCCACCACTTTCGTACCAAAGTGATGATGCTGCGTTACGTAGTTGTCAAGTCACTAAGCTTTTTCGATAGCCATATCGACAGCGAAGGCATGCATATTTGCATTGGGCGTATGAGAAAGTTAGGTACATAATTTGAGCTTTGGTAGAACTCAGCAAGAGAATAATTTTTCCTAGTGGAAGGAGGGAGCGGAAACGTCTTGGCAATTTTTTACGGTTTTGAATGTAAAAACTTGCACGTAAAACATAACAACTATGACTGTCGAAAACGCTTAGTTACTTGACAACTACGTAACGCAGCACCATCACCTTGGTACGAAAATAATGGGCATTCTATTTCCGCGTCCTCCCTCCATAGGGAAAAATTATTTTCTTGCCGAGTTCTATCAAACCTCGAAAAAAGTACATAACAACATGAATGACCCTGTATATATATATAGAACCACTCAATGTTTTATTTCGAATTTCGCTGCTATACCAAAGTGGCGGCACTGACAACAAGATGTTTGTTTTTGGTTCCATACAGTTTCACGCTTCATACAGAAAAGAGCCCATTGAGCTGCACTATAAAAATTAGTTTGCTTAAAAAACGTTTAGTGGGCACGTGATACCCCAGAAAGCAGACGGTCTGCTCCGCGACCTGACGCCCCTGGGCTTTTTCTGTGAGGTCTTCCAACAGCCAGGTGTTCGCCAGCAAGCCCGATCTAGTATCGGCGAGCTGAAAAAGATATTTGGCTGGATATTTCAAAAGTTAACTATGCTAAAATGTCATTAAAATGGTTAATCTCGTGTAGAGAATGACTACGAGCCCTAACTTTATCTTTTATGTCAAAACATTTGAATATCTTTAGTGATTCTTACCGCACCCTAGCTACGAGTATATATAAGGTAGCTGTCTGCGTTAGTTTTGCCAGAAACATGTACATATATATATATATATATATATATATATATATATATATATATATATATATATATATATATATATATGTTTTACTCACATATGTTGCTATTGTTATGCATTGGCTACCTAAGGAGAACTTTACAGATGAACAAAAAGCGTTTAGAATACACCGATCCCAATAAGCTGTCGTTGAAACATTGTTGAAACGTTGAAATCGTTGAAATGACGCATTAAAGTAAATACTCTGCGGTCAAACTTCGATCGCTCTTCATGAAACTTTGATTGCTCTTCATGGCTTCCTCATGACGATTTACACATTACAGCGATTTTCTACAATATTTTCGAAACCTCGCGCAAATATGCGTACATATATGCATACGTTATATAAATGAGAGTGTGTCGGTATAAATAATATGATAAATGCATTGGCCCCACACACGATGTTTTTTGTGCGAAAACAGAGCCAGAAGTGAGTGCAGAATAACGACATGGAAGAGGTAAACCAGGCTCACGGCCATCGTAGCCGAGTGCCTGTCTAACGCGAGTCAGTGACAAAGAACATGTAATTAGTTAGCACGGTAACGATGAAAGAACTGACTGGGGCTGGAAAAGCAAGCTAGTTTGGAGTAAATGGAGCGACCGCCAGTTACGCTCGCATACATTCCTCTAGTTGATGGCAATGCGTGAAAGCAATCTCGTTGCTTGTCTCGGCGCTGTCTGCTCGCTCGCTCGCACGACGGGCAGCCTCAGCGGATTGGCATTTTGTGATCAGCGCAACAATACACGGCTAGGAAACTTTAATTTGACGGCTTGCGCAATTGCGTAGGCGCGCTGTTCAGAGTTGTTTACGACACCCCATACAAAGACTGCTTGTTGCTCTTTCGGTTAAGAGGTTATCCTCTATGTCGAGTCGATTGGAAAACTTTTCTTGGGGTTAGAGGGGGGGGCATCAACAACATACTACCAGTTGCTTGCATGCGTAGCGTCGCGGCGCAGCCTAGGGTGGGTAGTGCGCTAGCCATGGTTGTCATTTATTGAGGTGTCGCCGGGCTCGATGCTTGTTGGCGATCAAATGTCTTTGACCGAAATTAATTGACAATAGATGATAAAGCCATACCGCTGAGAGTCAGCGGCCATGCTGCCACACATGCTGTCTAGGGGGAAACCATAGATATCTCAACATTCTCGGCCCTCTGTGCATTAAAAATATATCTCACGGCGAAATTTTACCCCTGAGTATAAGACTGAGGAGATTGAAACACTAAAAACAACGTTCTTTTTTTTTAATTCTAGTTTGCTTACTGTAGTAGTAGCAGTATTTGTTATAGTAGAGGTCACTGCCATTATGTCATACATTAATGGAAGCAACAGCACTGATAAATAAAGGCGCGGCCTTGTCAAAACAGTAGAGGGAAGATATTAATACGACGGCAAATATATGAAAGGCAAAGTATCCACAAGAGAAGAGCTCCGTTTTTTGTTCCTTAATAAATGATGATGAACGATGCACAGAGAGTAGGTGAAAGCAAACAAGACTTTAGATATGTAGTTATAACGCTGTTTAGCTGCGAGATATCAGCAAAACCAGCCCCGCGTTGTAGCTAGAGATAGTCAAGGCTCAAACAGGGATAGACTTAGAAAAAGAGCAGGTGGTCTACCAGACTACTCGTTGGGACTCGGAGACAACTTTGGTGTGCTATACCTTCGTGCATCGAGATACCTGTACGATACATATTTAGTTATACTGCTTAACTCTGAAACGCCTCTTAAGGTAGTAACGCAACACAGCCTTACAACAGGAGCCCTTACAGCCAGGACGTACGGTTAGCATTGACTTGGTTTGCATTCTCCAGATGTGCTTATGGCAAAAACATGACGACTGCGAACTTGTGCAAGTTTCGTATCGACCAAGCGCCTCAAGTGGTGTCATAAAAAGACACGGCTTTACTTGGGACAGACGCTAACGGCGCCCTGCATTGCGAAATGTACTGTATGGCTGGAGAAACATAAGGTAAACACACACATATATGCAGAGCCAGAACTTTTCCCTCTCTCTCTTAGTAAGTAGAAAGTATGTCTTAAAATATTAGCGAGGTAATAAACACAATATTGGATGCATTTCGCAAGTAATCGCAGTGTAAGCAAACCTAAACAGTTTGAATTACTGAGTAGTTCCCGGTAGGCTAGGCCCACGAAGCGCACGCGCCTCAACAGAAAAATCAGGATATTCTTCAGAAGGGCAGGCAAACCACACACGCCTGCTACTTCATATCTGTGGGTAAACTGCGATCTAATGCCGTAGCTCCTTCTCCTAGCAAGCCGGCAATCTGCATTTTTATTCGAATTTCCTTACTCGACGAGTCGTTTCAAACCTGCATACAATACTCTCAGTCGATTTCTAACCTAGACATAGAACCGCGGGTGTGAGTGATGGGAAACGAATTATAACCTCCTTTTCACCATGAGTAAACAGGTGGGTTCTAATTGTTTCCCTCGAATATTTTAGAGAGCATTTTATAATATTTTTCTCTGCCATATCAAAGCGCATCCTTGGGAAGCTAGTTCCAGTTAACAAATCTGTGGGTCGCTACTAAGCTATCCCCTGTGGGTACACGAAAAATATTTAATCTAGGATGTAGTGGTTTTATGCGCAATGGCGTCTCTCTACACGCCTTAGTTAAGCCAGATAGATGGCAAAATATGCTTACATGGAGACGTACCACATACGTATGTCGAGCCAGCCAAACGCTACCATTGTGCACACGTCGCAATCGATACACTGAGTGGGCCACAAACCTTTTATAAAGGGCTTGACAAAACTTTGCGAGGGATCCGCAGGAGAGTCTCTTTCTCTCTGGCTCCGCGCATATATAGCAAACATGGCCGAGGAATACTGGGCCTGTGGTGCAGAACACAGTAACATCCTATGCGAAACTGTTTCCAGAAGACCACCGAGGTAGAGTTTTAAATGTAAGCATAGCAAGCACGCCGCCTGTCCAGACAGAGAATGCCAGATGGGCGCATAGCGGGGAAATCTGTTCGAGTTTGGTGCCTCTCCATGGCTCATGGTGTAGAAGTACGACATACAACGAGGCCGCTATACTCATGCGACAGCAGCAGTACGAGACGTGTTATTATTTAGCATGAGCCGAGCAAGATGGCTTATCCTTGCAATCGGGAGGCCTGGGTTCGAGATCCAGACCGTCCACTCTTAATAAATTGCTTTTCATGGTTTGAAATTTAGACAAGGTAAACGCCGGAGTTGATTATAAATCAGCATTGGACACGAAAAACCGTACACGAGCATTAGCCTTACGGAAAAAAATTGTGTCTTGCTGCTTCGAGTGTGAGTCCTGAAGCTTCTATCTAACAACCGCAACAGCGTGACGCGTGACATAAAAGCTGCTGGTCGACTTAAAGTTACCTAAACCACTTCACAAGAGAAAGCTGGAAAACGCTGAGTAACATATCGACTCTGGATTTACAGCTTGCTTTATTGTTAGCTTGGCTTCTCGTATGGATCGGTTTAGCCTGTCAAGGTATCGCCTTACAAATATATATAGCGACCGCAGAAGAATATGGCTTACTGCAGTTTCTAAGAAATTACTATTGCTATAATGTTGCACCCAATTATTGAAAAGTCCTTATCAAATTCAAACGGGTCCGGGTACTCTCGCCGGTATCGACTAAGCATTCTTTGCGAGCCAATAATCTGCATTTTCATTTGGATTTTCTTTGTCGGCAAATCAATTCAGATCTCCATATAGTACTCCTCCAATCTACTCCTGGGGTGGTTATAAAAACCGTGGAAGACAGAGGCCGAAAGCAAAATAGAATCTTCTTCTAACCTGGGGTTAACGGGTGGGTTCTAGTTCTTTTGCTTCTAATATTCTAAATTTGCTTTTCTATTTCAAAGCAAGCCTTTAGTATCCCTTTAGTATCGGCCAACGTATCCATGGGTACCGTGCGAAATAATGGAATGGCAGCTATTCTTCTTTAGACACATGGAAAAAGTTTCAATCTGCGACGTCGTAGTTTTGCGGGCGATGGCGTCCTTGTACCCGCGTTAAAGCTTAGTTAAGCCAGTTGGAGAGAGCCAAAACGTGCCGGACCAAAGAATTTACATACATACTCCGAGCCGGCTGAACCATACCATTGTGCGGCCGATAGATTTATCGATACACTAAGTTGGGTCAGAAACTTTTCTAAAGGACTTGACAAAATGTTAAGGGATTACCGAACGATATCCGCAGGAATGTCAGTTTCCGCCTAACTCCGCGCAATCGAATCATTACATAACCAGGATAGTGGGCCTATCCTATGAGAAACTGTTCCCATGAGACAATAGAGATACAGTCATAGGGTCGGCGCAGGAGAAACTGAGGAAATTCAACAGAAAGTATGCTTGTTAGTTGCATCTGTGAGCTCGGTGCCTCCTGCCCAGGTGCCGGGGAAATCTGTCCCGAAACTACCCAGTGCACATCATCTGCTAGACCCAACTACTTCCTACTACTCGTAGTGTAGAATAAAACACACCGCGATGCAACTATTTTACATTTTTTGCGGCAGCCGTACGAATGTACTAAGATTTAGCATGATGCCTAACCGTTTCGAGACTTAGAGTTGAGGGAACTATTATCGGCTAACAGGGTTGCGCGCAGCAAGAAAAAACTGCTGACTGGTCGATTGCAGGTTATCCAGACGAGCACTCCTTGCAGTCTTCGCAGTGTAATAATTGAGTTTACGTAAGGGGCTGCCTTTAAGTTTAAATCCTGTTTTCCTAACTATTTCCTGAATATATTATCTTCCAGAAGCGCCTAGAACTCCATCGTGAATTAGCAGTTCACCCTCGGTTACCCCCAACCCCGTGTATGTCGTCCTCGTTAATCTAAAACTGCACCGCTAAGTACCTAAACCGGTATATATATATATATATATATGTATAGAGAAGATTTAATACTCGTCGGAAGCTTCCACATATGAACAATGATTAACAAATTCCTTACTTTCTTGATAGCGAGATCTTAACCAGATTTTGATATAATCTTTGCCTACTAGGGTTGCCTTGAAACACCGCCCGTAGAAGGGACTGGCTTATTGCAATTCCTATGATTTTACTGTTGCTATAATGTTGCACTTAAATATTGAAAAGTCTATATCGTTGTTCAATTTTTTTAACTCTTCTGATGTCAGGTGCGACAATTTGGCTTAGCATTCAAAAGTATTTCCATTTAAACAGGCCAATATATACAGTGTGCCAAATAGTGATCGGTAATTATTATATTCGAGGACGGATTTGCATATGTCTTAAAAAAAATATTTTTCAAACTGTTTTTGTTCCCTTCAGAATAGCTCCCACATTCTGCAATAAAATGGTGCTACCTTCTCTTTGAAACATTTTTAAACGCGTCTTTTGGGTTGAGTTGCTTCTGCGAAATTCCTCTATCTTCTATATCATTTCAAAACGGTTAATTTTTTTCTGTGGGAATACGAAAAAGTCGCAGGGAGCCAGATATGGATAGGTTATTATAATTATATATATATATATAGAACATTGGTGTTGGATCTGCTCTGTCTGAACTTCTCGATTCTCCCCTTGGAAGCACCTCTGGGAGGTTTGAGCTTTGGTCTCGATGTTGTAACTATAAACCCATGACTTCTCTCCTGTTATCACTTTCTGAAGCAATCCAGGGTCTTCTGATACCGCTTAAAGGTTCAATTTAGATATATCTTGACAGCTCATTTATTGGAAATTCAACATATTTTTAAACGAATTTTGCTGCTACTTGTTTGATGCATAAAATAGCGGCTAAGACTGTTACAACTGGTCCATATCACCAATTTCCCAGTTATCTCCCCGACAGTAACTCGGCGATTGTTGACTACAATATCCCGAACCTTTGCAACGTTTTATTCTATTACTGATGTCGAAGGCCATCTGTAACGAGGGTCATCTTCAGTCTATTCCGTCGCAAAATCGGCGGTCATCACAGTGTTTCGTAACAGGTTTTCACTTTAGAACGTATGATTTGACGTTTAGCACAGATCTTGACGCTGATTCGTTGCTACTCCACTTTCGTCTCCTTAAAAATCGCCGAACCTCGTTTTCTTCACTTCGTTGAACTAAACTCAAACAATAAACGCCGCCATCGATAGGCGAAATTTCGTCTGTGTAGCTAATCAATGGCGCCTCTTAACAAAACCAACGGGGAAAATGCGGACATATGAATGTACCTTACTTCGTCTTGATCCTTATAGGCTCGCCGATGTCGACCGAGCATTCTCCTTGCACGACAACAATATGCATTTATTTTTATTTCCGTGTTTAACAAATTAAATTCAGATTTGTATATAACACTTCACCGATTGATTCCTGACATAGCTATAAAAACCGTGAAGGACAGAAACGGAAAACGACGTAGAACCTTTCCTTTAGAATGAGCTACTGAGTGGATTCTTATTTGTGTACCTCTAATATCGGGTGTTTGTTTTTACTATTTTTTATTTATGAAGCAGATTGTTTGTATTCTAGTTTCAGCCTACGTATAAGACCAAATATACGATATATTAATACATTTTAAACGCAGATTTGTGATTAGTACCTTTATGCACCAATCAGGTTCACTCAAGGATGACTCTCTTATCATTATTCGTCTTACGGGAAGGCAACGCAGTTATCCCTCTGACTAATTAGGTCCTGGGCGCGTTAACCACTCCGGGGTCCGGGGTCAGCGGTAGTCACCCATCCATGCGTGTAACTTTGACAAGCTTTGACAGTCCTCGTGAGGACCACGACAATATGACAATATTAATTCGTTGCCAGAAATTCAATATCGTGTGCCCTGCTTCTCATGATCAACGGACCAAGGAAATCCTACTATACGTGGAAGTTTACACATCTGGCTGACTTTCTCCTTGCGAGAATTGTGTCGCTGCACGCATAAACCGCGCGCACAAACACGGAAGCATGCTTGAACGAGCGTCATAATCACTTTCGAAAGCTTATTACACCGTAGTTGTTATTTTTTAAATACCGCTCCGTTTTCCGTCAAAATTTGCCACTGAACGATGATTTCCCAAACATAATCGCAGTGGTTACGATTTCAGGTAAAGTCTCGCAATACTATTTGGCCAAACGTGCCGAACACCTCGAAGAACGGATAAGCAAGCAACTTGTGGAAACATTCAGCCTACCTAGCTAAAACTATGAGTCATTAACCAGTAGACAAACTACTGACTAGCAAAGCATGCACTCTAGGCGGGACTTTTGACGAATATATTAAGACGGGATTATATATGAATATATCGAGGTTGCTACAGTAAGTCAAGCATTTTATGCCGCAATAACTCTCCCTCTGGCCGAGGACAAACCGAGCGTCGTCGGCAGAACACGTCGTGCTTGTCAGTCAAGTCTCTTTTTGTCGTCATTATTCACACATTATGAATTGACTAACCATTTTGACTTTAATTGTAATGCATTGACTAACCATTCGCACGTTATGAATTGACTAACCAGCATCGTACGACCACTGGCTTAAAACGAAAATCGTGACTAACGTGACAACGCGCTAAGTAAAATTGAAAATGTAGAATATTATCATGCCATATATTGTCGTCGCCTCCATTCGTCTCCACTGACCCCTCGTTTCTCATTTCACTTTCGGTCTTTCGAGCGTCAGCCCGGCGGCTGTAGGCCGATTGGCTATAGTCGTCGTAGTCAACATTAGTCGACTTATTTGCCAAATTGCGTACCCGTTGTTCGTCGGGTGCAAATGTCCAGCGGGCCGCCCTCGACGCTTGCCAACTTGCCTACAGTTTTGAGCTGCATCCGGCGATCCAGAATGCCCGGCAGTTTGATGTCACAGAGTAGTCATGTCATGACTGTTGTTCTGGTAGCAAGCGGTCAACTTAGGTGTTCGGCGAGAGCTCACTTCATGTCCCGATTCACTCGACCGTACCACACAGCTTATATATATAGAAGATCGAGAGTGGCGTAAACAATTGAGTAAACAGTCGCGACATCTAGAAAGACTTCGAGGCAGACCTGCTCATTTTCTATTGACTAGAAAATCTCTAGGAAAGGTATGCCGGCGTCAACTCTGTGGACCGCTATTCCCTAAAACCGAACTGGCTAGGCGACAAAGACCCAACCGATTCAAGGTATCTGTCAAGCCTTTTTCTCGCATTCACAAGCTTTTCGAAAACTCTGGATGAGTGATCGGCCAAAGATATAGGGTGATAGTTAGCAACCCGGGTATGCTCTGTCTCGTTTTTGAATAGGATAACTATTTTTGCGCTCATTAATATAGTTGGAAACGAACCAGTCATGAGGGATAAGTCGACTACACTGGTGGTCGGACGATCGAGTAGCAAGGCATTCACGCATAATAACTTGCTGGGCAGAACGCTGAATTTTCCCTTGTCACCGAACTCACCAATCAACTTTCAAATGAATCAAACTTCAGTTCTATGAAGTTGCGATTTCACAAATAATTCCGTGCAAGTTGCGGGGTTTTCCTCTATTTTCGACGCCATTGCAATAGGCAGCTTTCGATTTGTGTGAGCTTATCTTGCGGTGCCAAGTATAGAGTTTGTTGACGTTGCTTCAAAGACGTCTAGGACCAGGAGAGAGTACAAATTTATGTAAGCTTAGAGCAAAACATTGCGATGATGGCTGAGTTAACAGCTCTCTGCGCCACGTCATTTTGGGTTGCCGCATCGAACTTCTGTGTCCTAGTATGGATGATCCTTCTGGCATGACGAATTTAATAGAGCGGCCCAGGAAGGTTCGCCAGGTCACTGGATGAGGCGTTTAATACTAGATTTACAAATCAGGTAGGACTACAGCCATGGTAAACTGTCATACTCTACCACGCAGGTGCTGACCAGTCATGGCCAGTTTATAGTCAGGATTCATACGACGAATGAACACGTGCGTACTGTGCGCCTTGCCAGCGAAGCGAGACTTCGTTAGATCTTCGCGACTCCTCAAGGTGTCGAAGAAGTGCTGCGCAATTACGTGCCTTAGGTGGTCTGAGGGGGTGGGAAAGAACCCGGATCTAGTAGTTTGCAAGTCCCACACTGAACACAGTTAGCTGCCAGTGGCTTATGCGCATCATGCATTTCCAAAACCTTGGATCCCGAATAAAAAGTCATTTTCAGCAAGGTCGATTTCGCCATTTTTGGGCGTTTATTGTTAGAGCAATAGCATATCGAGTGACATCGAGCGGCTATTATCTGCTTGCACTAGAACATGATCGTTGACATTTTCTGAAGCTTCCGGTTTATTGTCGCCGTCCACGCATGGATGCATACAGTTACGACTTCCACTACTGCGGCTACGACGAATATAGCCACAAGTGCTACTATGATGACCATATGTAGCACTGCGTGGGTGCGCTCCATGCTCGCCGGATACTAGGGTTAGCTGCCACTAAAAACTAGAAGAAATGGGAAACCTACAGATTTTAGACGACACCTACAATCAGAAATGACAACTACACATTGCGCAAGAAGCTTTTGGTTTTACGGATTATGTAATACAACGGGGCGGTACTTGAGTTCAGAACGTTGCCAAAACGCCACTCACTCGTTTGTGCCTGAGTTTTGCCAGCTTCGTGGACCCTTTTTCTCTCCATTTTTTTTTGTGTACATCGTAGGCATTCGACGTGGCCTACTGGTTCACCATGTTCATGGCAACTTCGTTTGGGGGTAAAAATCTATGCAACGTGGATGTAGCACAGTTTACTCAAGACGACAACGACAGCAACAACAAGAACGGCAAAGTTTGTCTTGTTGCTGTAGTGATGATAGTAGTAGTAATAAAAGTAGTAGTAATAGTAGTAGTAGTTGTTGTTGTTGTTTTTGCTGTTATTATTGTTCGTGTTGTTGTTGTTGTGCTTGTTGTGTTGTTGCTGTCGCTGTCATGTTGTTGCGTTGTTATTTTGTCCGGTCCGTCAAGCATCACTCCGAAGTTCGATCAGTACAATAACGTTGGCCGACCGCTATGCGCTGCCACAGGAGACATCTCCTGCTCGCTGGTTCTACGGCAAAACGCACGCAGCACGCGAGCGGGCCGGGAGCAATAATGCAC